>JAFMOC010000001.1:912500-1465000 GCA_019802505.1 Corydoras sp. C115
GTACACACACACTGAGTGAAGTGACCTCACATGTACACACACACACACACTGAGTGAAGTGACCTCGTATGTACGTACACACACACACACACACACACTGAGTGAAGTGACCTCGCATGTCCACACACACACACTGAGTGAAGTGACCTCGCATGTACACACACACACACACACACACTGAGTGAAGTGACCTCGCATGTACACACACACACTGAGTGAAGTGACCTCACATGTACACACACACTGAGTGAAGTGACCTCGCATGTACACACACACACACACACACTGAGTGAAGTGACCTCGCATGTACACACACACTGAGTGAAGTGACCTCACATGTACACACACACACACTGAGTGAAGTGACCTCGCATGTACACACACACACACACACACACACACACACACACACTGAGTGAAGTGACCTCACATGTACACACACACACACACTGAGTGAAGTGACCTCACATGTACACACACACACACACTGAGTAAAGTGACCACGCATGTACACACACACTGAGTGAAGTGACCTCGCATGTACACACACACACACTGAGTGAAGTGACCTCGCATGCCCGGAGTGGTGGGAAGCCTTGTTGCATGGCGCCGGGGCAGCATTTGGGGTTGGGTGCCTTACTCAGGGGCACTTCAGCCATAGTACTTAGCGGGACCGGGAATTGAACCGGGGACCTTCAGGTTGAAAGACTGGTTCCTTAACCACAAGCCTATGTGTGCCGTCAGTTCCTCTTATCATGAAGATCATTTTATAGTTCAACAATTATGGTTATGTTTTTCTACTTACGTTATTAGCTCTTTTTACTTTACTTATTAATAAATGGTCAGGTTCACCACAGAACAGTTATTATTTGAGTGCTGTGCATTTTACACATAGGTCTTCATTAGTGCTCTATCTGAATTAATCCACCTGTCAATAACTATTTTATGTCTATAAAAACATCTTAGGGCGGCACGGTGGCTTAGTGGTTAGCACATTCGCCTCTCAGGACTAGTGATTCCCGGTTCGAATCCCCATCTGGGTGGAGTTTCCATGTTCTCCGTGTCCGCGTGGGTTTCCTCCGGGTTCTCCGTGTCATCCCACAGTCCAAAAACATGGATCAAGGTCAAGTGAGTTATCCAAATTTCCCCATATAGAGTGTGTCTGTGTGCCCAGTGATAGATTGGTGCCCTTTCCTGGGTGTATCTTCCCTGGATGGGAATGGGGAACCCCCCCGCAACCCTAGTAGAGGATAAAGCGGAAGATAATGGATGGATGGATGGTAAACCATCTTACTATGCATAAATGCAGTATTAAGAGCCGTTGCATCACAGATCATTTTTGGACTGTGGGGAAAAAAACACAACACCTGGAGAAAACTCATGGGATGAACATGGAAACCCACATCGGGATTCGAACCTGGATCCCGAGTGCTGTTAGGTGAACATGTTTAATCACTTGGCCATCGTGCCGCCCAACAATAACGTTAAGATTGGCTATTTTATTAAAGAGCAGTAAGAAAAGAAGCTGAGTCAGAATGTGACAAACCACATTATTCATGGCAAAATGAATTAGTTCTCCTGGATTAGGATGGATTAGTTATTCATGAGTAGTATTAATTGCATTTACGCAACTTTAAAAAAACAGAAAGAGGATGTCAGATCTGACTAAAAAGCAAATTAATTCTGAAAAGATGAAAAGGTGCAAAAGTTTGAAATAGACTGCAGTCAGTTAATACTGTTTGCTCATTTGTTTACTTACGACACACATCTGGTTTCAGAGTAAATTAATAAAAAATTAATCATTGGATTTCATCGAATAGGTCATTCTGTTTAACTTCTTTAGTTATTTAGACTGATGATTGACTTACTTTCATGCAATATTAAAGCTGTGAATTTATACCTTTTAGCTTGGGAAGGACTGTGATACATTCAGAACAACATATATACTGCATGATGTTTAAGTGGAATATTGACTCGTCTGGTGTGAGCTGTCACTTCCAGGTGAGGGCTTAAATCACTTGACCTTTAGCTTACTGAGCCTTTATGACATATTTATGACAGTCAGTCTCTTTCTGCAGTCGAGCACATGCCTAAAATAGAATCTAAAAGTTAAACTATTTAGAAAACCAAATTGTTTACAGATTAAACATCCAGTTTGTAAATTACTCTTACATTGTGCTGCATACTGTCCCCTTAATAAAGTGCACCTTCAGAATTATTCATTCATTCATTCATTATCTCCCGCTTTATCCTCTATTAGGGTCGCGGTGGGGTTCCCCATGCCCATCCAGGGGAGAGCATCTCTGGCGCTGGGCAGATAGACCCAGGACAGGGCGCCAATCTATCGCTGGGCACACACTCACTCACACAGACACACTCTATATGGGGCAATTTTGAGAATTCAATTGACTTGATCCATGTTTTTGGACTGTGGGAGGAAACCGGAGACCCCGGAGGAAACCCACGCCGACACAGGGAGAACATGGAAACTCCACCCAGATGGGGATTTGAACCGGGAATCCCTAGTGCTGAGAGGCGAACGTGCTAACCACTAAGCCACCGTGCCGCTTGTAAACTTCAATTAGTATTATTTATAATATTATTCATCTTTTTTCTTTATTCATCTTTGTTTGAGTCGTCTGTAAAAACTGCAATTTCCCCCCAGGGATTAATAAATTATTCTGATTCTGAAGGGGCGGCACGGTGGCTTAGTGGTTAGCACGTTCGCCTCTCAGCGCTAGGGATTCCCCGTTCGAATCCCCATTGGGTGGAGTTTCCATGTTCTCCCCGTGTCCGCGTGGGTTTCCTCCGGGTTCTCCGGTTTCCTCCCACAGTCCAAAAACATGGATCAAGTCAATTGAATTCTCCAAATTGCCCCATATAGAGTGTGTCTGTGTGAGTGAGTGTGTGCCCAGCGATAGATTGGCGCCCTGTCCTGGGTCTATCTGCCCAGCGCCAGAGATGCTCTCCCCTGGATGGGCATGGGGAACCCCACCGCGACCCTAATAGAGGATAAAGCGGAAGATTATGAATGAATGAAGTTTACAAGTAAGATTAAGTATAAAATATATATAAATAAGATAATGGGTAAGTTTCTGCAGCAAGGTATTTGTAGTTATTTTGTGACAATGAAATCTTATTACATCAATCTATCCACTTGAAGAAAAAGGACTATACTACTCTCAGGGTTAATCCAGAACAACACTCTGGAAAGGTCATCAATCCATTACAGAGCAATAAAAATAATATGATCAGAAACTCTCTCTACGCCGAGTAATATCACTGTGCCCGAAAGTGTAAAATACTGTATAAACTGCTATTGAATTTTTAAGTGTTATTAGCATATTATCTATAAAGCATATATTTTAATGATTTTTTCTGCAAAGCTTCATATAGAGGTTCTTACATTATTACAAATATTACAAGTGACACCCGAGTGATCCATTTTAAAAAATATTTCAGTAACTAAAAGCTCACTGAGCACTGAATTGTTTCCACTTATTGCAACGAGGTAATTTGAGGGCATTCCTGGTCTAAAAGCATGTTATTAGCCCAGGGATGTTCAAATGTTTTTTTTTTTTTTTTTAGGTACAACACCCATATTATAGGTATAAAACTTCCTTCAGTAGATTGTCTCAGTAAAAGAAAAAAATATTGGTGACCCCCAAAATTAAAAAAAATAGATTTTAAATGGTCCTTGGCATCCCATGGCAGCAAAATCATTAACTGGAAATTTAACAGATAAAAAATAAAACCAAAGCGTCCTCAAGTAACTCCACTACTCATCTCTCTATTAGTCTCCAGCCTGCGTTCAGTACAATGCTCTGATATACTGACTGAGCTACATGCCAATCTCTGGATCCACTCTATTACTCACTCTTCCAGAGATACACTTTGTCTCACTCACTGCGTTCTGCTGACTGCCGCCTGGTGTTTTAACCTCAGCATGGTGCCAATTCTCACTCCATGTTCTTCAGCAGCACTAAATGGTGAAAAGATCTTCCGAAGTCGGGCCATAATGCTGAGATATTTCCAGGAAACGCATCTTTTCTGCAAGCATCTATAAAATGACTGAATTAAGTGTAATAAAGTAACAAAAAATTACTTATTTTAACTATTTAACTATTGTTTACAAACACACAGATGACTAAATAATTATTAATTTAAAGAAAACAAAAACAAGCCAGGGCGGCACGGTGGCTTAGTGGTTAGCACATTCTCCTCTCAGCGCTAGGGATTCCCGGTTCGAATCCCCATCTGGGTGGAGGTTCCATGTTCTCCCCGTGTCCGTGTGGGTTTCCTCCGGGTTCTCCGGTTTCCTCCCACAGTCCAAAAACATGGATCAAGTCAATTGAATTCTCAAAATTGCCCCATATAGAGTGTGTCTGTGTGAGTGAGTGTGTGCCCAGCGATGGATTGGTACCCTGTTCTGGGTGTATCTGCCCAGCCCCCGAAAAGTTCTCCCCTGGATGGGCATGGGGAACCCCACTGCGACCCTAATAGAAGATAAAGCGGGAGATAATGAAGGAATGAATTATGGTCAGCTGTTCACTGCAGCAATGAAAGGGGGAAAAAAAAAAAAGTCAACAGTGACAAAATGCTCAAAAGTGCATTTACTTCACTCAGGAATTTAGTCCTTAATACATTTACATGAACTTACCAAAGATCAAACAGGATGCAACCCTATTTTAAGAGTAAAATGTGAGGTAAAACATTGGACAAAAGTGTTGGGACACCCACACAGTCACATAAATCAACATTAATGACATCTCATAATACGCAAGTTCACGCTTTGTAGCTAAAACAGCTATCATGCTTTAATGAAGGCCTTCTGCTAAATTCTGAAGTATGTCTGTGATGATGTATACTTATTTATTTACAAGAGCATTGATAAGATTTGACACGGACATTGGACAAGAACCTTGTAGGCTCCATTAGTTTCTCCAAATAGTGTTTGAAAGGGTTAATGTCAGGGATCTGTGTGGACCAATCAAGTTCCTACACACCAAACCCATCCAATCACACTCTTGCTTTGTCCACTTGGGCATTAAAAAAGTTCTACCCCAAGTTGCTCATCACACAGATGGAAGCATACAGATGTTCAAAAAGCATGACAAGGTGATTATCATTAATCACTGTGGCAATGAGATTTGATAAAATAATAAAATTCAATGTGTCCCAATGCTTAAGTCCAAACAATGCCTACACAAAAAAAGGAACATACCAAATTTCACAAAAACAAATGACCAGCATATAAAACAACAACTTTTATTTGTACACAAATTCCTTTAGGGTAATTACACAATAGTCTCCAACGTACAAGGCAACATTACACAGTGAATTTATTTCGTTACTATCTTCGGCTTCAACATGAGTCTGAACATGACAGACAAAACCAAACCCTTTATAAGAGCAATTAAATAGAGAACAAGGCACAATGAGAATCTAGAATGGCAGTACTGTATCTGGAGCAATTTAGTCATGTGAAGATACATTCATTCAACCATCTAAAGTGGGACGTCCCCTTAAACCAGAATGATTTATAGATACTGCTGAGTAAACTGGTATTATTTCCAAACCCAGACCCCCCTGAATCCCCCTCACCCCCAACCAACTGCATAAACGTGGCTTTCCTGAAAATATAAATCTTTAGTTTTAGGAAAATTTTACATTACCTACTGCAGTAGCTTCTTTTCCACAAATAAGTCATATTAATATATAAAATTATATATGTTTCGGTCACATGTGACACAGAAGACTGACAAGTTTGACACCAATACCCAGAGTGAAAGATCAAATTCACAAGGGAAGATGAAAAACCAACCTACAATCTGGCGCTTTATGACACAATATAGAACACAACCTATGTTGTAAATGTGTGTGTAAACTATGACATTTCACACGTCCGAAACAACAAAAAAAAAAAAAAAAAAAAAAAAAACAAAAAAAAAAAAAAAAAAAAAAATGCAAGCAGCTCAGCTTACCAGACTCTACAAAAAAACAGAACGAAACCAACATCAATTAAAACAAAGAAGAACTGCACTTTAGACAGAAACAAGGCTCGCTGTTAAGCACAACACTTGAAATAGAATTTAAATAAACAAAAACAATTTTCCATAAATAACATGTAAGGCTGACTTTGGTTTGTAGAAAGACAAAAAGAAATCCATGATATATTTACAACTTAAATCATATGTACATGACGCAAACCGTCTCCTCTCCTACTATGAGCAGAACAGGTTGTTCCAATAAGTGGTTCAGGTAGAGAATCGATACAATTTCATACACTGCTTACTGAGCAATGTGACTGCACTTTATACACAGATACTATTATATACACTTATATCACAAAAAATCCATGTTTTACATTATTTTTCAGGTGCCACAGAAGCAGCATGCTTAGGGTCTAAGAGCCTGCATCTGTGGTTGTATACTCAAGTAACAGATGCTCACCAGAGAAGAGAAGAAAAAAAAAAAAAAAAAAAAAAAAAAAAAAAAAAAAAAAAAAAAAAACATTTTTAAAGAACTGCTACTGACAATTTTCTCCTACAATAAAATGCTTCTTAACATTTTGTGCTTACTTACTCAGCATATTTGGAAGATTTTTAAATGTTTAGGACTCTGTGGAGCCTAATCATGGTCAAAATGGTTTAGCAAATCTATTACATTACATTTCGAGCCTGATTAATTTTCATTGTGAAATATGCCGGTGTCAAAAAGAAATCTGATGGCTAGATTAAAGTGGTCATTCAATATATTCAGACACTCGGCTGATTTCATTTTAAGGTCATATTGCTGTTGACCTGACCATCTGAAGCAAGCACATATCATAACACTCCTAAATTCAAAATTTTTACTACTGTTTGATCAGGCAGTGTATTACTGTAAGTGAAACTCCATGAACCAGTAGCACAAAATCCAGCTTAATAGAACAATTCCTTCATATATTTGTAATCCGGAGTCCATTTTAAAAATACTGAGAGCAAGCTGGGAATACCTACAGGACAGGACGCTCCTTTAAGTTACCTGAGCCAAATATCGTTGTTGAAATCAAACTCGGGTTCCTTAGCCTTGCATTTGCAATATTTTCCACATTACACTTTTAAACAATGTGTTTTAACAACCATAATTAGCAATGCTGTAAAAACACTCCTTCATTGCTGGTTGTTCAAAAAGACTTCAAATTCAAAGCAAATAAAAAAATTTTTTTACGAATGTTATGAAAATATAGTACAAGCTAAATCACATCAGCAAACCTTACATGGCTTTACTACTAACGAGGTTCAGTCTTATTTAAACTCAGTTCCTCATTATTCATTTATTTGTAAAATAAATTAACATTTATATATCTGACTTTAAATTAATATTAAGCAATTTAATTTCTCTATCCATCACGGTAATTTGAGCAAAAAAAGGAAGTAAAATGTGCAAAAGTTTATTACTTATGAAGAATATATAAATTAATGAATAAATTATATTCAGGACATTAATAAACTTGTTTACAGACGTTTAGGTCTAGGTTCATTTAGTTTTAAGGTCAAGTCTGGCTATTTTCCTGATGGGAACAGTTACTAACGATATAGTCAGGAGGGGCAATTGGTATCTTCAACAATCAGCATGTCTTTGGAGGTACCTGGGGAAATCCCAACCAGGCACAGGGAGGACATGCAGACTGCATACAGTAAGAACCTTAACAAGCCTTGAACAAGTATCTAACCTGAGACATTCTTGCTGCATGTTGTTACTCAAGCTACCTTACTTCCAAGATGCGGGAGATTAGACAGTAACAGTTTTGCTCATCAGCTGGAAATTTACTGGATAAATTAGATTTTATGCTGAATTATTTCCTTGCAATGAAGGAGTAAGCCTTCTTATAACCATTACACAACTGTATAGACCACTGATATTAAATATTGATTTATTATAAATCTGGTTTGCACCAGATGCTTCTTGGGGGAAGTATAATTCTTAAAGGTTGTCATTTTTGTGCTTTGTGAACTCTGTAACTGTGCACTATCCTGCTAAACACACAACTATCTGCATGGGACCTGAGACACAAAACTGCTGCCCAGCTGTATATGTTAGTCAGCAATTAATGCTGCGTTTACGTTCTGTTAGCATCCAGCTAAAGCTCACCATGTCTTCATAACAGAAGGTGTAAATCTGCTAACATTACACCAACTAACAGATTGTAAACGTTCATATATACATAATAACAATGTTTTGACAGCTGGAGTTTAAAAAGCTATATTAATATGTATATAAATAATCTTTGTTGTAATAAGTAATAAATCTCCACATCATGACTTACATATATAAATTACTTACACAAACTAGATCTAAATGTTTATAGTTGCCTATGAACTTTTTAAGATAAATGTTCAAACAACTACAAATGGCTTAATCTTCTCTTGTAACACTAGTAGACCAGTGTGAGCAGCAGCTAACCAGACTACAGAAAAAAGAGAAACAGCGTTAAATAAACAAAGGGTCGGTCTTGACCCATTACACTACACGCGCAGTGGTACCACAGTGGATATCTCCAGGCCACGGGCCGTTCTGTGATTCAAGTGGTCAACGTCCAGCTGGTGGAGAGGACGGCACCCTTCTCGCTCCACCATCCCATACTCAAGTTCCAGTTCAGTGCAAAGTGCTCAGTGCTCCTTCAGTCTACAAAACAGAAAAAAATATTAACAGTTATTTTTTCTTAAAGACTGCAAAGCCAAATGTTGTGCTCCTGGTCCTTTAGACTTTACAATTAAACAGAAGAGTAATTAAAAGAGGGCGGCACGGTGGCTTAGTGGTTAGCACGTTCACCTCTCAGCGCTAGGGATTCCCGGTTCGAATCCCCATCTGGGTGGAGTTTCCATGTTCTCTCCGTGTCTGCGTGGGTTTCCTCCGGGTTCTCCGGTTTCCTCCCACAGTCCAAAAACATGGATCAAGTCGATTGAATTCACCAAATTGTCCCATATAGAGTGTGTCTGTGTGAGTGAGTGTGTGCCCAGCGATGGATTGGCACCCTGTCCTGGGTCTATCTGACATTCTCCCCTGGATGGGCATGGGGAACCCCACCGCGACCCTAATAGAGGATAAAGCGGGAGATAATGAATGAATGAATTAATAATTAATAGAGCCTTAACACGAGGCAAAAATTGTAACATGTATACAGGCAAACCCACAGATAGACCCCCCCCCCCCCCATCATCAATTCTATTCCATTCCATTTGCATTTGGTCATTAGCAGATATTTTTATCCAAAGTGATTTATAAGTATCATAACTTGGTTGGGGTCAGAACACAGGATTGATACAGCCCCCTGGAGAAATGTGGTTTAAGGGTCTTGTTCAAGGACACACATTGGTAACTTCTGTGGACGTGGGATTAGAACCCACAACCTTCAGATTGATAGCTCAACACTCAACACACTGAGCACTGAACCACTCACCCATTTCCCCTCAAAAGTGTTTTGATATTGGATGGGTATTTATTTAAGTTCTTGTAAAAATTTTGCCCTGATCTGATTTGTGATGCACACCTGCTGTGGCTCTCCCTCATCATCCTACTCCCTCTCCTCCTCCAGTTAGCACTCATGCAGTGTTAAGTGCCATCATCAGACAGACATGGACTTGTTTTTGCCCATTTTGTAATTCATTCATTCATTATCTTCCGCTTTATCCTCCATTAGGGTCGCGGTGGGGTTCCCCATGCCCATCCAGGGGAGAACGTCTCGGGCGCTGGGCAGATACACCCAGGACAGGGCACCAATCCATCGCTGGGCACACACTCACTCACACAGACACAATCTACATGGGGCATTTTTTGAGAATTCAATTGACTTGAGCCATGTTTTTGGACTGTGGGAGGAAACCGGAGAACCCGGAGGAAACCCACGCGGACACGGGGAGAACATGAAAACTCCACCCAGATGGGAATTCGAACCGGAAATCCCTAGCGCTGAGAGGCAAACGTGCTAAGCACTAAGCCACCGTGCTTAGAATATATATTGGAATATATTAATTAGTCTAATATTCTTAAAAATAAGTAATAAAACATAACAGCTGCTTCTGATCTACTACACACCACCACAAATGCATTTTGATCATTTTGTAATTTAATAATATGTTTACTGATTGCATTAACAAATATATACAAGTTAATTAGCCTACTGGTATATATATTTATTTTATGAATAAATTTGCTAACATGTGGCCCTTATTTCTGGCTTCAGCACCTGACCCCAAAATTGACTGTGCATGGGAAACTTTAGGTTTGCAAACAGTTTTAACACTAGAGGGTGGACATGAATTTCAGGGCTTGTGTGCAGCTTGGAGTAGCATTTATTTTTGAGATGTTTGCCACTGCTGTACTTTCCAATAATAAGACATATGCTGCAAATGAGATGGTGTATGCTATAGATATGGCTGTACACACTAATGTACAGCAGGAATCATAGATTTACCATTAACATTTACCATTAACTACCAAAAGTGAGGACCAGGCACCTAATCTCCATTTTAGTTTTTTCCGATGGTGTTGGGGTTGTCTTAACTTTACCTCAAACCACACACACAACATTATTAGGTTCACCTCCATGTTATCTTGGAGTACAATTGCAAATTGTAGCCTATTTGTTTTTCTATGCTGTTAAATTCCACATTTCTGAGGATCGGGACCCTTACAGGATCAACATACAGCAGGTATTAATTAGGTGGCAAATGATTCTGTGTGTGTAAGTACAGTAGGCAAAATAGATCACTTTATCACTACTTTGCAAAGGAATTTGTCCTCCACATTCAACTCATCCGTGCAGTAATACACACAGACACACTGAGTGAAGGCCACTAATTGATCGAAAGAGGTGCTGCAGTGTGAAACGTTAGGGAAAACTCAAGGACATTCACCAGGGCTTAGTCTTTACAATAGGGGTGAGCTGCAATATTCGCTGATTCGACGATTCGATTCGGAGAACCGTAGTCGACTATGAACCTCATAGTCGAATGTACCATTTTGACCACATGGGGGTGCCCATGGCTGCTGCTAAGCATTAGTTTTTACATGAAATGTCTTTGTTTTTGTTATATATATAGCCTTTTGTCAAATAAAATCATCCTAATTTCTAGAAAAAAAAAGAAAAAAGAAAAACAAAAAAAAAAGGTTTTCTTTTGTTAGAAAAACAAGTAAAATATATTAAAAAAATCTTTTTTAAAAACTACGCTTATAGCGCCATCTTGGTGAAATTTTAACTGATTCGACTATCAGTCAACTATAGGGAAAATCTGACGAATCAGATTTGACTATGAAAATCTTTAGTTGAATACACCCCTACTTTACAAGCAGTGGTTCTCCACTTTGGGTCAAACGTCATGAGAGAACTGAGTCTGTGAGTTCAGTAATCAGTGAGTAAAACTCAAGCAGCATCACTGTGTCTGAGCTTCCCGCACCAGTGCCACACACACTAACAACACCACCAGTAAGTGTCAATACAGTGCTGAGTATGATCCACCACCCAAATTATACCTGCGTTATGGTGATCCTAAAAAAGGTCTAACCTATGAAGAAAAAGCAAATTCATTTATTTTTTTAATCCGCTTATCTTGTTAAGGGACATAAACAATGCTGGAGTGTTTACTGATCAAGAAGTGAGGAAAAACCCAGACAGATTTAACAGCCCCTTGCAGGGAGGTCTCACAAATTACACAGTGTCACAGTGATGCCCTTTATAAAATACTAAATTTTTCATTGCAATTGCATTATTTAACTTTTATAATACAATATTACGTACTCAACCAAAGCTCCAGGACGATTCCTTTTTGATCTCAACTCTTTCAATACCAGCCTCAGCAGCAACTGTTAAGAAATGAAAATGAAATGAAAAAAATAATAATAATAATGATGCAAACATACAAATGCACTGCTCATGTTACAATAATCAGATCCTGGTCTGTTTTAAACCAGACTCACCAGAAGTGCGAGAAAATCTGCCGTCATCAGCATGTAAAAGACTTGATCCCAGCCATGTGCAGAAAGCAAACCTGCCAGCAGGGGGCCAACTGCAGCACCTAGAAATCAAGTGAGTGAAACAGAGAGGACGATGGTCATGGCTTCTACCACTTTGTGAGGCCTCTTTTCTTTATTATTGTGGAGTGCATTTAAATGAATTGTTGCCAAAAAAAATCTGATCATCTGACACCACTGTCGGAAGAGGGAGTCTGTCACACAATCGAATTTTTACAATATTTTATTTTATTCAGTACAATATTTTATTTCATAGGCTTAGTGGTTAGCACGTTCGCCTCTCAGCGCTAGGGATTCCCGGTTCGAATCCCCATCTGGGTGGAGTTTCCATGTTCTCCCCGTGTCTGCGTGGGTTTCCTCCGGGTTCTCCGGTTTCCTCCCACAGTCCAAAAACATGGATCAAGTCAATTTAATTTTCAAAAATTGTGTGTCTGTGTGAGTGAGTGTGTGCCCAGCGATGGATTGGCGCCCTGTCCTGGGTCTATCTGCCCAGCGCCCGAGACGTTCTCCCCTGGATGGGCATGGGGAACCCCACCGCGACCCTAATAGAGGATAAAGCGGGAGATAATGAATAAACTATAGGTTTCAGTGCAATAATCTAAATTCATACAAATCACAATTCCACTGTCACTTTACTTTTTTTGTTGTATATTTCTATTTAAATTCTAAGCCACTAATACTTATGGAAAATATTTATTATTATTTTTTTATTTGAGTATATTACAGTTTATTTACATGCTTATTATTATTGCTAATACTATTTCTATGCTTTATTCATTATTTGTTTACTGTAACAATGTAAATGGTGTATCTGTAACTGCAATTTCCACCGGGGATTACAAAAGCATTCTTATAATTCTATCTCAGCCTTTTTAACAGGTTTAAACCCGAGCCTCAAGTCCAGAAGTCAGATGACTTTAAATAAGTGATAACCGAGTGTGTAAGCACTGAATGAATGCCAGACTGCACTATTTAAACAGTCACATAATTTCTGCATGAATTCTAAAAATCACTTTATTTTCAAATAACAGGTTTTGTAAGATGTCTAGATTACAGAAATTAGCAAAACTGAACAGTCTCAGTCAAGAAGACCGCATGAATCAAGCCAAATGATTCACACCAGACTAATTTAATTTGTTTCATTATGAAAAAATGCAATTAAAAATGAAAATACAAGAGTTCAAATAGTTCAACTGTTTCATCATGATGAAAACAAACAAGAATGGGAAGACTACACAAGTTCTAATTTATACTCTTTCTTTCAAGTTTTTGATTTGTCATTCACTCAGATATTAATTTCAGTGCTTGTTGAATGTCCTGTCATTTAAATTGTTATTTGTAATTAGATTTGTTATTTGTGAGCTTCAATGGGTGCAAGAGAATATTTCATCAATATTTAAATAATCAGTGGTTGAAAGTTAAATATAATGAAAAAGTATTTATGAGCTGTTTTTTATTACACAGTCTGTTTCCCAGAATACAATAAGACATAAATAAACGTTATTTATTACTTTCTATTTAAAGAACTATAAAACATTTCACTACTTGCAAAACAATATAAATCATAAATATAGGAGAGTGTAATCCATCTGCTTCTCTGCAACCTTTCACCGTGTATTTTACTGTGTTCTCTAATTATCGGAACCCCCTCGACCTCTGGACTACCACGGAGTATAAATTATTTTAGTGTGGATCATCCTTTAGTATAAAAAAACATATGAATACCAGCCTGACATATACTACAGGATTAAGATGATTTACTTACCAACAGATCCAGTCCCATCAATGATGGCAGTGACTGTGGACAGAGCTCTGGCATTGCCCTTTAAGCTTTTGTGAGTTCCCTATGCCGTACAGAGTCACAGAGAGACAAGCTTATTTATATATGTGTACATGAGTGTGTAGCAAAAACACATGTACAACTTCCAAAAGAAGATGTAAACGCTGGCTAAACGTGCAAGCACTTACCAGATCGGCAGACACTGCTGTTGTGATGAGGGCATAAGGTCCGTTGACTAACCCACCACACACCAGCAGCATCCCTATGAAATTAATTACACAATTCTAAAATGAGTTGTACATATTAGTAATTTTTAGTTGATTTTCTTTAACTTGTCATTTTCTTATTTAGGAGATAATACTTAAAATGGCTTCGTGGTTAGCACGTTCGCCTCTCAGCGCTAGGGATTCCCGGTTCAAATCCCCATCTGGGTGGAGTTTCCATGTTCTCCCCGTGTCTGCGTGGGTTTCCTCCGGGTTCCTCCCACAGTCCAAAAACATGGATCAAGTTAATTGAGTTCTCTAAATTGCCCCATATAGAGTGTGTTTGAGTGTGTGAGTGTGCACCCAGCTATGGATTGGCGCCCTGTCCTGGGTCTATCTGCCCAACGCCCAATATGTTCTCCCCTGGATGGGCATGGGGAACCCCACCGCGACCCTAATAGAGGATGAAGCGGGAGATAATGAATGAATGAATGAATGAATACTTAAAATGGGCATGGTGGCATATTGGTTAGCATGTTATCCTGTCAGTGCTGGGGATTCATGTTCGAATCTTGACCTGGGTGGAGTTTCCATGTTCTCTTCGTGTCACTTCGTGAGGGGGTTTTCTCCGGGTTTCTTCCCACAGTCCAAAAACATATATTAAAGGTAAATGAAATGCCCCATAATCTAAATTGCCCGCCCTGTCGTGGGTTTCTCTGGCTAGTGCCCGATCCCCTCCCCCTGTGCCTGAGTGGCATTTCTCCAGGCACTCCGGTTTTAACCCACATTTCAAAGACATGCTTAAAGGTAAATTGTAAATACTAATTACCCTCTTGTATAATATAATTTGTATACTATTTTTGAGAAAAAGACTTGTTTACCAACCTCACAAACACTTTCACCATGAAACACTATGTACTAGAAAAAATGTAAACTGGGCTATAGAGTTTCAAAGGGTTGGAAGTGAATGGATAACGCACACCTACACATGACACAAAAGGATTTACTGAAGCGCTTACCGATTGTCGGACCCAGACCAAACTGGCTCATCATAGAAAATCCATAAAGCTAAAAAAATAACACAACCAGAGAAAAAAAATTAAATCAGTCAATAAAAAATGAATAAAACAACTTAAATAGCATCAAACCAAACATTAAGACATCTAAAAACAGCTTGCTTCTTATTTGCATCATGAGGTTTTATACCTGCACTTTATTCAACAAATTCCTAAATCAGGTTATTAAAGTGGGTGTTACGTATCTGATACAGAGCATGTACTCAACAAAGCCTAAATACAAAAACTTACCAACTTCTAATAATAATTACAAAGTGAAATAAAATATAACTTCTTTTCCATTTTAATAAATTTTAAGTAATATTCATAAATAATCCATCCATCATCTTCCGCTTTATCCTCTATTAGGGTCGTGCGCGGGAGGGATGGGGGGGAAGATAGGGGGTTCCCCATGCCCATCCAGAGGAGAATGTTTCGGGCGCTGGGCAGATACAACCATGACAGAGTGCCAATCTATCGCTGGGCACACACTCACACTCTATATGGGGCAATTTGGAGAATTTTGCACTCTCATGCCGTAGGGAAGGAAGATCTAGAAACACGAGTGGGGCTTTTGGTCAGTGTGTTGGTAGCACAGTGGTGGTGGGGGAGGAAAGGCGAATTACTTCAAATCAAAGTCTACGCCTTTTTTCAGCACCACTGTGCTATCGTCACAATCAGTAGTTATAAAAGCACATGGCACAATCATAGTCAAAATAAATAAAGTCACACAAATGTGGACAGTTTCTATAGTTAATATATTTGTATTGCTTATTTATATTTAGACACTGCCCTCATTTATGCCTAGTGTGATATACAATAAAGTCTGAACCATTACTGTGCTTTGTTGTAGTGGCTCTATATGTAATGTAATATAAGAAGCACTGACACAGAGCTGAAGATTATTTTAAGCAAAATAGAATTTAGAATTTCAGTAGCTCTAAAATTATCTATACATATTTGTTTTTAATGACAAAATCTGCTACAAGAACCACAGCAAGATAACACAATTCTCCTATGATATATATATACTTTTGGGGTAAACCTCAATTTCTACATACAGAGGTTTGGCTGATGAAAAGTACTTAGCAAAGTGGATTTAAAACATATTAAAACATAGATACATACTGTAGGTGCAGCCAAAAGCAGCATCACAGCACATGTAGTAGCTCTCTTTCCCATCTTATCTGAAACCACGCCTGCAAGAATACCACCTGTACATGCACAAAGATAACATTAGATGCATGTCAACAAAATATCCTAAAACACTGCCAAAAGTACAGGTTACTCTGCATACCAACGATTCCTCCAACATCAAACAGGGTGGAGAGGTCACCAGCTTGCTTTGCATCTAGGTGAGCTGTAATCCACACAATGAGTCAGTCCTACAAGCACTTAGCATCCAAACACACACATTATCCTCCCTTAAATACAAACAACTAAAAATACAACAATGGCATTTGAAAAATCCACATGATTCTTTACATTAAATACAGATGGGGAATCAGAATTCTGTACTGTATATAACCCCAAATTAACTTTACTCAAACTCAAACTTTAACTTTTGTCTGGGAGTGAAATAAATTTAAGGTTATTGTTTTTGCCTGAAAATTTTGTTGTATTTTCTCAGTTTAGGGTATTTGCTGAAACTTTATTATGCATGCTAACAGAACGACCCAATCATGCTGCTGAACCAAAATAGTGTGACCAACCTTTTTTAAAAAGGTTCGCACAAAGTTGACCTTCAGTGTGCTGAGATGGACTATTTTGGAAAAGGTCACCAAGAGGAAACCGCGCCTGATTACTCCTTAGTTTTATGCTACAGTAAATAAAATTTAAAAAATCAAGGGGTCATATCATAAATCACAATAATGCACATCCTTACTTTTTTAGTGTATAGTGTTAGTATCTAGTGTTTTTTATATATATATATATATATATATATATATATATATATATATATATATATATATATATATATATATATATATATATATATATACACACACTGTGTGTGTGTGTAATATACATACACACATATATATATATATATATATATATATATATATATATATATATATATATATATATATATATATAATAAAACACTAGATACTAACACTATATATATATTCATTCACACACATGCACACTTTACATTACTTTAATAATAAAATAGTGCAGATTATTATTGTTTCTCATCTTCTCTGTCCTCTGTCACCAAGTTCATAGTTGATTTCAGTAGTGATGTCACTTATGATTTTCTTATTTTTGCATTTTGTCCACAGAAAAGTATTTTTTAACTGATCTAACAAACCAAGGTCATCTCAACCAAAACCAGTTACACACTCGCATACAGAGACCTCATGTAATTGTGGGGATGACAAGCTGGTCCTCACAGTGTAAATCATTCAGTTTTATAGTTATGGTCCATGTTAGAATAGTATGATTTATGATTAAGGTTTGAGAAAGCCACAAAAAAAACGAATGACAATCTATTATGCATTGTGAGGACCTTTAAAAACAAACCTGTGTGTGGTCCTTCCCACTTACCAGCTTTTGTAATATAGAGTGGCAGCCAGAACAGAAATGTGTAACTGACCAGTTTAGCAAACAGCAGACAGAGAGAGAACTCCACCACACCCTGCACAGGCACACATATAACAGAGAGACAGAAATAAGCAACTTGGGGGTAAAAAGCTAAATTATTTGATTTAATTAATTAAAAAATTAAAGAAATAAGCAGACTAAATGTGCAGATAGACTAGAGAAGGTATGTAACTTTTTGGTTCACAGGCTCAGAAAAATACTTTTCTATTAATTAAAAATAGAAAATATTTTTTAAGTATTTTATTTTCTTTAAGCATTTTTTTATGTCTGAAAAAAATAAAACTATGGAAAACGATACAATCAAACTTTGTGTGTATTTTTGTGTCACATTTTCTGATATATCCTGATCCTAATATAATAAAGTATTAAAATGATTCAAAAAGGATGAAGCAAATAAAAATACAAAGTAAATAAAAAAAAAAAGAAATAGTGCCATAATTAGAATACTTCTTAAATCTGAAAATGCTTTGATAAAAGTGATTTAAAAAAATAAATACATATTCATAAGGTCAGGCGTTACGATTGATAACTAACGCTTTATAAACTTATATTAACTGTATTGCATGATGTATTTGGTGGATTAATTTAGCAAGGGCGGCACGGTGGCTTAGTGGTTAGCACGTTCGCCTCTCAGCGCTAGGGATTCTCGGTTCGAATCCCCATCTGGGTGGAGTTTCCTTGTTCTCCCTGTGTCTGCGTGGGTTTCCTCCAGGTTCTCCGGTTTCCTCCCACAGTACAAAAACATGGATCAAGTCAATCCAATTCTCAAAATTGCCCCATATAGAGTGTGTCTGTGTGAGTGAGTGTGTGCCCAGCGATGGATTGGCGCCCTGTCCTGGGTCTATCTGCCCAGCGCCCGAGACGTTCTCCCCTGGATGGGCATGGGGAACCCCACCGCAACCCTAATAGAGGATAAAGTGGGATATAATGAATGAATGAATGATAATTTAGCAAGATGGATTAATTTAGCAAGCACATTAACTGATGAACAGACAGCCGGTAAGATAAATAATGAATAAATATTTAAGTGACTAGGTGATATATGATATATAGGTGAATTGATGGTCAATTAGATGATCAATTAGAGAATAGTTTGTAGGTTGGTTATTTTTTTATATATATATTTATAAGTTCTTATAAGTTCACTTACCGGAATGTGTAGAGCTCCCATGAAGCTGATTGCACTTGGCTCAGCTTCACTTTTTACCACAACTACCTGCTGCACGGGAACACATGATCCTGCACTGTCCTGCGCCAATAACAGCTCTGTATCGGAGTTCTGTCCACACACACAAGTTACACACGTATGTTGAAGACCGTGAGACTATACAGTAAGCTTCAGCAGACAGGTAAAGTTAAGAGACTCACCTGCGTTTTGGAGCCTGGTTTGTACTGCAGGTAGAGGTCCTTATGGCCATTAATACCATTCCAGTTTTTATGCAGCTTCTATCACAATCACAAAGTCAGAAAATGCATTTAAATATTCATTTCATTTTTATTCAGCCTATCCTGGTGCTTGTTATATTAAAAGCATGACACCCTGGAGAGGTTGTCCATCTCCTAAAGGACAGATAAATCCATTTAGATTTACATTAGATTTTAACATTTATCAGACGCTTTTATCCAAAGTGACCTACAAGTATCCCAGCATGATGGTTTGGATCAGAACACAGGAGTGGCTGTGATGCAGCATAATACCCCTGGAGAAATGAGGGTAAAGGGCCTGGCTTAAGGACCCACATTGGTAGCTTTAAATCTTAACCCACCTACCAACCCTTCTAACCCAACACCCTAACCACTGAGCTACCACACCCACATTTAAACCTACAGGTCATTTTATTATCATTATTTTACCTGACCTACAGGTCTTTAGAATATGGAAGGAAGCTGGATCTCCTAAAATAAATCCATACAAGTAAACTAAACCTTGTTCTCAGAACTGTGCGCACTGTATTCACAAGCACACACAGACACACTAACTAGAGGAAACACAGATTGGGTGCCTACCTGCTGACCATTGACGGCACTCGGGGCAGGAACTTTCAGATCATTTGGGTCTGTAAAAACAACACACACACATACAGAGCCCTATTACTTTTTTATTTTGGGAGGAGTCGGAAAAGGTGAGTTCCATCAATCCTCGATAATGTGATACTAAAGAAAAAGAGTGCATGTTAAATGCTTTCTTATTAGGCTTTGTTTATAACTCTTTATTTTCAAGCTTGCCACCAGAGGGCAATAAAGACTGTTCAGATTCCAATTAACAACCAGTTACTTTCACATTATTATACAATGCATGACTTATATTAATTAAACAGTTAAAATTATGCATTTATGACAGTTACACTATTTGTTATTAGAGTTATCGCTATATTTACATTGTATTTACATATATACTGTTATTAAATATGTACTTGATACATTAATAACTAATATTAATAACATCTTTATTTATATATTTACATTTAGCAGATTTTTTATATCCAAAGCGACTTACAAATGAGAACATCACAAGTCAGTAATTATCGAGAAAACCAGCTACACTTCATAATTATCAAACCTGATCATTATATATAATGTGTGTATATATATATATATATATATATATATATATATATATATATATATATATATATTATTGTATATATATGATACTATACGATATATGATATGATACTGTAATGGCGGTGATGCTTGGATGTTTTTATCTGTTTAATGACAAACTGGAACTAATGAGGAGAGTAACTTTCATATTGACTTCATCATCATTTACTCATTCATTTTCTTCCGCTTTACCCTCTACTAGGGTCTACTAGGGGATTCTTCCTGCACATCCAGAGGAGAACATTTCAGGTGCTGCTGAGCAGATACACTCAGGACAGGACATCAATCTAACGTTGGGTTCACGCTCTCACACAGACACATGCACATAAACTCTATGGGGCAATTTAGAGCATTCATTTTAACTAAAATATATGGTTTTTTTTTTACTGTGGGAGGAAACCTATGCAGACAAGTGGAGAACATGGAAACTCCACCCAGATGGGGATTCAAACCTGGATCCCCAGCTCTTAGAAGTGAAGGTGCTAACCACTAAGCCACCCGACATTATCATTAGTGTTTTATAAAACTATGCCTGTGTGTGTGTTTTTTTTCCAACAATAATACACAATGTATTCCAGTCCTACAATAAACTTAAAGTCAACAACAGCAACAAAAAACAGTGAAGATACTCACGTTCAATCAGGAAGAAAAAGCAGATGACTCCCATGACTGCGATGATGATGCCCGGGACAATAAATGAGAGCCCCCAGTTAGAGGACACATAGTATCCAGAAATAAGAGAACCTAAGATGTTTCCGACAGAGGTATGAGAGTTCCACAGTCCCATTATCAGACCTCGTCTGGATAAATAGCACAACAAAACACATACAGCATGTAAACACGGGACCAAGACAATGTAAACAGGTCAAGGTGGTTCACTACAGTTTTACCCCTGAAGCATTAACCCAACTTAAAAACATAAGCAGATCAGGAAAAAACATTAAGCTTGTCAGAACAGACTGTAAGCAAATTGCAGCTCTAAACAAATAAAGAAATACAGTAATTTTGTGTAATAAAGTGAATACTTTAATTAGTTTAAATGATGTGGCTGTAAACTAGATATTTTTTGTTAAAAATAATACTTAATAAAATGTACACTTTAAATGTTTAAACTTCCTTCCTCCTGGCTGCTGGACTGTACAATCAGCACCTCCCTCAACAGCGCACTAACCACTTACATCCTGATAACCTTAAATCCTGTTTAAAACTGTGTGCAATAATTCAATCATTTTATAATTTAAAATACATGTGCAATAATTCAATTCATAGAAAACTTATAAAATAAAAAAGTGCAATATTTTTTTTTTCGCAGTTAAAAACTTTCTATGAAATTTGTAAATTCCAAAACTCTTTTTTTTATACTTAAAAATATTTTCATTGTCTTTTTTAATTTTTTATTTTCTAAATATGTTTGTTTATATATCTTTTACTATCGTAAATTTCCCCTTGTTGGATAATAAAAGTTTCTTATCTTATGCTATATAGGTTCAACAATATTAATGGTTTATAAGTAGACTGTATTAATAAATTAGCAAACAGTAGCTTGAGGATGTGTGTTGGATTATTTATTTCTTCTTTTGTAAATGGAATGCTTAATATTGCTATAAGCATGGATTAGTGTTTATATGTGGGTATATACAGCTGTACAAAATGTGCCTCTATACTATGTACAAAACAAGAAACTGAAATATTGGTTAAGAAATTCTTTAGCAGTTAATGTCTGAGTATCATGTAGGATTACAAAAGGATACAGACCTGCCCTTCCCAAACCAGTTCCCAATACAGGTCACCACACTGGGCCAGCCAGTAGTCTGAACAACTCCATTGGCAATCTGTCAAGAAAGAACAAAAAATAGACAGAGCCACATCAGAGAAAATGAAAATTAAAGTGATAGTGATCTATTTTGCCTACTGTACTTACAATGGAGGAATGTATCTGCCACATTTAACCCATCCGTGCAGTGAAACACACACACATACACACACTGATGAGTGAGCACAGTGGGCCTTGGATATGATGTCCAGGGTTCGCACCAGTTCTAATTATTTAAATTATTAATTACAATAATTCTAAAAAGGAGAAAGCTGTTGTACCTCTAACAATTTTCAGGATATATTACAAAATAAAATTATTTTATGAGCAGGTTGTAATAAAATATGTTAAACTGTCTGGGTGATTATTTGGGTACAGTGGAACCCGTTTTTGTTGCTAATCCATTCGCAATTGATCAGTGAAATCCAAAATCCAGGAACGTATTTCCATTTAAACCAATATTAATCCAATTAATTCATTTTTAGATCATCAAATACATACCAAACACATTTTACAGAATTTTAATGTAGTGTTTATATCAAATTGTAAATTAACGTTTAACATTTAACAGAATAGCATTCACATTTCTCACCAAATAGTTTTGAATGATTCAATATTTAGATCCAATCTTAATGCCACTCTCGATTTTCTGATTCTTCTTCTTCGAGTTACTGTTCTTTTTCCTGGATCTGGAAACTTTTTTTTTCCAGTGATGGAGCTAAAAGTAAAGCGTTAAATTCACTTTTACTTCTGTGATAACGCTGATTAAATCCAAAGCCCCCAGCAAAAACTGATCTCATTTTTGTGGAGAAAAACACAAAATCCAGGGATATCTGAAGACATCCAAAAACGGGTTCCACTGTATTTTTTATGATTTTCCATTGAGGATAAAGATTTCATTAACTGCCTGATGTTCAGACAAATGGGAATTAAAATTAACTTCGTCATATGGCATTTAAAAATAAGGTAAGGACAGTTCACAGTACTTTTAAAACGATTCTTATAAATTCAGTGTGAACTGGGTAGCATGGTGTTTTTTAAAGAGAATCCAGTTTTAAGGCTACATTCACTCGATCCTTAAATCTGTACCTTAAATCTGATTTCCTGTGCTAATGCGCCTCAGATCCAACCTTTAAATAGGTGTATGGCCACATTTAATCTTTTGAAACCAGATGCGGGTTACAACGATTTAAACATTACTGCACTGCAGCTGGAGACCGGAGCTTGACTCTCAAGTCTCTTGAACCGTAACCGGGAGACCTACTGGGGGATTCGATAACTGCTACTGCAACAGAGACCTCTATTGGATCTGCAATGGCACAGGCACCGGGAACAGGAATTTTTATTTAGAACCCTGTTTCTGGGTAAAATAAAGTGGTTGATGTAGTGTTTGTGACAAAGATGATGAATGACTGCAGCAATTTCATTGGAAAGAAGTAAAGAACTCCGTTGGAATGTAATCCATGGGGGGTTCAAAAGACAAAATCAGGCAGAAAACGAAGTGCGCAATGCACAGCAGTAATCAGATGTTTAAACAGGAACTTCAAGTTTCTGTAATTTGCATAAACATGCCAAAATGATTATAGGGAATCAGGTTTTTATGATTCAGTACTTGCATGTCTTTACTTTGACGTCATTTTCTGCAGCAAAACAGAATATTCTGCATTACAAAACACTATTAATGCCATGCTGAATTTTTATTACATTTTTATTTGTTTTGGTATTCAGATGGTTACTATATAGTTAGGGCGGCACGGTGGCCTAGTGGTTAGCACGTTCGCCTCTCAGCGCTAGGGATTCCCGGTTCGAATCCCCATCTGTGTGGAGTTTCCATGTTCTCTCCGTGTCCGCGTGGGTTTCCTCCGGGTTCTCCGGTTTCCTCCCACAGTCCAAAAACATGGATCAAGTCAATTGAATTCTCCAAATTGCCCCATATAGAGTGTGTGGGTGAGTGAGTGAGTGTGTGCCCAGCGATGGATGATTGGCACCCTGTCCTGGGTGTATCTGCCCAGCACCCGAAACGTTCTCCCCTGGATGGGCATGGGGAACCCCACTACGACCCTAATAGAGGATAAAGCGGGAGATAATGAATGAATGAACTATATAGTTAATATAACTGTTCCGCATTATTATAAACACACATATGTGCATGTTTAGTGTGATGCATTAGATCACACAGCTTTATATCAACCATAACAGCAGGGAGATGTGAGCTGTGATTTTAACTGTGTCGTGACTGATGGCAAGTGGGTTCATTTTTCTAGGACTGCTGGTTATCAAGTGTCAAGGATTTTTTATTTGTCATTCCACAATATAAAGCACAGTGCAATATATGTGGAACGAGACAGCGTTCCCCAGGAAAAAGGTGCTACATATAACAGCCAACACAAAGAATTTCAATAAATTTAGGACGATACACAGAACAATAAACATTCAAGTAATGAACAATTTTTTTTCCCCCAAGTAAACATTCAAGTAATTCAAGTAATGAACAATAAACATTAACATTCAGTTAACATTTAGTGGAGAGGTAACAGTGCTGGTGAAATTGTTTAAGAGTCTGATGGCCTGAGGAAAGAAACTGTTACGCAGTCTGGAGGTGTTGGCTCGGATGCTCCGGTACCTTTTTTCCAGAAGGCAGGATTTTGGGATGTTTCAGCTTTAGTCTGGTATTTCTTTCAAAGTAATGACAATGTAGCTTGTATTTTGGACATGCTGATGAATCGATGGAAATATTTTAAAAATAAACAAATTATAATATAAGCTCTCCAGAGCCTGACTATGTATGTTACTATAGCCCAAAATGTTATACAAAAAGGGGCACAAACACACTTCACATTGTAAGTCACGATGCAAATCGTTAAATTTGTCCATGCATTTGCACCTGCGCACCACCAACTGTTTATAAGTGCTCAGTAAATGTATAGTTAAGGTTATGTTAGATCAGAGGGGGAAAAAAAAGATTTGGCTCTGTGTTTTTATTATGTTCTCTAGAAAAAATAAAAATGACTGACTCTCAGGGATAGCTGATTTATTGTGTACATGTGTGGAAAGACAAATAGACTTACCTGTACGATAATGTAGAAGCTGAGGTTATGAATGTCATAAACATATCCCAGGCCAAACAGACAGGTGAACAAACCACTGGTCAGCATGCCCACGGTTAGAAAGAGTCGGATAGGCAAACGCTCACCGATAATCCCACTATGACAGGAAACACTGACACTTTACCATAAAGCTCTGTGAGTGTGTGTATATGTATGTATGTATGTATGTGTGTGTGTGTGTGTGCGCGTGCGTGAGGGTTGGTATAAGCCAGCATAATTGTGTTTAAAATAAAGACATACAGGATATAAAATGTACAGACATACAAGAAAAACTGATGCTGAGGACCATTCATCCATCCATTATGTTCCGCTTTATACATCACTAGGGTGGAGGTGGGGTTCCCCTTGCCCATCCAGGGGAGAATGTCTCGGGCGCTGGGCAGATAGACCCAGGACAGGGTGCCAATCATCCATCGCTGGGCACACACTCACTCACACACACACACTCTATATGGGGCAATTTGGAGAATTCAATTGACTTGATCCATGTTTTTGGACTGTGGGAGGAAACCGGAGAACCCGGAGGAAACCCAGGCGGACATGGGGAGAACATGGAAACTCCACCCAGATGGGGATTCGAACCAGGAATCCCTAGCACTGACAGGAGAACATGCTAACCACTAAGACACCCATGCTAAGGTCCAATGAATGACTATTACAATGTGCAAAGCTCGAACTACAGACAGTGGAACTACAATATTTAGTCATTTTAATTAGAATCACTATCTATACTTTTCATGTGATTTACACATCACAGTTATTTTGGAAAAGACGGAAACATGACACACTGTTTTATGTAATTTTCCTAATATTATTACAGCATGCCAGTGTTTTTAAACAATTATCACAACACAGCTGCAATGCCCCCCCCCCACACACACTAACAAACCTGAATAAATGTTAAGGACAGAGAAGACTTTTACCTCAGATACATGCCAATCGCATAAGCACACAGGAAAGAGTAATCCATAGCTCCCAAAAGCTGGTTATAGTTTTCTTTATCTGTAAGAACACAAATGATAAAACAATAAGACACAAGCGAGTGTGCATTATTGTGAATAGTGAATTTATTAAAGGAATAAGGTATGAGAAGGAATAAATTATTGTAAATAAATCATAGGAAAGAGGTGAAAGTGTACCTTTTGTGTCGTGCCTAATAACACATTTATTTTTGTGATTTATTCACAATAAAGCACAACTCCTCATGCCTTATTGCTTTAATAAAATGGTTACCAACACACTATAATAATTAAAAAAGAAAAAAGAAAATCAAGGTTCGATTCATAAATGTGTTTATTGAAATAAAATCAATGATAATCTGGTCTTCAGTGAAGTAATCTCATCTGTTTTTTTAAAGTGGACACTGATAAATTTAATGAAATTGTAAATGCAGTATGGATTAAATACATGCATCTAGTGGTTTTAAATATATTCCAGGTATGAATATAGTAATAAATACACACACCTACTTAACGGACCATATAGATAAACCAACCAGACCATTTACATCCAACTGGATGCAATTTCATTACCGTGTATGTACTGTATACAATTTAGCTATGACAATAAAGTTAATATTGACTTTGAATTTTGAATTTTAAAAGAAAGAACCAATTATGCTGGATGATTTGAAGAGTGTCTGGTGAATATTTTCCATTAAAAAAAAAATAAATAAATAAATAAGGGGTGGCACGGTGGCTTAGTGGTCAGCACGTTCTCCTCTCAGCGCTAGGGATTCCCGGTTCGAATCCCCATCTGGGTGGAGTTTCCTTGTTCTCCCCGTGTCCGCGTGGGTTTCCTCCGGGTTGTCCGGTTTCCTCCCACAGTCCAAAAACATGAATCAAGTCAATTGAATTCTCTAAATTGCCCCATATAGAGTGTGTCTGTGCGAGTGAGTGTGTGCCCAGCGATGGATTGGCGCCCTGTCCTGGGTCTATCTGCCCAGCGCCCGAGACGTTCTCCCCTGGATGGGCATGGGGAACCCCCCGCAACCCAAATAGAGGATAAAGCGGGAGATAATGAATGAATGAATGAATAAATAAATAAAAAACATGAGGTCAAACATCATGTCTAGATGAAAAGGAGTGTCTGGCTCTCGTACTCTGTTCTAGTTAATCCCAAAAGCGTTTGATAGGAGAGGACTTTGTGCAGGCCCCCCCCCCACAAACACACACAGACTTGCCCAACAATACCTTCATAGACTTTGCCATGTGTATAATCGCTATTCAGTCTTGAAACTTTAAAACATTTTGTCAAAGCAAATAAAAGTTTATTTTGTTTATATAGTAGACAACTTGTATAGACTGAAATCTCACAACTGATTTATTGACATTGTTGTACTGAGAAAAAAACAAATGTTTCATTGTCTTATTTATCGGGTTGGTTCACATGCCATGTCGTTGGTTCACATGAATGGTCTCGTTGATTTGGTGTGTGGGTGGGTGTGTGTGTGTGTGTGTTTATTACTATATTCATGTCTGGTATACATTTAAAACCAGTAGATACATGTGCTTAATAAAATTATTGTTCATTATCCAAAGTTCTGTTGGATTATAGCGTAAAAAGTAAAAATGCTAAAGTAAATTACAAAAAAATGAGTGAAAAGACTGAATAGATTATACCAAAAAACAACATCATTTTAAGGTTTACAGATTTAAAATGATATGAAAAGCAATACAATGAATGAAAAGCCATTGTGTTTAAACATCAGCACGGACAGTGGTTTCTGTGTTTTGAGCGTTTTCTCTCTGTATTTATAAAAAGCCAGTTGTGTCACAATTTTTTTTAATTTGGAGTATAATCAGACAATCTGTAAATAACAAATGAAGATTTAACACAGATCTCCTGTGGAGATTCTTTGGACATGTTTTGCATTGTTCTTTAATAGTTAACATGTTTTTAATTAATTATTGTAAAATCATACTGCGTTTTGTTGGTTTTTGGTAATATTTTAAACTACAATAATAAAAAAAAAATCTTCTTCATTAAATGTCTATAATAAATCAGAAAACCTGAGAAAAAAAAAAACACTAGAATAATTTTTTTGTAGCTTTGGGAGCGACAGACCGGGAGCGACAGACCGAGTTTGAGGTAATGTAATCATGAGGTGTAGAAGTACACGTCTGAAGGAGAAAACAGGTTTACCAAATGGTTTCCAGCTGCAGTCCACTTCCACATGATGCAACTGAGGAGTCCTGCTACTTTCAGTGGACCCCACCTCCCTGACCTGAGAACAGTTTTTATGAAGTTCACTCTGTTGAAAAGAGACAAACACCCACAATCACAAACAGGCAAGTCCCTCGTTATTCACACCTCATTGCTAGGAATGTAAATATTAAAATATTTGCATACTAAAATAAGTGCTTCCTCTAAAGACTATTTTCATTGTATTTCCAGTTAAGTTTACCTGATGTTACCTTTAAAATCAAGTCATGGATTTTGTGTACAACACAACACTAACTAATGTAACGTATTAAAGAGTTAAAGGATCGGGATTTTTTTGGGAGCCGATGCATTGATCATATAGGTGAAACAAACTTATATCTAAAGGTTTGGATGCTCCTGCTTAATAAGATTGTTACTTTGCTACATGCCAATACAACAATACAAATTCTCTATAAAATCTTATTTAAATATCTCATGTTTAACTTTTCCAATCATCGATGAAAGATCAATGCCTAAAATTAAACCATTAAAGGAAACAAATACCTCAGCATATATTCACTGAAATAAAAGTAAATGACAGTTCAATTAAATATTTGAGTGTAACTCATTTTGTCCAAACTGGATTTTTAATAGAAAACATACTTATATATATTTTTAATAAAAAAAATATACATGTATATGTTATATAGACATGTTTGTTTGTTTGTGTATGTATGGGGTTATGTGTTTATGTGTAGGGTAAAAATTGATGTTCTCTTTATAACTACTGGAATTATATGCCGTTTTGTTTTTTTTCTGCTGAGTCATCAATAAAAATGTGTGGGGAAAAAAAGAAAACTATGATCTCTTTGAATCTGATCTCAGATTAAATTTCAAAGGCTCTGGTCAAAGATAAACCAAACAATAGAATGACTGATCTATTTAAACTCCGACTTAAGTTTAGACATGTAACGTTCCTTCCATCTGCCTCACCAGCCTCTTTGATCCATTGATGGCACTGCAAACTCAAATAGCAAGGAACAAACCAAACAGGTTATAAAAGAATGAAAGAAAACAAGTTCATCCAGCGAGTCCTCAGCCACGCTGTAATTGTTAAAATTTAATCCAGTACGTGCGCACTGTGACCTTCATTTGAGGCACAGAAGACAAATTACATAAAATTTATTAATTTATGAATATGTACAGGGCAGCATGGTGGCTTAGTGGTTAGCACGTTCGCCTCTCAGCGCTAGGGATTCCTGGTTCGAATCCCCAGTGGAGTTTCCATGTTCTCCCCGTGTCCGTGTGGGTTTCCTCCGGGTTCTCCGGTTTCCTCCCACAGTCCAAAAACATGGATCAAGTCAATTGAGGTCTCCAAATTGCCCCATATAGAGTGTGTATGTGTGAGTGAGTATGTGCCCAGCGATAGATTGGCACCCTGTCCTGGGTCTATCTGCCCAGCGCCCGAAACATTCTCCCCTGGATGGGCATGGGGAACCCCCCCGCGACCCTAATATAGGATAAAGCGGAAGATAATGGATGGATGGATGAATATGTACAATTACTGATTTGTAATCCAGTGATTATTTGGTATGTTCCAATTGTTTCATCCAAATTGCGTAGGTCAGAGCTTCGGAGCAGCAGTACCTTTTTTTGAATAACATCAGTTTTCAGTTCACATCTGAACTCAGACTGGAAAATAAAATAATGAAAATACAAATTTGTTGCATCTATACTGGCAGCACGGAGGCTCAGTGGTTAGCACGTTTGCCTCTGCACTGAGGAACCAGGTTCGAATTCTGATGAGTGAAGTTTTAATATTCGCCCCGTGTCAGGTGGGATTTCTCCAGGTTCCTCCCACAGTCCAAAAAAATGGATTTAGGGTGAATTGGCTGCTCCAAATTGCACCTATACAGTGTGTATTTGTGTGTGTTTGCGTGAGTGAGTGAGTGCCCAGTGATGGATTGGCACCCTTTCCTGGGTGTATCTGCACAGTGTCCGGAACGTTCTTCCTTGGAATGGCATGAGGAAACTCCGTGACCCTAATATAAGATAATAAATAAATGAATAATATACTGGCTGTGCAGCATTACCTTTACAATGCTGATGGGCTTTCTGGACAGATGGAAGCTGGTGTACAGCAGGAAGGTGAGCACAAAAGTGAAAGCCCGATACCTAAACACACACACACACACACATTAATAACTTGTCCACACATGTAAAAAAAAAAAAACACCTGATGCAATAGACAAACACGTTTCACATTTAAAAAGCATATTACAAACAAAGATTAGTGCAATAAACAATGACACAGCTTATTAAAGGACATGGCTTAATTTTAATCCCGCAGTTTGAAAATACCGCAAATCCACACCATGATGCTATATATAATTTAGAAGCTACACAAAAAAAGAGGTTGTCACTAAGTATAACTTTAGCAATGCAGATTACATGTGTCGACTAAACAAACCAGCTTTTGCTTTTTTTTTGTTTCTTTACACTCTGCCAACTATATATTTTTATGATGGGACATTTAAAAGAAATGTGAAGGTTTGTTCCTGTAAAGACTCAGAAAGCTTGTTTGTATGTCCTTGTGTATAAAGATTTTTATAGTAATTATAGTTTTGGCGTTATCTATTTCGTGGCCTGAAATGAGGGTGTGTTTTACGGTGTTTCGTGATTCATGGAAGAGGCAGGTGGGAGCCTGGTCTTCAATTTACAGGGAAGAGTGGGAGAGTTAAATGGTAGTTATCCATTTTGCCTACAGTGCTAACACACAGAGGAATTTGTCCTTCACATTTAACCCATTTGTGTTGAGAAACAATTTAACCCATTAAGGTAAGGAACAAGCCTTGCGACATGAAGGTTCCCGGTTCGATTCTTGGTCCAACAAAGTACAATGGCTGAAGTGCCCTTGGGCAAGGTACCTAAACCAGTTGCTCCCTGGCTGCCATAAATAAGGCTGCCCACCTCTCAGGTGTACACACTTCACTAGCATGTGTTTCACTGCACAGATGTGTTAAATGTGGAGGACAAATACCTCTGTGTGTAAGAACAGTAGGCAAAACGGATCACTTTACTCTGTTTGGGAATAAAAAAAAAACAATGTTTTGAGTCACAGGACTGGTTCCTTAAACAGCCTTTTGTGGTTAAGGAACCAGTCTTATGACCTATGTGGCATCCTAAAAATATTGCCTCCAGTGGTTTTTAAGATAGTGAGTTGTTTGTTTCTGTAGTGGGGTTGGAGCTTTGAAAACTGCATTAGATTTGCATGTCTCTCTCTCTGCCACATTTCTGTGGTGTGTTTCCTACTAGCATGTTTAAGGTCGGACAGAGGGTAGATGATGACGGATGTGGCATATTTTGTTCCAGCGTTGGCTTATACATTGCCTTTGATGCTGAAGTGGCCGAAAATGCCAAGCAGAAAGCAGATGCATTAAGTTTACACCTTGATGGCCATTTAAGGAGGATGAGCCCTGGTCCTCACAAGGCTGTTTTAATTTACACCAAAACCAAGGAGTTTTCCTCGCCAATGTCCTTCAGATTTTTAGAATTAGTCATTCATCAGATGCTTTTATCCAAAGCAACTTACAAATGAGAGAACAGAACAAGTCAGTAGTTAAGCATTGTCAAGCTACATGTTGGACTTATCAAACCTGATCATTATCCGATCTGGCTTTTTTATATCAAGTGGTTGAAGATAAGATGTGTTTTGAGTGGTTTTTTGAAGATGCCAAAGACTCGGACAGCTTTACGGACAGAGTTGGACAAATCGTTCCACCATTTAGCAGTGGTGACTGATATGGATATGAATTAGCACCATGGTGAGGTTGAATCACCAGGCGACATTAGGGTTGTTCTTTGAGTGTTTAAGCTTAGAACACTCAAGCTGTTCTGCTCTGGAAAAAACATTTAAAAATGAACTTATTTTGGAGCCATCTGTATAAATGAGTAAGTGGGTGGTGAGCTTCTGATTTCTATACGTTGTAGAGAGTTTGAGTTTTCCTTTTAGAAGATAACATGACATGTCTTGGAAAATCCTAAAATGGGATCTAGCTTTGGTCACTTTAGTATAGTGTGCTTACTACACTAGTGTGTGTGTGTGTGTGTTTCATGGATGCATGGGTTAAATGTGCATGACCACCTCTGTGTGTAAGCACAGTAGGCAAAATATCGAGTATTTGAGGGTGGGTGGGTTAAGGTGATGGTCAATCCTTAATCCTGAGTGGCAAATCCTACTGTAATCTACTGTAAATAACCAAACAGCACTGATTACAGGAACTTAAAAAAAAGCTTTAGTGAATTTAGTAAGATTAATGTTCTTTGCTACATTTACTTACAGCCTGTAGAATTTACATGTTTGTAAATTACACCAGGTACTTTTGAAAAAAATATATATTTTACTAATGCTGGGTAGGGCACATCTTTTAACACCGCGTTGGGAGAGCAGTCTTAAATGGTAGCATTTGTTTTGCCGCAGTAAATGTTGTTTTGGAAATTCTCAAGAGACAAGCAGTTTATAAAAATGCTCAAAGCAAACCATCTGGCACCAATCACACCACTGAATCATGAAGATGATATTTTCCTATTCTGAAGGTTGAACATCACCAATATCTGTTTGATCCTATACACTGAAACCACACGATTGACTTAACAGACTAAATACATGAATGAGTGTGTGACCAGGTGTACCAATATATAGTGCTCAGTATACAGCCAGCTTAATAGATTTTCCATTTCAAAATAATTAAGATGTATTTTTTGAAATTTTGTGAACTTTACTTAAAGGAAATTATACTCATTATATGTCATTTAGTAAGCATTTGTAAAGCCAAGAACTGATGTTACACAGGAGGCTCAAACTGTATTCTACACTGTTATTTATGCTAAAAGTCTACTGTGAAGTCCATGAAAGTTTTTTTTTTTTTAAACCAAACTCAGTTGCCAGGACGAAGAAAGCATGCATATATATATATATATATATATATATATATATATATATATATATATATATATATTTTTTTTTTTTTTTTTTTTCCCCCAATCAAACTCTAAAAGCTATTCTGTGAACATGCACATATATTAAAAAATTATAGTTTATAAACAATTAAAATCAGGAACTGTAATTAAAATGTGATCAATGAAAAACTTGACTTTGTCTTTCCTCTCTGCCGAGCTTTTGTTCCTTTTAGGAACTGACGTGTTTAAAAGGTGTGTATACATCAGATAAGAAACACATAAACACTACACCGACACTTTACGACAATGTCAAGGATATAGCAGCGTAAATTTAACAAACCTTATTGTCCCCCTCACACATGCACTTTCATCTATAAATCTGAAAATTATTTACCATGTAGGTGTGATGTGTGAGTGCTGGGTAATGACGAGAAAAGCCGGTGGGACAAAAGCTAATGAATTACTCGATAAGCCGCACTGACACCTATTCTAACACAAAAGTTAGCACAATTAAACCATCATGCATGTTATGCATCATTTATAGGTGTCGACAAATAAGGACATCCTGTTGTTTTAAACAGCTCACTGTGTGCTGTTACACAAGCTATGGAACAATCTCCACCTCAAAATCAAACATATTAAAATGTATTAATTATTACTTTTTTCTATTTCTATAAATGTTATTTATAGTAGTTAAGTGTTTGAGCTTTTTACACATAGTAGGTGAACCTGAATCATGTTTAAGTTAAATTTAATTCAGCATCTCATCTTTTTTGCTTTGGGGAGGGGGGGTTGATACACCCAGAACAGGGTACCAATCCTCACTATCAGCCAGTTTTTAGACTCCAGGAAGACGACTCCGCTACTTTTGGCCGCTGACAGGTTCATGATCTGAAAAGTGTCACGTTGCATTGAAAGAATGAATACAGACAAAAAGCACTGCTTGTTTTTCCATCTCTATTTGGAAAATTAAAGGTGAAAATAATGGTTTCTGGAGTGAACATAGAAGTCTACATTCAAAGAAATGGCTTTCCATTAAGATCATGTTTATGGTTGAGGAATGATAAATCAACCTTTGCATGAACAGTTTGCATGTCATCTTTGTATCATCCTTTACAGACCCAGCATGAATAATTAAAATAAAACAAATTTAAATGTCTAAATAAAATATTTCACCCCTCATAAATTTCAAATAAGGTATGGCTGTTGACCAATCAGCTAATGGCTGATTTGTATCCATCACGGAATCTAATTTTAATACATTTCTTTTCTTACCTAATTTTAAACTGTAGACTTAAGTTCAACGCATGTCAAGGCAGTCACTGAAAAAAAAGTCTGAGGTTTTCCTGCCTCTAACTGACTGATAAAAATAAGTGACATGCTGACCCAAGTCAATATACAGTAAATTAATTATTGATAAATAATAACTACCTTACTTCCGGCTACATCTAAAAGTTTACCAGACATGAGCACGATCACATGATGGCTAAACAAAAGTATTTAATTTCTTAAACTATTAAGTTCAAGTTAAATATTTGCAATTACAGACTCACTGCCATCATGTAAATCATAAAAACACAAGAATTCATGCAGAAAGGAATTTATAAATGTTTATAAAATTAGAATAGAAAGTCACGTTTTCTCTTTTTAAACCTCTCATCTTTGAATAAAGACATTCATCATTATTTGTGTTTATTCAAAGATAACCTGTTATTTACAAGACCTAGGCTCTAGGGGTGAAAATTATGTATTACTTATGTATTATAAATTATGTACTTATGAAAATATGTATTACTTGATGATTTCATGTAATTAGTATTTACACAATGTTAACACGGTAGCACCGCACATCCACCTCGCAGCTCTGCGGATTCAGGTTGGTTCCATATTGATTAAAAAAGTAGGTTATCTTAAAAAATTTAAGTGCTAGTGATCGTAGCATTTGTAAGAGCTGATTTTTAAAACATATGCACCTTCTACTGGGAAGAAATATGTACCTACAGTCCTTGGAAAAATCTTGACACCATGTAAAAACTCTGACTCACATTAACCTAAAAATATTAAGAAATAAGACACCTTTTCTATTTAAACATGAAATAATAATAATTACTTGGTTATTTTGTGTTTTTTATAATTTTTGTATGGAAGCCCGTTTCCGCCACTAAGAGGGGAGAAAAAAAAAAAAAAATAAATAAATAAAAACTATGATTTACTATGATTATCGGACAACATGAGCACGGTTTGAGTTTTAATAATTCAGAAAATAACAATCTTAAACAGTAAATCATTATAATGGTGAATAAAGTGATGTGATTACAGTGACTGTGATGAGATCAATAAAGATAAAAAAAAATAATAATTGAGACTTAATTGAGGTAATGAAGACTTGTGTAATAAATTGAGATTGAAAAGCCCATGGTTTGGATAAGAAACTTCCTACGCCACAGCCGCTTGCACTAGATGCATTAAACTGTGAGGGAGTGAGTGTCAGTGATGCGCTGGCCGGTTGTTCCACCCGCTGCAGCGCGTTGCGGTCCGATGCAGAGCAGTTATCGTTAAACACTGAGATAAAGTCTCAACGATAATGTATCAAAGGCAAGGTCAAGGTTGTTTAACTGTTTAATGAGATTTCATTTAAAAAAGTGAATTTAGGTATATACCATGAAATTATTTAAACACAATGACGTACGTCATGTATATATGAGATATGAACCTGTCACACGCATGCGCTCGCATGCGCAGTCCGATATGATATTAAGTCAGAATTCTGAGATACTTTTTTTCATCTTAGTGGTGGAAACAGGCTTCCAATTTTTTGCCCCTTTTTTTGGTAAATGAAAAAAAAAAAAAACTTATTTGTAAAAAATATTTGTAGACACTTGACATTTTAACATCCTAGCAGACAAACCAACACAAAACACAGTATGACTTTAATAAGTTAATTATTCATTCATTCATTCATTCATTATCACCCGCTTTATCCTCTATTAGGGTCTCGGTGGGGTTCCCCATGCCCATCCAGGGGAGAACGTCTCGGGCGCTGGGCAGATAGACCCAGGACAGGGCGCCAATCCTTCGCTGGGCACACACTCACTCACACAGACACACTCTATATGGGGCAATTTAGAGAACTCAATTAACTTGATCCATGTTTTTGAACTGTGGGAGGAAACCGGAGAACCTGGAGAAAACCCACACGGACACGGGGAGAACATGGAAACTCCACCCAGATGGGGATTCGAACCGGGAATCCCTAGCGCTGAGAGGCAAACGTGCTAACCACTAAGCCACCGTGACGCCTTATAAGTTAATTATTAAAACAAAAATATGAAAAGTCAACATGACTTAAGTCAATTAGTAAACATCATCAATGTGTGGTGTTTGTGTGTGTGTGTATATACACAACAAATCTGTTCTTTACTCTCTCAAATTTACACAAATGCATGAACCCTTCTTTCTATATTTTCACACACGGCAGTCTGTATTATAAACAGCATCATTAAATAAAAGATGCTTCATTTGCAGGGAGGATCAAATGTGTCATCTGCTGTCAGGGTGAAAGACTCAATTGAATATCAAAAACCCTACAAAGGAGAACCCTAAAGGAGAACAGAGCCTCAATTCCACACCTCAAAGATGAACATCCTTAATCATGCTTATGGTTTGTATATAATATGGTATTATAAAATAAATTTGTAATTGTACACTGAATCAGAAAATCTGCAAAATGACAGCTTCTACAAAGAGAGCTTTGGTGTATAGAGCAGTAACCACACGGTTCAGAGCAGCCAGGCTAGACTGAAATAATTTCCCTGTAGATTTAACAAGTTCTTTCATCTAAAAGGCAACAGTGGTCTCCATGTGCACTGTAACACAACAGTGAATCTAACAGCAACATGCTGTGTGGGTTCCAAGGACAGAGGCAGAGCTGCTATGAAAATCTTTTACTGCCCTTTTACTGAAATGTTCCTATTGACAGAACATAATCCGACCTATAGTAATGAATGCAATTCATTTTAGAACAGAATTGTATTTGAAATCACTGGCCATGTCACTGGGTACACTTGTTTGTTTTTACCCTCTCTGGCCAGTTGTTAGTCACACAAAACATATAGCAGCACTTTGTAAGTCTACATTTACAGATATATAGTTTATATATAGTCTCAACAAAGTTGTTTTGACTAACAACACAAAACAGGCAATGACAATGAGAATAACGCGCTGTCAGGCCAATCATGTGGCTGGATAGAATTACAGCCCTGTCAAATGACAGAATGATGGTACAACAACAGAGTCAACAGAGTGTAGGAGTAGCAGAGCACCCACGTGAATGTTTAGGCGACGACAGCTATGTAAAGTATTAGAAAGTTGGAGCCCTTCAGAGTTTTTTTTGTTTGGGGGGGGGGGGGGGGTTCCCATGCCCATCCAGGGAAGAACGTTTCCGGCGCTGGGCAGATACACTCAGGACAGGGCGCCAATCTATCGCTGGCCCCACACTCACACACACTAACACACTCTATATGGGGCAATTTGGAGAACTCGATTGACTTGATCCATGTTTTTGGAATGTGGGAGGAAACCGGAGAACCAGGAGGAAAACCACGCAGACACGGGGAGAACATGGAAACTCCACCCAGATGGGGATTCGAACCGGGAATCCCAAGCGCTGAGAGGAAAACATGCTAACCACTAAGCCACCGTGCTGCCCTGTTTCTATATATATTCCCTAAATATTCCACACACACACACATATATATATACATATATATATATATATATATATATATATATATATATATATATATATATATATATATATATATATATATTATACACACACACACATATATAGTCTGTTTTATAGGGCTCTGTTTAATAGGGCTCTATTGGCACATCATGTGCTGTAATTTTTAATGTCTATTTCTATGACCCGGTGTCTGCTTTTATGTTCATGTTTGTTGAGGGTGGGGAGAGATGTGTCATTTTCGTTTCTGCTTTTTTTAAATCATTTTTATACTGTAATATTCAGGCCATATTTGTGATGTACAATATTCATGAATATATTCAATTAAGACATTAAAGATATTTCCTAAAAAGTAAAATTTTTTATTTGAAACATGTATAGTACGTTTGACAACTTCTGACAGAAAAATTATTGAAACGTAATTAATTAACCTAAAATCTTTACATTGCATTTAGAGATGAAACTGCCTGTCCAAATGAAAAGCTCAGCACCTGGGTGGAACGTTATGAACCCAAAGAATGAGGTCAGCTGACAATCTGACTATACCGAACCACCAGGTTAAGTTTATTTTTTACTAAATGAAACGCGTTATGGAAAATATGTGATTCAAATTAAATCTTTCTTAAAAAAAACTAAATGACAAAAGTTACGTTTTTATTTAAAATGTCCCTACCATAAAGGTTTCACCTGACTTAAAAAAAAAGCAACTGATTTAAAAAAAAAAAAAAAAAAAAAAGAAAAAAAAAAAAAAAGAAAAAAAAACAGAAAAGAAACCGATAGTGCAAGCAGCAGGAATGAACAAAGGAATGAAAACTTATGATGAAAAACGAAGACGGAAGCACTTACCACTGATCCCGGTCAAAGGAAGCCAGGAATCGGATGCCAGGAGGTACGGGTGCCATGTTACTTGGCGTGCTCAGTGGCTAGCAGATACTGGATCAGTCTTGAAAAGACTGCGATTATGTAAGAAGATACTCCGTCACAGCACTCAACTCTGACCAAGACTCCTATGTGATGCCGGCAACAAGGACCATGGTGCCCTAGTGGGACTGTCCATAAAAATGCAAACCGACTTCCTGAAAGAAATGGGAGATAAAGTTGTCATAACAGATCGGATAAGCACAAGATAATCTCAATTTCGTTGCCTTGACAGATTCCAAGTGAACTTTAGCCAGCAGGATGAATTCCACCTACGTAACAGAATCGTGATGTCACATCACTTCAGAATGAAAAAGTATGCCATGGACTTAGCAGAGACGAGTGTTCCGGGTTTAGTGTTTGCTTTAACTGGAGACACCAGGTTTTTACAAACAATTAGTCCAGACCTCAGACACGCCTCACTAAAGGTTCTGTATTATAGAAATCCTATATTCAAAATCAGGTGAGCACACTTCAAAAGCAACAGCAACTATCAGCCTACAGAGATTCACTAAGGTAACGATACAAAGGCAAAATGAACAAACGCACTACAGAGACGAGATGCACCTACAGAAGCTTTAATAACATCATATTATTATGATGTGGCTTAGTGGTTAGCACGTTCGCCTCTCAGCGCCAGGGATTCACCATCTGGGTGGAGTTTCCATGTTCTCCCAGTGTCCGCGTGGATTTCCTCCCACAGTCCAAAAACATGGATCAAGTCAATTGAGTTCTCCAAATTGCCCCATATAGTGTGTGTCTGTGTGAGTGAGTGTGTGCCCAGCGATGGATTGGCACCTTTTCCTGGGTCTATCTGCCCAGCGCCCAAAACGTTCTCCCCTGGATGGGCTTGGGGAACCCCCCCACGACCCTAATATAGAATAAAGCAGAAGATAATGAATGAATGATATTTTAGATTGATTCCCCTGTGCAGCTTGCTGGAAAAGCTTTCTACAGTATACTGATGAGTGTTTTGTTTAAATAGATTTTGAACACATTGAATATGAGGGCCTGTCTTTTAATCTCAAGTCTAGTTCATCCCAAATGTGTTTGATGGGTTTAAGGTCAGGACTGAGGACTGTGTGATGTGAGTCAGTCACCAAACCCAATCACACCTTTATGGACCTTGCTTTGTTAACTAGGGAACAGAAAGGGGCTTACATCCATCTGTTCATTCAAAAGTTGTGAGCAAAAAAAAAGGTAGAACATTAGAGATGGTAGTTCATCTCATGTAAAATTAGAGTTATCCTCAAGTCTTTCAGCAGCGGACACTGGATGCTGCATGTAGGACGTTAATTTTTTTTGGTCCATTTCCAGTCTATGTTTACAGTTATTTCAATGACTTTAGTCCTAAACTCCAGCAGCACTGCTCTGTCTGATCCACTCAAACCAGCACAGCACACTCTATTACAACACCACCATGTGTCACTACAGTTCAGAAAATTGTACACCACCCAAATAATACCTTAGCCCTCATTTCTCTGGATTGCTGCATCAACCCTGCATCCTGACCCCAACCAAGTTGAAATACTAGTATGTCTGGTAAATTATTAAATATAAATGTAATTGTTTTCATATTCATTATATTCATATTCTAACCAGTTAACACCAATCAGGGTCACGTGAGATGCTGGAGCCTTACCCACCAATAAAGTAGTAAAAGGAAGGAAGACTAAATGCTACTAAAGCTGTTAAGTCCTAACACATAAAACAAACACATTCACACTTTTTAGTAACTAACATGTAGAGCCTGTTTTTGGACTGTGAGAGAAAACTGAAGCCTCTTAAACAAACTTAAGCAGACACAGGAAGAACATGCAAATCCCAAACAAAACATGTCAGTCAAGAATCAAACCAAAGACTTTCCAGCGGTGAGACAAGAGCACTAAACACTATGCCAGCATGCACCAAGTGGGTAGTTTCAACGTTGTGGTAAATTTGTGTGCATAGAACGGTGTAAGGATTTCAAAGAAGTTAGTTATGCAGTAGCTCAGTGGTTCGGGTGTTGGGCCATCAATCTGAAGGTTGGGGGTTCAAATCCCAGGTCCACTGAATTTACCAATGTGGGTCCTTGAACAAGACTCTTAACCCTCATTGCTCCAGGGATGTTGTGATTAACCCTGTGCTCACCTTGTTTGTTGCTTTGGATAAAGGCGTCTGCTAAATGACCCAATGTTAATGTTAATTTTACAAAGCTCCACAATGCTGAATGACATTAAGCTCCAAAATGCAAAGTCTTAAAGTTAATCAGCTTTAGAAAAAAGACAGGTTGTCCTATAACAGATTGTATGGAGCCCCATACAGCCATGATCTTGATACCATCTGAAAGGTCAGAGAATCAACTATGACAATTTCCACAGGAGGTCTGACAAACCGAGCAGAGAGAGATCTTTAAATCTACTATAGAAATCTTCAAAATGTTTAATCACTTTATACACTGTGTTCATAAAGTCTCTTTACAATTTGTTGGGCCATTTGTTGAGAATTGTTTGTCAAATGCGTCCTATGTACTTAGTCAAGCCACTCCTCATATTGTACTATAGAAATCGAGCATCTGCTCAATGTGCCGCATACAACTAATGACACTCATACAGAGGTGTATTAAATTAATCTCAAATATGTACCCTGTTTTTTTTTTTATATATAAAATCCTGAAATTTTTAAGACCCTCTGTGGACACCAACAATATTTGTGTAATTATATTCACAAGTGATAAAACATTTTGAAAAACTTTAAAGTTCCTATTTATCTACCTTCATAAGATAAATATAAAGATTGAGACACATTTCTAAATCATTAAATCGAGGTGTTTGTCAGTCAGTCCTTTTTGTGTTTTAGTATAATTGCACTCTTTTGTCTAAAGCAGGGTATCTATAAAGACATGCTTGTGTTGATTTAGGTCCTGAGCTAAACGGGATCAAACACCTTTAGAATAAACTAAAGTCAGAAATCAGTGTCTAACATCAGTGTCTGACCTCGCAAAGACTTTTTTTTTTAATGAACAGAAAATGTCCAGACACACTGCAAAACCTTGTACAAAAACATTACAATGAGGTGAAACGTCATAAACCCTTATATAAACGTGTTAAATAGGGCTTAGCTTAAGTATAGAAAGATCACATCGCGAGCAAGCTTCAGTTTTCAACACACAAGCCACACACTGACTGTATGTCAGGATGAACTCACAAAGAACATACCAAACATCACATGAGCTCGTGCCTGAAACTAAACTGATGAATGACACTTCAGACTCTGAGCTCTCATCACAATTATGAAATTCCATCCATTATCTCCACTTTATCCTATATTGGGATCGAGGGGGGGGGTTCCAAGATACACCCAGGACAGGGTGCCAATCTATCGCAGGGCACACACTCACACACAGAGACGCACACAAACACACTCTATATGGGGTAATTTGGAGAACTCCATTGACTTGATCCATGTTTTTGGACTGTGGGAGGAAACCAGAGGACCCAGTGGAAACCCATGCGGACATGGGGAGAACATGGAAACTCCACCCAGATGGGGATTCAAACCCCAATTCGAACCGGGGATACCTAGTGCTGAGAGGCTAACGTGCTAACCACTATATATATATATATATATATATATATATATATATATATATATATATATATATATATATATATATATAGTAAACAAATGGGCGGCACGGTGGCTTAGTGGTTAGCACGTTCTCCTCTCAGCGCTAGGGATTCCCGGTTCGAATCCCCATCTGGGTGGAGTTTCCATGTTCTCCCCGTGTCCACGTGGGTTTCTACCGGGTTGTCCGGTTTCCTCCCACAGTCCAAAAACATGGATCAAGTTAATTGAGTTCTCTAAATTGCCCCATATAGAGTGTTTGAGTGTGTGATTGTGTGCCTAGCAATGGATTGGCGCCCTGTCCAGGGTGTGTCTGCCCAGTGCCTGAAACGTTCTCCCCTGGATGGGCATGGGGAACCCCACCGCGACCGTAATAGAGCATAAAGCGGGAGATAATGAATGAATGAATGAATGAGTAAACAAATGTAGTAAAACAAATGTAGTAATTCATTCATTATCTCCGCTTTATCCTTCATTAGGGTCGCGGTGGGGTTCCCCATGCCCATCCAGGGGAGAACGTTTCGGGCGCTGGGCAGATACACCCAGGACAGGGTGCCAATCTCTCGCTGGGCACACACTCACTCACACAGACACACTCTATATGGGGCAATTTGGAGAACTCAATTGACTTGATCCATGTTTTTGGACTGTGGGAGGAAGCCGGAGAACCCGGAGGAAACCCACGTGGACACGGGGAGAACATGGAAACTCCACCCAGATGGGGATTCGAATCGGGAATCCCTAGCGCTGAGAGGAGAACATGCTAAACCACTAAGCCACCATGCCGCCTTGTAGTAATACAAATTGTACTAAATTCAAGCGTCCTATCCACGTCATCCTGGGTGTAAAAAAACAAACGAAACACATACCGTATCCGTTATTTTAGCTTCATTCTTTAATGTTACCAACAACAGAACCTTGAAAAAGTTTAACTAACTTTTTTTTTTTAATCATTTAGACCATACACACAGACACGCAGCTTGGTGCCAGCGGCAGTATTTCAAACGGCTTCTAAAGGCAACACTGTGACCCACAAAGACCACTAAAAAGGCGCTACGTTGTACCCTACCTAGTGAACTTCCATAGGGTTTTAGACACGTTTGTATTTCCGCCCGCGTCACTCAATAAGCAAACCAATAGCCGACAATTACGAAATAACACAGAACGACTTCAAATACACTAAGAAATCTCCTACGCAGTTTATAATAAAGTCAATTCCAACACACGAATGTTTGATTATACTCACAGATCTCCGGTAATTAGAAGTGTAGGAACCGACAGTCAGTCAGTTCGCGGCCGCGGTGTTCAGTGTTTCCTTGTTCTTCATAGGCACTTGGGGAGCGGGGCGGGGTGAAACTAGAACAACCAATCAGCATCGAGCACAAATGAACACGCAGGACCATTAACCCACGTGTTTTTAGTTTGATCACCCCGACAGAGGTTGTCGATTTTATAATGTGATTACTATAATGAAGATTAAAACTAAATATATTATGTGTCTTTTTTGCATTATATATTTATACTTTTTATTCTTTTTATTATATAATAATAATAATAATAATAATAATCATTTTAGGGGGGTTAGCATTTTTATTATATTTTATAGTTTATTCATTCATTCATTCATTATCTCCCGCTTTATCCTCTATTAAGGTCGCGGGGGGGGGGTTCCCCATCCCCATCCAGGGGAGAACGTTTCGGGCGCTGGGCAGATAGACCCAGGACAGGAGAACCCGGAGGAAACCCACGCGGACACGGGGAGAACATGGAAACTCCACCCAGATGCGGATTCGAACCGGGAATCCCTAGTGCTGAGAGGAGAACATGCTAACCACTAAGCCACCGTGCCGCCACATTTTATGGGCATAGGGAACCCCACCGCGACCCTAATAGAGAATAAAGCATATAATATTATATATGGCGGCACGGTGGTTTAGTGGTTAGCACGTTCGCCTCTCAGCACTAGGGATTCCCGGTTCGAATCCCCATCTGGGTGGAGTTTCCATGTTCTCCCCGTGTCCACGTGGGTTTCCTCCGGGTTCTCCGGTTTCTTCCCACAGTCCAAAAACATGGATCAAGTCAATTGAGTTCTCCAAATTGCCCCATATAGAATGTGTATGTCTGTGTGAGTGAGTGTGTATCCAGCGATGGATTGGCGCCCTGTCCTGGGTGTATCTGCCGGGCGCCCGAAACGTTCTCCCCTGGATGGGGATGGGGATGGGGAACCCCCCGCGACCCTAATATAGGATAAAGCAGAAGATAATGGATGGATGGAATATTATATAATTATACATGGTTTGAATCGGAGGTTTGAATCCCAGTGTGGGTGGAGTTTCCATGATCTCCCCGTGTCCATGTTGGTTTCCTCCGGGTTCTCTGGTTTTCTTCCACTGTCAAAAAAACATTGATTCACTGTAAAATGAATGCTCTAAATTGCCCCATATAGAGTTTGTCTGTGTTAGTGTGTGTGCGGACGATAATGAATAAATGAATGAATAATAATTATATATCTATAATAGGGGCAATTTAGAGCAGCCCCTGTTCTCCCCTGGATGGTATACGAAACCTGTGACCCTAGACTATAGGATTAAGTGTAAGATAATAAGATGAGATTTATTTATAATAATGTTGTGGTAGCTCAGTGGTTATGGTGAGGGTTCCGCAATCTGAAGGTTGGTGGTACAAATCCCAAGTCCACCAAAGCTGTCACTGTGTGGCCTTGGCAATCCTTTTAATCCTCATGACTCATCTGAGTCTGTATATTTTGTATATATTTTTTGGTTCTTAGAATGGGTTTGGGTTCATTTGATGTGTATCCACTCAAGGCCTTGTTTCTACACTCATTATCTATTTCATCAGCTGAACTTACAACATAGATGCACCTTTTATTTTAACATTCAGAGACTGGAGTTAAGCCACAGTTTGTTCTCCAAACATTATTATCTAATGGCCTCATAGAACCACCACAGATCCAGTGTTATTTGGGTGGTTATTGATTCTAAGCACTACACTGCCTGATGTGACTGTGAAGGATTTGTGTGTGCTGTTCTGATATAAATGAAATCAACAGAGCAGTGACAGTGCTGGAATAAGGATCATTTACCAAACAAAATACATCTAGCCACCAGTAATCTGTGTTCTGTAGACAGTGTCCTGTAAGAACTTATAATGAATCAGATGATGACTAACACCAACTGTGTAACAACAACTGAGCTACTTTCTTTAACATCTACAGAGCGAAGCAATAAAACACATGTGCATAATCGAGTGCACAGTGCAGTTTCCATGTTCTCCCCGTGTCCGCGTGGGTTTCCTCCGGGTTCTCCGGTTTGCTCCCACAGTCCAACAACATGGATCAAGTCAATTTAGTTCTCCAAATTGCCCCATATAGAGTGTGTTTGAGTGTGTGAGTGTGTACCCAGCGATGGATTGGCGCCCTGTCCTGGGTGTATCTGCCCAGCGCCCGAGACGTTCTCCCCTGGATGGGCATGGGGAACCTCACCGCGACCCTAATGAAGGATAAAGCGGAGATAATGAATGGATGGAATGAATAATAAAATTATTCATCGACAAAATAGATTTAACATCAGTCTGCGATTCAGATATATTTAGCCTTTAGAGAAGACCTTAAAGGTCAGGATGGCCTGCCAAATATACACTATCTGGCCAAAAAAAGGTCTAATATTTGGGTGCACTGCCTTTAGCTCTACACTGCCACAACATTTTTTTATGTTTAGAATTGCATCCCCCAAGATCCTGTTTAAATGATGGAGATTTGGACCACTGCCCAAAACCCCAAAGATTCTCAGTGGGGTTTAGCTTTGGACTCTGTGGTAATCAATCTTGGTTCTTTACCACACTTTCACAATTTGAGTGCAACGAATTCTGGAATTTTCATCTTGGAATATATGTCATCAGGGAAGTCATCAAACGTGCCCTTAAAAACACTTAACCCAATTGCTTCCTGGGTGCTGTACACCAGGCATGTGTGTACACCTTACTAGTGTGTGTATCACTGCAGGGATAGGTTAGGCAAAATAGATCCCTTTAACTTTAGTAGTTTCCACAAAGATATAAGGTTACAGATATAATGCAAAGGCTAATGTTATAAATCCAGAAAGAACCAAAGATCACCACCTGACCAAAAACATCTAGCAATACTTACTTGTGAAGGTTAAAGAAAATAAACCTCACAAAACCACAATGAGTTGTTAAATGATTTGAGCTCACTGGGGTCTCTCTCTGTCCACCACTGGAAACTTTCAACTGTTGCATCTGAAGAACTGTCAACGTTATAGAAAAAGCTTCTCATCCCTCTCCTTTCCCTCGAAGCCTCAGGCAGAAAACAGAGCAGCATCTGTTTCTTCACGACCTGATGCCTTTTTTTCACCTAAAAAGTAAATGACAGACCAGACGCCTTTCCACAAAGACAATCTGACACATAAATCAATCACACACTGCCATTTATTTTTTTGACAATCTGTTACAAAAAATACACTATTAAACTGCTGCCATAAACGTTTATCATATATCACACTCTGCTATCTTCTATATTCAGACACTTCTCATACATCTGTTTAATGCTTTATGACTTATGCAGACTTATCATTAAAACTGCTGCTATAGACATCTACGGGGTGGGGTAGGGGGGGTCAGGTGCTGGGGAGATGCACCCAGGACAAGGCGTCAAACCATCGCTGGGCATACACTCACTCACACACATATATACACACACACAATATAGGGGCAATTTGTAGCAGCTAATTAACCTTGAATCCATGTTTTTGGACTGTGGGACTGTGGAGAAACCCCACGGAAACTCCACCCAAATCAGGATTCGAATCTGGATCCCCAGTTCTGAGCGGCGAACGTGTTAACCACATATTAGCAAAAATGGTGTATTAAATACTGTGTATTGTACTGATACGCAACTTATTACCACATGATCCTGAGCATGATAATATTTTAATGCATTTAAACTATATTAATAAATGGAAGCAAAATGATTTGCCATTGATATGAATAATGAGTTTTACTGAAATATCCTGATCATTATTAACTTTATAAATGAGGTAGTTACAGAACAGTTTGGGTGTCAAACTGAAAAGTGCAAGGCCGTTAAGCAGCGTTTGTGAAATACTGTAATGGTGTAAAAGTGACACACTGTTAAAGTGGTTGACTCTTATTTCAGCATCCTGGGTTTGGTTTTTTTGGTATGGGAGAGAAGGTTTTTTGTGGAGTTTGCATCTCTTCACCGTCTTTTCTCCTACAGTCCTAATGTCAGCTCTGATACTGCCCTGTCTATGGTGTTTTTGTTCAACCATGTTTGAGCACTGGGATAGGCTCCAAAAAATAATTTCCTGCGCACATAAACAAAATAAACATGATAAAAAATTCTCGGATACGTTCAGCCAAATATGCAATACTACCATGTGCCAGGAGATGGCAGCAAATGCATTTAGATTTTGAGGAAACTAATAAATCCAGGGCGGCATGGTGGCTTAGTAGTTAGCATGTTCTCCTCTCAGCGCTAGGGATTCCCGGTTCGAATCCCCATCTGGGTGGAGTTTCCATGTTCTCCCCGTGTCTGCGTGGGTTTCCTCCGGGTTCTCCGGTTTCCTCCCACAGTCCAAAAACATGGATCAAGTTAATTGAGTTCTCTAAATTGCCCCATATAGAGTGTGTCTGTGTGAGTGAGTGTGTGCCCAGCGATGGATTGGCGCCCTGTCCTGGGTGTATCTGCCCAGCGCCTGAGATGTTCTCCCCTGGATGGGCATGGGGAACCCCACCGCGACCCTAATAGAGGATAAAGCGGGAGATAATGAATGAATGAATAATAAATCCAGGAACTCTTGCAGATCGTGTTTACTTTGAAGAATACTTGTTTTGAGACCAGATTTAAATACACACACTTTTAATAATTAACTAATTGACATTGACGATAATCTAATTGACAATTGACAATAATCTAATTGACATTGACGGGTCTGCACGTTGAGTCAGAAATCTATGTAATAAATCAAATAAAATGCTAAAAGTGGGACTTCTGAATTCAGGTTATTATCAGTTATTAGATATGAGTGATGTTACACATCTTACAATCTCATGTGCTTTATTGCTTTTAAAAAACGGTTACAAACACACTATAATAATAGTAAAAAAAAAAAGGTTTGATTCATAAATGTGATTATTTAAAACATTTATCGCTGAGTAACGGGATACAGATTCAGCGTTCATTAGAAATCGACTTGCTGTTTATATTAATCTGTATTTCCATTTATGGAACATGATTTACAATAATGAATTGTATATCACGCATTGATACGACTATGAAGCGCTCAGAGGTGTATTATTGTCAATAATGCCATGAATGGATTCAATGTTTTGCAATATTCTTTCCTCAAAAAGGATAAAAGGGTCTCATTCACATGTTATGACACACGGAGACATTCATTCATTCATTATCTTCCACTTTATCCTCTATTAGGGTCTCCCATCCAGGGGAGAACGTTTCGGGCGCTGGGCAGATACACCCAGGACAGGGTGCCAATCTATCGCTGGGCACACACTCACACACACAGACACAGACACACTCTACATGGGGCAATTTGGAGAACTCAATTGAATTGATCCATATTTTTTTGGACTGTGGGAGGAAACCGGAGAACCCGGAGGAAACCCACCCGGACACGGGGAGAACATGGAAACTCCACCCAGATGGGGATTCGAACCGGGAATCCCTAGTGCTGAGAGGCGAACATGCTAACCACTAAGCCACCATGCCACCCACATGGAGAGAGGATTTCTCAATTTAATAACAGGCTGCTTTAAATACCATCTTATGGCTGGTGTAGCTGGTGTCATTCCACTATGAACTCTATACTGTCTACATCTTGCCTCATTCTATATACTGTAGCTGCACACCAACCATTAGCAAAACCTCTGGAAAGTGCTATAATTACCATTAATTACTGCCCACTGCTTTTGGTTCTCCCTTTGTTTGTTCATCCATACCCCTGCAAGAATTTTTTATAGAACTAAAATGTCAAATTCTAATGACATTTTAAACAGGAAACCAATATGTACAAATAAAACCTTTAAAAAATATGTTTCAGTTAGATATAACGAAAGGGGCTGCGATCATAAATCTAGAAAGAGTCAAATCACTATTATGATCAAAATCCTCCAGCAATACCTTCTTGTGAGGGATTAGTCATTCAGCAGATGCTTTTATCCAAAGCAACTCACAAGTATTCCAACTTGAACCCACAGAAATTCGGGATAAGAGTCTTGCTCATTGACCCACATTGGTAACTTCAAAGGACCTGGGATTTGACACAACCTTTAGATTGATAGCCCAACACCATAACCACTGAGCTACCACACTCAATGATACCTCACAATGCCACAATGAGTTGATAGACGATCTGAGATCACTGTGGTCTCTCTATCCTCCACGAGCAACTTTCAGCTGATGCGTCTGCAGAAACGCCAACAAAGAAGCTTCATCCAGGTTGTTCTTTCAGGCCCCTGTAGAATTTCTCATAGGACTAAAATAATAAAAAAAACAATGAAATTTAAAACGGGACACAAAAATGTACAAATTAAACCCTTAAAAAGTTCGGTTAGGTTGCGCGTTCCAATAGAAAGACATCTCACACATTTTCTTTTATAAAAAAACAAAGATTTTATTTTAGACAGATGGTAGAATGATGACGCTTGTCCACCGCGGCCTCCTGTATTAGCTCTGTATATTTATAGATTTCTACATCTCTCACGTCAAGTGTCATTAATGTTCTCCAGTGCAGAAGAGCACGAACCAGGCGGCACTTTCACTCTAATGTATTTACAGTACTGTGAAGGAAATGTACAAGACTAGGCGGCAATCACAAACTTAATGAGTTGTACATACACAATTAGTTCCCTCAATATAAACTAACATCTTTAGTTCATTATATTTCATTATCGTTTCTTTTTTACAGGTTCAGCTCAAGCCCATTTTCAAACCAAGTACAAACACATTTCTGTCTGGTTCTCTGTTGCAAGCCTTTCTTGCACATCACATGTTCTGTCCTCACATCATTTGCTAGCATTCCCTCATAAGAAAATAATTCAATCCCACACTCGCATCATGATTGCATTTCCTTGCTTAATCCATATACATAAACATTTCATCTTTCCTTTCTTTGGCTACACATTTCCATTTGTTTCCCATCAATCACATACAGAGTCCATCTCACAGGTTGGGGGGGGGGTATTCGGTCAGTCCGTGTCACTCTACACCCAGGAGTCGGGTGAGCCTGGGTACTGTTCAGTGCGGAACGAGGCTCTACGTGTGCTGGAGTAAAAATCCACATAGTTTGTGGAGGCTTTGAGTGTGTGAGGCTGTGGGGTGTAGTCTGCAGTTGAGTACTGCACGGTGTCTTCCATGTACTGGTCATCATAGCCCTGAGGAGAGTGCGCGTACGTCCGGTATGGCTCGTACCCCCTGCGCCCACCTTCATCGGCATAATACATGGGCTGCTGCAAGAAATGAGAAAAAAAGATCAAACTGCTAATTCACAGAATAAATTAATGAGAACACCAAATTAAAGGTATTAGAAACAAACTCTGCATTTTAAGTTCTGTTTAATTTATGATAAGCATCGAGACAAGAGATCAAGCAACAATGGAAAATAGGTTTTTGCATTAATAAGCATACTGTACATTCCCATGAAGATGAGGGAATTAAACACTGTTCTCAGATATATATATATATATATATATATATATATATATATATATATATATATATATATATATATATATATATATATATATAAATATAAATTATTTTTCCTCTTTTCTTTCACACACACAAACACCATAGTCACTTCATTGATACTGATTGTCAAATCATATCAGTTTGACCTGCAATGCACATTGTATTTTTGTAGTTCTACAATTCAAATCAAATCAGGTTTATTTGTCACATGTGTAGTTATACATGCTACAGCCAGCAGTGAAATTCTTTTCTGACATCTCCACATAAAGTAAAAAATTTAATAATAATAATAATAATAATACATTTTATTTGTAGTGCACTTTACATTTGATCACAAATCTCAAAGTGCTACAACATATAACAACTAACAACATATAAAAGCAAAAAGTTAAGAATAGTAAATTCTTCTAAAAAAAGCAGATAACAACACTATAAAAGCAACAATCAATTAAAAATGATCAGTTCTTCTAAAAAGCAGATAAAAACACTATAAAAGCAACAGTCAATTAAGAATTTGCATTATAAATTAAATTTAAAATTTAAAATTACAGTAAAGAAAGAAATTTAAAAGAAAGAAAGATTTACAAAGTAGTTATTCAAAAGGATAAATAAAAAAACATGGCACTCGGGGAGCAATTGGGTTTAGGTGCCTTGCCCATATGCACTTCAGCTTGGTGGGACCGATATTCGAGCCAGGGACATTCAGGTCGCAAGACTGTTTCTAAACCATAAGCCTACAATTGCCCCAACTTTTGGACTTACCTGCACTCTCCTGGTCTCATCTCTGTTGGGCGAGGAATAGGAGCTCACGTAAAACGGGGATGATTTCACTGATCCTGAAATGAAAACACCAAAGTTAAGGTTTCCCAACTAAACTGTGTGAATCTGGTTAATATCATAAGGAGCCGTAACTTTTTTTCTGAATACTGAGTACTGAATATCTTCCTAACTCTGTCCGTAAGGCAGTATCACTAAGCAGTTTTAAGAAACTACTGAAGACGCATCTTTTTAACAAATACCTGTTGTAAAAAAAAAAAAATGGTTTGATGAATTTACAGTGTAGTTGGTTTTCAGCATAACTTCTGACTTGTAATGTTCTCATTTGTAAGTCGCTTTGGATAAAAGTGTCTGCTAAATCACTAAATGTAATGTAAATATGTCATGAAACATTAGTTGTGCTTTTCCTTTTGTATAAGCCACATTTGGATTTATTCCGGTACAATATTTAGTAGTATTAGTGAATCATAACAGTAATCATTAAAATGTGCAAAAGTTTATTGGACATTATTTCATACAATAAAAAAAAAACATTAAATTTGATGGGGGGGGGGGCAATAAATGATTGCATAAGCCTGACTGTACCTGATTTGAACAACTTCTCAGGTTTTACCACTAAAATAGTTTAACATTAAAACCCACTTTAATCTAAAAGAGCTTTTCAGTTTGAACTTGTGTACTTTTACCTGTGTATGGAGTTTTTTGCATGTCCCCTTGGTAGTTATAAAATTGCATAGATGACTGTGTTCTCTGGTAATCAGAACGCTGCTCTTTAATCCCCAACACGGCTGGAGACGAGGTGCTGCTGCCCGCTGTAGAGGAAATAAACTCACATTCAGCCTCTCAGTGTGCGAGAAAGATTAAATGCACAGTGCTTCTGTGACATTTCCAACAGAGTCAGTTCTGCTGATAAGGTGAGCTTTAAGAATGATGTTCCTAACATCTTCATGCTGCAGGAAACTAACTGCTTGCTCGGTTCAGTGTGTCCACAGAGCATCCGAATACTTTTTCGAAAAACAAATGATTTAAGGAATTGCATCCATGTGCCACAGGTCTGCGCACCGCATGCCCAAGCTCACCTGTCTGATGGACCGGGGACATCTGTAGGGAGTTTGAGGGTATAGTGGGCTGGGATTTGAAGCGCTCCCGCTCCAGTGTGGACACAGGGGTCAAGAAGTGGTTCTGATTCCAGCCATCCTACAACCAAGAAAACACAGTCTATCAGACTCTCACTGGGTGTAGTAACCAGGATTAACAACTATTCATTATCTCCCACTTTATCCTCTATTAGGGTCACGGTGGGGTTCCCCATGCCCATCCAGGGGAGAACGTCTCGGGCGCTGGGCAGATAGGCCCAGGACAGGGCGCCAATCCATCGCTGGGCACACACTCACTCACACAGACACACTCTATATGGGGCAATTTTGAGAACGCAATTGACTTGATCCATGATTTTGGACTGTGGGAGGAAACCGGAGAACCCGGAGGAAACCCACGCAGACACGGGGAGAACATGGAAACTCCACCCAGATTGGGATTTGAACCTGGAATCCCTAGTGCTGAGAGGCGAACGTGCTAACCACTAAGCCACCGTGCCGCCTGGATTAACAACTATGGTTTTGGAAATCATTCAAATTGTATTGTAAATTGTATTTACGTGCAGTCAGGAATGCTCCCGTTCTTTAATCAGCAGCAGTCCCTCCCTTACCTTTTTGTAAATGGTGCGCAGGTCTCTGTACTGCCACAGTGTGTTGAGCACCTGGGCTGCAGCTTTCACCACTTTCACAGAGTACCTGCAACAGAGTGACAATAAGGAACAGGTTCATACTAGAGATGCTATAGAGCAGCATTCAATAGCTTCCAGTGTGGTGGAAATCTGGTCGTGGAGGGCTCGGGGGGTGTCCCCATGCCCATCCAGAGTACGTTTCGGGCACTAGGCAGATACACTCAGGACAGGGTGCCAATCTATCGCTGGGCACTCACTCACAATCTGGACCAATTTATTCATTCATTCATTCATTATCTCCCGCTTTATCCTCTATTAGGGTCGCGGTGGGGTTCCCCATGCCCATCCAGGGGAGAACTTCTCAGGCGCTGGGCTGGATACACCCAGGACAGGGCGCCAATCCATCGCTGGGTACACACTTACACACTCAAACACACTCTATATGGGGCAATTTAGAGAACTCAATTAACTTGATCCATGTTTTTGGACTGTGGGAGGAAACCGGAGAACCCGGAGGAAACCCACACGGACACGGGGAGAACATGGAAACTCCACCCAGATGGGGATTCGAACCGGGAATCCCTAGTGCTGAGAGGCGAACGTGCTGACCACTAAGCCACCGTGCCGCCTTGGACCAATTTAGAGCATTCAATTTACTTTGAATCCATGTTTTTGGACTGTGGGAAGAAACCCGAGAACCCGGAGGAAACCCATACGGATATGAGTACAACATGGAAACTCCACCCAGATTGGGATTCGAACCCTGATCCCCATTGCTGAGAAGCAGACATGCTAACCGCTGAGAGCCATCGTGCTGCCCGTGGACTGAACTCTTACTGTTTAATCATAAACTGTACAGGTATTTCAGAGTCATGGTGCACAATGCTAAAATGAAGTATGCGTGAGCAAACCTGTCTCCTCGGCCCTTGGTGATGTTGACCAGTTTTTCGATGCCACCCGTGTCAGCGAGAGCTTTGGCGTTCTCCATGTTCTTGCTGGTGACCTCGTGGAGTGTACAGCAAATGGCCGCCACCGTCTCATCGGACAGCTGGGTGGTGCTTCCTCCGGGAAGCCTGTTCACCAGATCTCGCATTGCATATTTCCCTGTTCATTACAAAGAGATTTTCACAATCAATTACAAATCATAATCAGTTGTGCTTGCACACAGTCACTTCTTTCCCGTTCACCTCGCTCACGTTTGATGAGTCACATGCAGCAAAGACCATTTCTGGGCAATATCAGTTCTACAGATGTGACTTTTGGTGTTAACACGTATTGACTGTCTATCAACCTTTAAAATCCGGCTCAAAACCCACCTCTTTACAATTGCATATTCCTAATTTTCACCGCACATTTTTCTGTTTATTATTTTATGCGATAGTGAATGATTGTATTTAAATCGGTTTGTCTGATTTTATTTTATTTTATTTTATCCCCTTTTATATTGTGTCCCTTTTAACTTTTGTAAGGTGTCCTTAAGTGCCCTGAAAGGCGCCATTTATAAATAAAATGCATTATTATTATTATTATTATCTGTGGGCGGCACAGTGGCTTAGTGGTTAGCACGTTCAGGGCTAGGGATTCCCGGTTCGAATCCCCATCTGGGTGGAGTTTCCATGTTCTCCCCGTGTCCACGTGGGTTTCCTCCGGGTTCTCCGGTTTCCTCCCACAGTCCAAAAACATGGATCAAGTCAATTGAATTCTCCAAATTGCCCCATATAGAGTGTGTGTGTGTGAGTGAGTGTGTGCCCAGCGATGGATTGGCGCCCTGTCCTGGGTCTATCTGCCCGGTGCCCGAAATGTTCTCCCCTGGATGGGCATGGGGAACCCCACCGCGACCCTACTAGAGGATAAAGCGGAAGATAATGAATGAATGAATTATTATCTGTAACTTTTCTGAAGGAGTGCACTATGTAACCGTTTATAGACATATCCTCAAATAATCAGCAGTACTCTCAATACATAAAACAAACCAGTTTAGGTTAGTTTCTCTTAAAGAGAAATTTGCATGAATTATGGATCAGCCACGGCGGCATGGTGGCTTAGTGGTGAGCATTTAGTTGTAGAGTTTCCATGTTCTTCCCGTGTCCATGTGGCTTTCCTCCGGGTAATCCGGATTCCTCCCACGGTACAAAAACATGGATTCAAGGTTAATTGAATACCCTGAGTGACTGTGTGTGATCAGTGACAGATTGGCACCCTGTCCTGGGTGTATCTTCCCTGGATGGGCATGGAGAACCCTCCAACCACCCTAGTAGATGATTAGGAAAACAATGAATGAATGAATGAATGAATATAAGCCAGTAATACATGCTTCTGAAACTCAAAATGAATTTAAATGAATTATATCAACACACTGACAGCATTAGCCACCTTAAATAAAACAGAGTCAACAGCTGACACAACACATATAATGAAATGTCAACTACAATTAAAACAATAGAGAAGAAAAACATGCAATTTCCTTTTATAAAACGAAACATTTTGTATTTTAGAGAAATGTGCAACATCAATCTGATGTTAATCAGAACACAGCATTACACTACATCTTGAGCTTTCAGAGACAGTACTGTTTTAGAATGACTAACCAATTAACTCTTTGTTCCGGACATCCAGTGCCATGTTCCTGAGTGCAGTGGCTACAGAACACACCACACGGTCATTATCCATCCGCAGCAGCTCCACCAGAATGGGTAAGCCTTTCTCCTTCCGCACGGCTGCACGAATATACGAAGAGAACTACAGAAATACAAACACATTGAAGCTTAGAGATAAAAAGTCTGAAGTCAGCGCAGTAGAATTAATTAACTTTGCAATATAATTATTACTTACTAAGACTAAAAACAGCAGTCGAGGGCAAATTCTTTTTAGTCTATTTAATCAATGGAGCACATAAGGTTATCTATATTAATAAAAAGCAAAGCCCTCACTGACTGACTGACTCACTAATCACTATTTCTCGTGTGGGTAGAAGGCTGAAATTTGGCAGGCTCATTCCTTGCAGATTACCTACAAAAATTAAGCAGGTTTCATTTAGAAATTTAACCCGTAACCGTCATAACGGTTGACCACGTCTGCCATCTTCAACTTTCTTACTTATGGCGCCATCTTTACAAACTTTGGTACTTGGTTTCCCTGTGCTAACCGAAAACGATGTACGTATTGATACCGCTGATGTGTGGCATATAGATTATTCAAACGGGCGCCGCACCGGACACCATTATGAACTTTCTTATTTATAGTACAATGGGTTCCGACAGCAACTGAATAATACAAACATATATAAAATGTTTCCATATGGGAATTACATGGCCCACTGCGCGTTGCATGCTCAAGAATAAGGTCATATTATAACTGACAATGTGGTATACAAAAAGATAACCATTAAGTCTGGATAATTGTAAATCGCTTTGGATAAATGTGTCTGCAAAATGACCTCCGTCTCGTCAACAAGTTGTTGCTTAAGTCAACTAATCTAAAATCTGAAGCGTTTGGCACTAAATGAGAAACAGCTTCCCTCTGCATAAAAACACTACCTTCCAGTTGCCAGCCGAAAGGTTCTGTAGTGAGCCAGCAGCTCCCTCTAGTGTGGCAGGGTTGGAGCTTTCAGCTAACAGGGTGAGGTATGGCTTCACCACTGCAGGATGCCACAACATTTCAGCACCTTTAGGAGACTTGGAGAAACCAGGGATTGGCCCCACACCATCCCACTAGACACAAACACAAAGACCACAATTATTATTATTATTATTATTATTATTATTATTATTATTATTATTATTATTATTATTATCATCATCATCAGTTAAGTTTGTTCTTAAAGTTTTCCTGAATGCTGAAATGTATTGATAATTCACTTAACAATTCAATTAACAGTCTTTAAGAAAAATATAAACACCTGTTTAAACAGCATTCTCAATAAATCTGATATTCTCTATGACTTGATCACATGGTGTTGCAGAGGCCTACAGGAATGGAGACTGTTTGGGGGGAAGGTGGAACTAAAGGTGATGATACACCCGCTGGAGGTTCTTCCACCCCCTTATTCCTCTCCTACAAGTATTGTCCATTTTTTTTTTACGCCCCTGCCAACCTGAAGGTTTTTCATACCTGTGGCCTTTCTAAATATGTACTATATGATGTTCATGAACTCTGACTATTTGCTTAGTTTGGAGAGCTGAGCAAATAATAATATATGAAACACATGCTGATCAAACTGATATTCATTCATTCATTATCTCCCGCTTTATCCTCTATTAGGGTCGCGGTGGGGTTCCCCATGCCCATCCAGGGGAGAACGTCTCGGGCGCTAAGCAGATAGACCCAGGACAGGGCGCCAATCCATCGCTGGGCACACACTCACTCACACAGACACACTCTATATGGGGCAATTTTGAGAATTCAATTGACTTGATCCATGTTTTTGGACTGTGGGAGGAAACCGGAGAACCCAGAGGAAACCCGGGGACACGGGGAGAACATGGAAACTCCACCCAGATGGGGATTCGAACCGGGAATCCCTAGCGCTGAGAGGCAAACGTGCTAACCACTAAGCCACCGTGCCGCCGATCAAACTGATAATCAATTGTAAAACCATGCATTGTTTCAGGACTGAGTACAGCAACTTGTAAAATAGCACAAGCCTGAACATTTTCACATCTGTATTTGTGACATCACTGTATATTACGATATTTCAAAGCTGTAAGGATCACATCAATATTCAGTGTAGTACAAGCTGTTCCGTCAGTCTGACTGACAGTGTGCACAGCACAGCTAAATATTAGTAGGTGTTGCAGGATACAGAGCAGTGCACAAGGCACATGCTGTGATGGAACGTTACTAGCAGTCATTATGGAATTCTGCTGACTCTGTGATTTTCCCAGGCAATTCTTTCCGAACAGCTTGACTAATGGCAACTGTAACAAGGTGCAGAGTCTCCGTACAAATTAAGAAAGATAACTGGGAATACATATTCCAAATGACTTGAGTAAAGTTAATGCTGACAGATGCAATACAAGACTCACTAGATAAAAAAAATTGCACTGTTAGTTCACCTGCTCTTCTGGAACGCTCTTCCTCTTTTTCTTCCTCTTCCTCCCCCAGCAGCTGTAGTCTGCCTCCTTACTGGGTGATTCAGAACCCAGTAACCCGTCTGCCTCCTGATTGTCGGTTAGCCGTGAGGGTGGCATTTCCAGCTCCAATCGGTATGAGAGGTTCCTTAGTGTGCATATACAGTTCTCCACAATCTGAAAAAGAGAAAACCAGGGTTTAAAGGAGATGGTACTTACTCATGGCGGCAATACTAATCAATATTTTTAATTGCTGAACCTTAAGTGAAAGCTGCTCAGTTTAACAAGGTAGCAGCACTCGTCTGTAAGGATTTCCCTTCTGGATGTTGTCTGTTTGTGGCATTCATTTTGAAGACTAACCGTAATGTCAATTCAGGAAGGAAAACACCTGTTTATCAACATGTTTATTGAGGATGCAGTCAAGTTTCACCGTGGCCATTAAGTTTGACTTAATGTCATCCAAAAATAAACATGGTGTTTTTTTTTTTTTTTGTTTTTTTTTAAACTATTTTTACTATTAACTATTAATTGACAGGTTTTTATTCATTCATTATCTCCCACTTTATCCTCTATTAGGGTTGCGGTGGGGTTCCCCATGCCCATCCAGGGGAGAACGTCTCGGGCGCTGGGCAGATCCAATCCAACGTCTTGGGCGCCATCGCTGGGCACACACTCACTCACACGGACACACTCTATATGGGGCAATTTTTGAGAATTCAATTGACTTGATCCATGTTTTTGGACTGTGGGTGGAAACCGGAGAACCCGGAGAAAAACCTACGCAGACACGGGGAGAACATGGAAACTCCACCCAGATGGGGATTCGAACCGGGAATCCCTAGCGCTGAGAGGCGAACGTGCTAACCACTAAGCCACCGTGCCGCCTTGACAGGTTTTATTTAATCAAATATGACATCCAGGTTTTAACTGTAGGTAAATCCAACTGTTCTCTAGCACATTACAACCAGGTTTTCAAAAAGTGTAAGATTTATCATTACATTACTGACAATAAATAATGGTAATGTTCAGGGTGTGTCAAATTATATGCGCCAAGATTACTATTCATGTTGCACTTAGATATTTTTGTTGCTAACATATTTGTTCATATTTACCATGAACTTACTCATATTAGTTTTCTTTTTCTGCTAAATTGCTGTCAGGCTATATCAGGCTTTTAAACAAATATACCCTTTAATGCATGTTTCTGCAATTATAGATAACATCCTTTTTCTTAGAAGCTGTCATAACTTATTATTAATTGCAGCAATAACAAGTCTGTGATATCTGGTGCTGCCTGTGATCAGTAGATCATCTGGTGCCTAACACACCCTGCGCCATGTCATAGAACAATAGGCAAGAATTTTCATACTTAACAGCCAATTGTTAAGTATGTACAGTTGTATTTAATATATATATATATATATATATATATATATATATATATATATATATATATATATATATATACACACACACACACTTTAATCTGAGACTTTGAGTCCTCATATATTCATTCATTCATTCATTCATTATCTCCCGCTTTATCCTCTATTAGGGTCGCGGTGGGGTTCCCCATGCCCATCCAGGGGAGAACGTCTCGGGCGCTGGGCTGGATACACCCAGGACAGGGCGCCAATCTATCACTGGGCACACACTCACTCACACAGACACACTCTACATGGGGCAATTTTGAGAACTGAATTGACTTGATCCATGTTTTTGGACTGTGGGAAGAAACCCACGCAGACATGGGGAGAACATGGAAACTCCACCTAGATGGGGATTCAAAGCGGGAATCCCTAGTGCTGAGAGGCCAAGGTGCTAACCACGAAGCCACCGTGCCACCCGAGTCCTCATACAGTCCATTAAAAATGTGTAACCTATATGTGATAAACCAAACACAGTGCTCCACATTCCACTGCAGTCACAGTAGATGTGAGGAAATGGAGGACGAGGCAGTGTCATCATTGCACAACCAGACGTGAACAAATGACTTTAATTTAACATATCTGTGCTCTGGAAATAAATCTGGATCACAGCTAAGGTGCAAATAGAGATGCATTGCACTGATCGCAGTGAAGAACAGACAGAACATCAGTGAGAATAGAATGCAACCTCAAAATCTTTAATATTCCAAGTAAACGGTGTTTAATGCTTCAAGTTAAGTTCACAATGATACAATCCATCCTGCACAGGGTGAGCTATTTTTGTTGAGTGTGAAGAAATGCTGGAAGCAGAGAACACATTTATAGAACATCTAAATCTGGAGGTGTGTGAATATATATAGAAATTCACCTTGCTATCAAAGTCGGCCGTGCTGACGCAGGCTTTGATTACATAGAGCAGCGAATCAACGAGCCCTTCGCAGCAGCGCATCTGTTTCCTGGCTTCCTCCCCTGCTGAACTCAGGTTCCTAAAGCAATAGAACTCCAAGGTTATGACATCATCAAAATCACATACACCACATCAACTCTCCACAAGCATATATATATATTGAAGGGAAAATAATGACCAACATTTCGCATTTAATATTTACAAGTAGTGAACGTAGATCAAAGCATTATTCATTTATTTTAGACATTAATATTGCTTAAAGTTCTTATACTTCAACAAGCTACTGAAGTGTTTGTTCTCTAATCAGGCCCACGTGAGAATGTATCTCTGTGTCAAAATCAGGATGTACAGAAGGGAGTCACCGACAGGGAGTAGTATTATACGGGTCTGTTGACTACAAACGTTCTGATAAGAAGAAGTATCATTATTTTACACTAAGCAGAATAACTTCTGCTCGGGGGGGGGGGGGGGGGGGGGGGGGGATCAAAAAATCTTTGTGTAAGGAATTTATAGGGAATAACAAACATTAGTTTGCAGAAAACACTACAAATGATCAAATTATTTTTTGCTATAATATTAATACTACAATGTTAAAGTTAGTCATACTTTTTGGACACTACACTGTAAATATATATATATATATACATATATATATATATATATATATATATATATATATATATATATATATATATATATATATATATACATACATATACATACATATATATATATATACATATATATATATATATATATATATATATATATATATATATATATATATATACATACATATATATACATATATATTTTGTGTTGCAATTTTAAAAATGGCGGCACGGTGGCTTAGTGGTTAGCACGTTCTCCTCTCAGCACTAGGGATTCCTGGTTCGAATCCCCATCTGGGTGGAGTTTCCATGTTCTCCCCGTGTCTGCGTGGGTTTCCTCCGGGTTCTCCGGTTTCCTCCCACAGTCCAAAAACATGGATCAAGTCAATTGAATTCTCAAAAATTGCCCCATATAGAGTGTGTCTGTGTGAGTGAGTGAGTGTGTGCCCAGCGATGGATTGGCGCCCTGTCCTGGGTCTATCTGCCCAGCGCCCGAAACGTTCTCCCCTGGATGGGCATGGGGAACCCCACCGCGACCCTAATAGAGGATAAAGCGGGAGATAATAAATGAATGAATTTTAAAAATATTATATAAATAAAATGTCATATGGGGCATAACAGTGGTTAGCACTGGGGAGTTTCAATGTTCTCCTCAGGTTCGCGTGGGGTTTCTCCGGGTTCTCTGGTTTCCTCCCACTGTCCAAAAATATAGACTTAAATGCTGCTCCAAATTGCCTATATCTAAATTGCTCCTATAGATTTTTTGGTTTAAAGCAGATTCTACGTCTTCAGGTATTGTCGGTTTCTGGCTTCCTTGTATTTAATGCATCTTCAGATGATGCGTTTTTTGTGTTATTGTTGTATACATATTGCACATGTCACAAGTTATTGGAGGTTAACTTGTGACATGTGAGGCTGAGTCAGTTTAGTGTGACCTAGTCGACATCAAGTTCAAATTGTTTGATCTATTTTGTGTCAATGATTTGTGGTTAGATTTGTGTATTGTATAGTTATTTATGTTTTTCAGCCCTGGTTTCGGATGTTTTCATGTCACTTTGTCTGTTTTTTCATTTCCAGCAAAAACCAGTGTGTGAGGATCCAGCATATATTTATATTGTATTTCAAGTTTGTGGAATGTAGGATTTTGATCAGAGTTACTGATTACTGGGTGCTTCTGTGTTGTAGAATCTATGGCGTAAACACATGATTTAGAGTCTGAGCATATTATGGTTTGGATAATTATTTTGCTTTGTGTGAATGTGTATGTGTGTGAGTGACAGAGAACAAGCGCAAAAAGGAGAGAACTTTGTAGTAACTGTATTTCTCCAACAGGGGTCTATGCAGCACTGCTTATACCTTAAACAGCCAGTGGTGTTGCGCAGCACCAGTGAAGAGTGAAATTTAAGCTTATGGTCGTCATCGTAGGATGAGCTGCTCCAGCCAGAGTGGGGAATGATCACAGTGTTGGTCAAGGTTGTTAAGGCATCTCGGACAATAGTCATCTTTACAGCGTCACAGGAGGACAGATTCCACAAGACCCCTGCAAGGAAAGAGTAATGTGTATGAGCAGCATATAAAGATGCATGCATGTAAACGTTACCACACAACAAGAGTCCCGTTCCCTGTTTCACAATCCTAAATTTGATCAATTCTCAAAAACAAATCACTGACATGTGAATGAAAACCATGGATGACCAGGAAAACATATTCATCAGAAAACCTGTAACAGCATCATATCTTCTTAATCACTTCAAAGAATCTATTCAGCCATGCAGGTGGAACAAGGAAGGTCATGTGATGCATCGTGTTGCTGTGACCTGGTTTAGATAAGCTAGCATGTGACAGATTCTCTTCTCCATCAACACAGCATTAGGCAGAGATAATGCAATGTTATTATTGTTTCTATGGAAAGCACAAGCTTATTACTGCACAGCTTGTAATGATCCACAAATCACACACTCTTATAGAGCCAGTATTGGCGGTACCACGCAGACTTTAGGAGTCAATAATTTATTTCTAAGGAATGACAGCTATTGAAGTTGACTTGCTGAAAGAATATGCTTAAAAAAATTAAATAAAACAAGAGGGTTTATATAAACACAAAGTTAATAAAGAGTTTACACTTCTGGGCAAAAAATTATGGCACAGTGGTACAGCGGGTACTGCTTCCATTTCACAGCAAGATTTGATTGCCATTTGAGACAAATAAAGATCCTTTCAGTGTGGCGGATGCATGTCTTCACTTAGCCTGAGTGAGTATACTACAGGTAACTCAAATTAACTCCCACATTCGAAAAACATGATTATTAAAACTGGAGATATTATAATTGTACTCATAAATAGTTTGTAATCATTATGTAATGCAAATTTTAAACTTTTAAATAAACCAAACCAAATCAGCCTGTGCAAAAAATGGGTCCCAAATAAGAGCACCCCACAAATGAGCTTTGAATGGTTTTCTTAAACACAAATATAAAATATTTAAAAGATTTAAATATTTTGTACAAACTTGTGTGTGTTAACATTTGCTCAACTTATACTTTGGGTTTTTTCTTCTTTCAAACATGTATTACTCTATCTGCAAGATCTGTGATCTGTGAAAAAGAATCTAAAATAAAACACTATCCCATAATACACTTTATGATCAAACCTACAACAGGGAGACACCTATTGATCATTAAATTTAGGTGGTTGATTGGGTCCCATTGGGTCTATAATTTTTGAAAAATTGTATGCTTCCAAAATTTGTGGGAACAGTTTGGGGAAGGTCTTCTTCTGCAATAACATAACTGTGCCTTAGTACAATCCATAAAGCCATGAGCATGTTTGCCATTGTCATGGCCAACTATTGACTGGCCAAAACATAACTCTGACCTCTAGCCCATCCAACACCTTTCAGATGACATGGAATTATATTTATACATACATTTATATACATCTGATCATTTAAAAGATGCTATTATCCAAGTGACTTTCAAACTGTTGGGTCAGAATACAGAGTTAATACAGCACCCCTGGAGGGACCCACATTGGTAATTTTAGTGGACCTGGGATGTGAACCCACAACCTTCAGATTAATGGACCAACACCCTAACCACTGAGTTACCACACCCACTATTATATTAATTGTAAGAAAGACCGTCTCAGCCAACTTCAGTGTTCGACCTTATAAATGCTCTTCTGGATGAATGGGTAAAATGTTTACACAGTCCCTTTCCGTACTCATTAAAAACTTCTGTAGTTTGTTATGTTTTCTATTAATTTCATTCTTAATGATTTGATCACATTTTGCAGTTTTGGGGTTTGTTAATAAGGTTAGAAAACTGACCCATAAACAGGATTAATTAAGATTACAAATCTTTATGTGATGGGCAGCATGGTGGCTTAGTGGTTAGCACGTTCTCCTCTCAGCACTAGGGATTCCCGGTTCGAATCCCCATCTGGGTGGAGTTTCCATGTTCTCCCCGTGTCTGCGTGGGTTTCCTCCGGGTTCTCCGGTTTCCTCCCACAGTCCAAAAACATGGATCAAGTCAATTGAATTCTCAAAATTGCCCCATATAGAGTGTGTCTGTGTGAGTGAGTGTGTGCCCAGCGATGGATTGGCGCCCTGTCCTGGGTTTATCTGCCCAGCGCCCGAGACGTTCTCCCCTGGATGGGCATGGGGAACCGCACCGCGACCCTAATAGAGGATAAACCTGAATATAATGAATGAATGAATGAATGAATATATAATATATGTGGCTTTGTGATTAGCACGTTCATCTCTCAGCACTAGTTCGAATGCCAATCTGGGTGGAGTTTCCATGTTCTCCTCGTGTCCGAGTGGGTTTCCTCCGGGTTCCGGGATAATGAATGAATAAATATGTGATGTAACTTGTTCTGCAAGTCTCTTATACAGGAGACAGGAGACATCACCATGTGTACTGTAAATATATATATTTATATATTTTATGGCTTTAAAAGTAAAGTACAGTTGGAAGTACAGTTCCATGTCTAGTTTTTCTTCCAAATGACTTGTATATTACCAAGCACATGGCCTGAATTTGGCTATTCCTCTTGGCAGATTATCAAGTGTATTGAACGGAGAATGTGGGTGAAAGTGAGTAGAATAATAAGAATTTAATATAAACACAGAAGTGCTGGATTAGATTTACTAGGCATTACAGCACATGCATTTTTTATAGTGATGTAGTGATTACTGTTGCTTTCTCATCATAAATGTCTATTACTTGTTATTCAAGTAGGTGATATTTAAAACCTGTAATGCTTTTTTTTTCATTTTTTATTTAGTAATCGCAGTACATTCCTTGCTAATTATTTTAATTAAATTCCCTTTGAAACTCCACTATTTCACTCACACTTAAGGGTAATCAGTTCAGCACACACACACGCACACATTTTTTTTAAAGCATTGTGGGGACTCTTCATAAACTTCAATTTTTTTTAATAAGATTTTCCTAAACCTTAAACACAAATACTACTAACCTAACATTAACCATACCCCCCTAACCATATAACCATACAACATAGTTTTACTGAGTGAGTGAGTGAGTTACATTAACTATAAGCTAGTCCCCACATTGCTATATATAGCAGGTACACACAGGCACATACTTAAAACCTCCAGGTAGTAATCATTTCAGAAAATTATGAACTTTATGTAGATCAGACACTGCGTTGTTAGGAAATGTTAATTAAGCATTCCCCATCCATCCATCCATTCATCTATCAACTTCTGCTTCCCCATGTCCATCCAAGGCTGAAACACCTAGGGTGCCAATCTATCGCTGGGCACACACTCACTCAAACACACTATACAGGTGCAATGTAAAACAGCCAACACCTTCAAACAATGTATTTTGGACTGTGGAAGAAAACCAGAAAATATGGAGGAAACCCATGCGAACACATGAAAACCCAGATTCGGATTCGAACCTCGATCCCCAGCGCTGAGAGGTGAACATACTAAACACCAAGCCACTGAGTCGACCTCAATAAGCATTATTCCAAACCTTAAACCCTGCACTTTGCTGTTAGTACCCAGTCGTCACCCCAGCAGCACACACGACTATACGATCATGAAGACAGTGTTAAATAACAAAAAAAAGGGAGTGAATGTAAATCAGTAACGTATTGAAGCATGAAACCTCAGAGAAAAAAAAAACCTTTATGAAACAGAACCTTCTGAAATGCTAACAGGATTTTTTTTAGGTTTTACAAATTACCTTCTAGATCCTTCAGCAGTTTTGGTTTGCAAGCATGGTAAAGAGCATCAAAGCAAACTGAAGCACAAATGGCAAATCAAACACGTGTTAGTGTGGACCAAATCCATTTCATTATGTGATAGACTGTACGTGTACCATTACTGAGTCTGTGTGTGTGCGTGGGCAGAGAATTTTACCCAATGGCTCCCTGGTGAGTTCTTAAATCGTCTTCAGAAGCTGCGCTCGCGTTTGTGTCTCCTTCTAAAGTACTTTCAATTAATGGGCTCCGACAGCAAATGCTCCTGCCATGTTTGTGCACTTATTTGTGTGTGTGTGTGTGTGTGTGTGTGTGTGTGTGTGTGAGAGAGTGGAAATTGCTAGCAGTTCACTGTGCCAATATGAGACATGTTTTGCTCTAGTTTCCATACAATCCGTCTCTATAAGAAATGACAAACAGTCTCTCAGACTGAACATGACAACCGAGATTCTCATTTGAACTCAAGAAAAGTGAAAATCAAATCCAAACAACCTCGAGAGGATACACGCTGCAGGCAGTCTGGAAGTTACTCCATCGTCATCAAAGACTGATAAAGAGTCAGTGGAGGGTTTTTTTTAAGTCACCGTTTTGTATTCACTATAAAAATCACTACAATAACTTAATCTACTAACCTGATTTTATTTAAGTTACTTGACCTGATATCAACTCAAAAGACATTGATACTGCTTCCGTGATGTGGTGTTAGAGGAAATGAAATGCAAGTGTGAGACTTTTGATTAACACTGTTTTAGAAATTTACAACTACCCATGTAAAAGTTTAAAAAAGACAATATTTAAGTATAATAGAAGGAATGATGTTTAAGTTTAGCTATTTATATAGCATTTTTTGCAATAGTACAAAGCAGCTTTACAGAGTTCTAAGTCTGAACCCCCAAAGAGTAAGATGAAGCGTCAGTGTCAAGAAAAAACAAACAAAATTTTTTTTTACTTGAATCCATGTTTTTGGACTGTGAAAGGAAACCGGAGATCCCAGAGGAAACCCATGTGGACACGGGGAGAATCTGGATCCCCATTGCTGAGAGACAGATGTGCTAAACCACTGTGCCCCCTTTACTACTCGATAGCCTTAATAAAAACAGGCAGCTCTGAACGTGTAATGCTAACATTCATATGCAAACTTTTTGTTTGCATCACAGCAGTTCAGCTCAGTCTCATGGTTTTATGAACACAACATTTTCAGTTTTCTAATAAGCATTTAAAGCCAAAATTTAAAACTAAAATAAAGAGGATGAGTTTAACCTACAAGCAATAATGAATCCATTTTATATGCCTAAAATCTAATTACCCAAAACACCCAAAATAAACAGTGCTTAACAACTTTTAAGACAGAGGAATGTAAAAGAAGACACTTGAGACAAAATCTAATGTTAGAAACATAAGATGACCATTTGGAAAACGTAAAATGCAACAAGCAGCAAGACATCTATTTTCTCTTTCCATTTCTTTATGGTAGCAGGAGCCCTGAAGTGCAAAGGCGCTCCTGTGTATGTTTTTTCTAGCTTTAATGACCCCTTTCCCCTCACACATATGAGTTCAGGAAGAGGGCTAACATTCCCTTTTCCACAGGAGACTTGGAGAAAGATGGTGTGAGAGCAAAGAAAATGGTAGCTGAATGGAAAACAGGGAGTGTTAAATTAGACTCTCAGCAACAGAAATCTAATTTCTTAATAAATGTTTCTCAGAACTTCCAACCAACTCTGAACAAGAGACAATGTGCTGCAAGACCTTTTAATTAATTCCATCCATTCATTATATTCAGCTTAATTCTCTATTAGGGTCGCGTGGCGGGGGGGGGGGGATCCCCAGGCCCATCCAGGGGAGAACGTTTCAGGCGCTGGGCAGATAGACCCAGGACAGGGCGCCAATCTATCGCTGGGCACACACTCACTCACACAGACATACTCTATATGGGGGAATTTGGAGAATTCAATTGACCTTGATCTGTGTTTTTGGACTGTGGAAGGAAACCGGAGAACCCAGTGGATGTCGTATACAGAGCTGCCCACGACTCTGGCCATGTGTGCGCACTTCACAGATGTGTGTATATGTGTGTGTTTCACTGCACGGATGAGTGAAATATAAAGGACAAATTCCTTTGTGTGTAAAGCACAGCAGTCAAAATACATCAATTTATCACTAGATGAAAAGTCATATTTGTGACTGAGCTGGTTATAAACCAAAGCATACACAGCAGCAGAATGTTAAGAGTTCAAAGCCCTAACAAGCTGCCATTGCACACGCCCATTAACCCCTCAATTGCTTACGGTCTGAATAAATTCTGCAAATGTAAAATGTAAAAGTGCTATATAAATAATTGAAGTTTAATAGTACACATTGTCTAAATGCAGCTTCGCACTTTTCTAAGCCGACACGACCCGACAGGAAAAACTCCATGGCAATTGTTAATTTATTCATTCATTATCTTCCGCTTTATCCTCCATTAGGGTCGCGGTGGGGTTCCCCATGCCCATCCAGGGGGGAGTTTCGGGCGTTGGGCAGATACACCCAGAACAGGGCGCCAATCTATCGCTGGGCACCTGGCAATTGTTTCACTTTAAATGTAAGAAACCTTGTGAGGACCAAGGCTCAGTCAAGGCCTTCTTTGGGCAGGGTTAACAGTGTACTGTGTAATATATTGTAAGAACTGCAAGTTTAATCTCAAAGCATGCAACTTCTGACTTACATACTCGTTTTATGGAATGCATGGTGGAGCCCACTACAAAATTAACACATACTGTGACTATGAAACTGTAACTACTCTGTTTTTTCAAAACCAAAGCATATATCAGTCTCCTGTAGCTGCCAATCATCATGTTCACACAACAATGATGGCAAGTCCTTGTTTTTGGTGTGGAATCCTACAAATATTTGTTAAACCACTTACATTTTTCAAACAACACTGATATTTATTAGACTAAGATTAAAAAAAACTGAAAATAAAGACTTGAATAATTTTTACAAAGACTTGAAAAAAAGTTACTTGAATAATTATTAGAAGTCTATGAGTGGAACGTAACGTAGAAAAGAGGAAATGAATGGGAAATAATCTCTAACTACACATTGTCTTTACTTATTAAGTCATTTGGGGGAACCCTGCCCATTGGCCCTCCACGGTGATTGGCTGGAATTATCCAGAATTGACGCCCAAGTTCTTGCCCTTGTGTAATTGCTTGAAATGCAGCCGTCAACCGCCAATTAGCCTAACGATGTGACACATGCTTGTGTCAGTATCAATCACTTCAGTATTAATGAGAGTTGCTGGAGCAGGGAACAAATCTCTGCAGGAGATCTGGTTTAAAGAGCTGGAATTAGCAGAGAGAGACACCCCTGGAACTTTGGGTTCTTGGTTCAGACTTGCATGCAGAGAAAAGTCTCCCATTGATGCCATTGTTCTGATGAAGACAATCTAATCTAAAGTAAATGACGTGGGTGAAGGTCAATTCACACTGGAGTTCGTTTGTTTTAATCCTTTTGACCAATTGTTTTATTTCCCCCTTAACCTTTTCCACTGAATCATACTGTCACGTTTGTGTCACATCCTGACTACCAGTGGACGTCATCAAACGATTCTTATGACACATTTGTAGCCATTTTCAGATTCTTTTTGAACTGCTACTCCTTTAATGTCAGGGGATAGCAAGACATGTCTGGAGGGCAAAATAAATGTCCTGTTACATATTATGAATATATTAACATACAGCCATTGGAATTTTCTAAGTGCCTTGTATTTATCCCCTAGAGTTTAAGTTTAAACTCAAATGGCTGGATTTGCCCCTATATAGTGTGTGTGTGTGTCTGTGTGAGTGCCCAGTAATAGATTTTTACCCTGTCCTGGGTAAAAGGCCAAGAGGCTGAAACATTTTTCCCTGGATGGGCATGAGGAAACCCCCCCCCACTCAGAAAAAATAAGTCGTCCAGTGAGCCTTGGTCCACACAAGTTTTATTTTTTTAAACCAAAAATAGAGAGCTTTTTTTACCACTTTTTTTTCGGCTTTGTTCTTTGGTGGTTCGGGCTTAGAACTCCTATTAAGAGAAGATAAGATAAGATAAGATAGACCTTTATTTGCCCCACAATGGGGAAATTCATAATTATTATTTTGCTTTGAGACACTGTACTATTATAAAAAGTCCAGTTTCGAGCACACCCCACCCCCACCAGTTCACTGCGGCACTGAGCAATAATTGGCAAATAGTGGCTTAAGTCCCAGAGGGCCCTTTTCTTGCTAATTTATGGCTTAGTGATTTCTAGTTAGGACTATTAGAATTAATATTAATTATTATATAGTCCCTCCCTTTTTATGCCCAGGAATATGTACAATTAAAACCTTAAAGCTTTAATTCTGCCCTGTTGTCAAGCTTCGCCTCAAAACTTACTCTTTAAAAATAGAAAATGTTTTAAACAGCCCGTGTCTACATCAGGTGTGTGTGAGTGTGTGTGGGTCTGGTTTGCTGATTTGTAGCTGTAAAGCACGTGTTGGAGGTTAAGCAAAATTAATTCTTTTTTAAAACAGTGCACATTTGCAGCCTGAAGCACAGTTATACTCTAAAGAACAAACACACACACGCACAAAACCAGCTGATTCAGACACCAGGGAGCTAGCCATGGGGGCTGATGCAAGACATTAATAATCCATCACTCCCAAGTGATCCAAATACACACACACACACACATGATTCGTCAAATTTTGGCATCTCCTGCACTGAGGGGACAGTAACTGCTTAGAGCTTCAACCAGAGGTTCCCCCCCACTGTCAAGACGCCAAAGTGTCTTGTGTCCATGTGTGTGTGTGTTTTGAGTGTGTATAGCTCCTGTGTGTCTGTGTTTGACTAACAGAGGTCATCGTGAAGTCAATGTTCTTTGAGAAGTTTAGCTCTCTCTGTTGTATGCCATTAAAAAGGCAGAAGGTGTGATGATTCAGGTACTACAGCCATTTTCATTCTGCTCCCCTAATATGTCATGTAACCTTGTGTAGCCTGAGCGGTGTTTTTTTAAGGAACTGAGGACTGCAGGTCTGATTTAAAGTCCTGACAGAGGCACACCAGGGTTGGCCTGGGATCCCACCGTGAAATAGAGGACATCGGGTCAGATGCTGCATGATGCTGAATCACTGCTAAGTCACTTAATGAGGAATGAAAATTCATTTTTAATAATTCATGCATTATAACAAAGCCAATCGGTCATAAACACCCTAATAACCCAAATATAAATACCCTAATAGAAATAGACTGTACATTGTAACCATGATAACACACCTATAAGTATACTGCTAAAGTAAAGAGTTAATGGAAAACGTCCACTAAATATTTTATACAATAAAGAATAACTATATATATTTTAATTTAGAGCAACGAAAAACAGTACCTAGTATGCTGCAGGAAGAAAGTCATGGTTACCATAATTTTATAATTTGGTCCACATATGGATGATTTTAGATGTCTATCATATTTTAACAACAAAAAAAACCTCATGTAGAGTAAAGCAGTTGTAGGACTGTGGTTAAGAAACCAGGATTGGGAGTTGAAGGTCCCTGGTTCAATTTCCAGTCCCACCAATTCTATGGCTGAAGTGCTCTTGGTCGAGGCACCTAACCCCAGTTGCTCCCTGGGTGCTGTATACAGGGCTGCACATCACTCTGGGCATGTGTGCTCACTTCTCTGTGTGAGTATATGTGTGTGTTTCACAGGATGTGTTAAACATGGAGGACAAATTCCCCTGTATGTAAGGACAGCAGGCAAAATAGGTCACTTTCTCACTTTTATGTTGTGTATAGTGGAACATTAAGCATTTGTAGCCTTGTGCATACTTTCTCACAATGCTGCTTCTTATGTTTGGACAATTCTCTTCTTTCTTTCCTCCATGCTCAGTGTAGTACACAGACAGATCAATGTTTCTCTGTTTAATCTGGTTGAATGTGTAATTTCCACACTGCAGCACCTTTCACTTACTACAAATCCAAACAAAAGCACTGAATGAAAGAAATCCAATTATTTCTTAAAGCCTTAAAAAGTGTCTATAATTATTTCTGGAGAAGTGAATAGTACCTTGACGTCAACATGATGTACATGTGTGAAAGGCATTTAATACAAGTTACTTATAATTGAAGCAATAAGTTCATAATGATAGTTTGAGGGAGCAAGGCAGATGGAGTGTGTGATGTGTAATGTGTTTTGGTTTGCAGTATAAAAACATTATATATACACCAACAGACACAGAAATGCAAACCGAGTTCCGCTTCAGGGAAGACGTCGAAAATAAATGACTACATGAAAATGAAGTTCAACAAACTCCACCCACCTGTAACGATCTCGCGCACTTCAGCATCCACAGTCTTCCTCAGCAGCCGAAGAAGAGCTGGCACACCACCGGCGTTTCGAACAGCAGTCTTATTGTCATCCGTGGCTTTTCCGTACACCAGGTTCCTCAGAGCACCACAGGCATTTCTCTGCACTTCCACGGCTTTGTGGTCTAGAAGATCCACTAAGTGTTTGATTCCACCCAGCCGACACACCTGAGCAAACAGCATTTGGAAAGTCTTTTGAGTCATCAAACTAAAATTCACATACAGTTCCTGCCTTTTGGTTTAGATCATTGCATTTCATCACGTTATATCAAATAAACTAAACTAGAAAGATATTGATATATTATCTGTGTACATTTCTCACTGTGTTGACACTAATATTTGTGCACAGTGTTTAAAAACCCCAGCAGCACTACAGTGTCTGACCTAATCATACTGAAACACAACCACCACCATATCAGTGTTACTGATGAAGTGGGTAAGGTATTGGGTTATCACTCTGAAGGTTGTGGGTTCAAACTTAGCCTTTGCTAACTCTGCTCCAGGGCTGCTGTATCATGGCTGGGATACTTTCTCATCTCATCACAAGTCTCATCTCAATTTTTGTTTTGCTTAATCTTACTACTACTGCTACTACGGTCACCTCTACCCAATACAACATAAAGTGTGTGTATGCAAAGAGCATGTGCAAATAATAACAAAAGACAAATTGCAGTTTAAATTTCCAATATATATATATATATATATATATATATATATATATATATATATATATATATATATATATATATATATATATATATATATATACACAAATAAAAGGTGACGTCAGGGCTTTGATCAGGATTTATTTGCTTATTCTTCCTTTACATCACATTGCATTTGGTCATTTAGCAGACGCTTTGATCCAAAGTGATTCACAATTATCCCAAATTGGTTGGGGTCAGAACAGGGTTGATACAGCATCCCTGAAGCAATAAGAGTTCAGGGTCTTGCTTAAGGATCCACATTGGCAATTTCAGTGGACATGGAATTTTAACTCACAACCTTCTAACTGATTGCCCAGATTTCTTGTTTGAATTTGACTAATTAATCAAATAATTGACATCACAATGCTCTCTTTCCACCAGATCACAGTCAGAACTTGGACCTGGTCACTCAAGGACACTCACCTTCCTATCTTTAAGTCTACATTAAATTCTGGCCTGGAGTTTAGAGCTACTATCATGCTAAAAATAAATATTCTGCTTAACTTCTGCAGTTTTCCTCTGCAGTTTCACTTTCAATGCAATGCTGACCAGTGGCCAAATTTTTGTTTAAGGAAAAAAAAACCCCACAAAAGCAATACTGCCACCACCATGCTTTACGGCTGTGTTTAAAGACTGAAGTTCATTCAGTTTTAAATCAACACGCTGCATGATGTTAATTAAGGTTAAGGTACTGACACAGATTTGTAAGAGGAACTTTGCCAAAAAGAAAGTTCAGTTGTGGTCAGCTTGGGTTTATAGAAGTAAGTCATCATGACTCATGAACTCTTTACTATGTGAAGATAATCCCCATGGAAGAATTATTCCAGGAGGTCATTGTGCACAAAGGAACTGGTAATGTGGTCAAATTGAATATTTATCTACAAAATTCTGAATAATAAGAACAAATATACTGTAGAAATCAGTGTAAAGCATGGAGCTGTGTAAAGAGTAAGTGTGCATAACTGATTTATTCTCAGCACTATGCCAGTATGGGTATGGTAATCAAGTTCTCGAAAGAACAGCATGTGTGGGGTTGCTGGAGGAATGCACAATCCTGCACGCTGGGTAAAATCAGTTCAGGTTGGAAGCAGACGGTCTCTGTAATGGAGCGCAGAAGGTTCTGTTCTGTGTGGGATCAGGTTGAGTTAGAAGGAGGACACTTCTCTGTTGTGACTGTGGGTGCATATATATTGGAAATTCACATTCGGGTAAACAGGAAGATAAGAGAGTTATATTTTGTCTGGCTGTGACTGACGGGAGACGTCCTACTGAGCAATAAGACGCTCTGTGGGAAACAAAAAAAATGACACTGTTCCGAGTACAAGCCTTGATTAATTCTGATTAATAGACTCGCTTGTTTTTTCCTGTGTGTGCTTGTGTGTATTACCTCTGCTTTGGTGCGGTTATCTCCAAAGCACAGGTGCTGCAAGTAGGCTGCAGCATTCGCCTGCACAGAAGGGAACTGGTGCTGCAGCATGTGAATGACCTCCGGCAATTCTGGATCCCTCCACGCAAACTCTCTGCAACGGCCAACGTATAGAATTCAACCACATTTGCAAGAGACATGACAATATCTGTCATGATATGATAGGTGATGTACTCAGAAACTATTGTGTTGATTTCCTCACCAATTATAACATCATATCCCTAAATCACAAATTACCAAATATTGTCAAACCATTCCGAACTTAATTTGCTGTAGCAGGCAAATGGCACTCACTCTAAAAAAGTAAAATAATAATAATACATGCTCATTGTTTTCACAAATTGCACTGCACATGTTATACCATTAGAGCTGAGTGAAGCTGCTTTGTGACAATGCTCTGTTGTTAAATGGTGTATTTTGCAATTATAAAAACCTCAACAAGTCAGAAAAGTGAACTGGAAATAAGATTCTGTTTAGCATTTTTTAATTGGTAATTAACATAACCAACAGGGTGGCACAGAGACTGAGTGGTTAGAATGTTTGCCTCTCAGTGCTGGGGATTAAGTTTCGAATCCCAATCTGGGTGGAGTCTTCATGTTCTTTCTGCCCAACCCCCATGACCCAAATATAGTCTCAAGTGGAAGATAACGGATGGATGGATGGCATTATCGATAGGGATAAGACAATTAATCGTTTATGTAATTAATTAGGAACATTACAATTAATTAATTGAAAGAATGCCTCAACATCGTCATGAAAACATTAAAAAAATAAAAAATGCCAGTAGCTAGAACTTTAGACCAAGTTGCACAACTTGAGTGGAACAAAATTAGACGTACACAAAGTGGAACAAAATTAGACGTTGTTTGTTGTTACAGAAAAAATTCTTGATGGATAAACCAGTATTTATTTTAAGGGACAGTTTTTATTAACTTAGGTTTTTACACAAAAAAAAAAAAAAAATGACTGACTGTAACAGTCTGCCAAAATATTTCAATATATATAATAAATATAAAAAATAAATATAAATATATGAAAAGTATATAAATAAATAAATTAAATAAATTAAAAAAATTCTCACCATATGAGAAAAGAAAAGTGATGCAACAAAAGACATGAATTTATAAGATAACGAAAAATGGGAATGTTAAAAAGATGAGAATCAGCAGTCTTACAGTGATGTGCACTTTATGGAAACTTGATGGAAAGTGCTCTAAGACATTGTTCGACCCAGAAAAGGTTGTAACTGTAAAACTATAACTCTTTATCTTAGCTCAGCTTGAAGAAGATTACAGAAGGGACTATAATAGTTTGGCAGACTATTACAGTCAAGGTCAGTTTTCAAGAGCTGTCAGTTTTTAACAGCAGCAATTGAGTTTGTTTGGGAACACAACTTGCTCCAAGGGTCTATAAGTGACAGGGTCACTTCCCTGATGTGCAAAAATAAAAAGGCCAGCAAAATATATTTAGAATGTGTGAGATTCATCTGGTTCCACTGCATTCATTAGATTTAATTATGTTTTTTTTTATTATGCACATTAGTATATGTTCTTCAGTCAGAGAATACAAATAAAAGAGGTTCTATAATCAAATGCAGCTATGGAAACAACGACGTGCACTCGGTTCTGCTGATGACAATTTAGCACCAGACAGACAACAGCCTTATCTAAACTCAGTTAATCAGAGAAGTCAATACAACAACCATCTGTAAATTGTAGTTATACACAATGTAAACAAAGGTATCAGGTTAAATACATGTTATATACATGGAAGATTTAATGCAGGGGTGCCCACACTTTTTAGGCCCGAGATCTACTTTTCCATTGTACAGGTCATCAAGATCTATCGAGACTGGTTGCTTGCAGAACGATAGACATCGAGATTCAGAATGAATCACATTGGGTGTGAATGTGTGCACGTGTGTGTATAAGCGCTTCCGATACTGTGCTGTAAAAAAAAAAGCACTGATGCGTAATAAGCACTTTTTTTTCAAACCTCCATCGCGATCTACCCGACACCCCTTCGCGATTGACCGGTCAACTCAATATCTCATCTGTAATTTATTCGAATGGTGTTTAATCTGGATGAAATTAGGATTCTATGCGGACCAGCTGAGTTCCTCAACAAACTCACCCAACCATGTCATTATCCAAAGTTCACCAAATATATCAATGGGGGTCATAGAGCAAGGCCCTCATTGCTCCAGGGATGGTGTATCATGGCTGACCCTGTGCACTCACCACAACCAGCAAGTTGGGATACATGTAATCATTTTGGATAAAAGCGTCTGTAAATGATCTCATGTAATATCATGTAATGCAATGTTTATAGACATTGCTTTGTGCACAGGGGCTCTGAAATAATTGAAAATAATCTCTGAAATAAATAGAAAAGGGCTATAGCAAACTGTCTCTACAAATTTGGAAGCACATTTGGAAACACATTTGATACTTGTTATAATACTATATCCATAAACATTTACACCTAAACCATTTTGCAGATGCTTTAATCCAAAGGGACTTACAGGTGAGAGAACACCATGAGTCAGTGAGTAAGCGATTAATCAGCTAACCTGCAGCACTAACGATTCACTGTACAAACCCCTTTACAGCTATAACAGATATAAATATTAGATCAAATACCTGTGGTGAAAAAGTACATTTAGGTGTTTTTTGAAAATGCTGTACATCTAAAGTATTAAAACTGTTGTTACTCATTATAAAACAGGTAGTTACCATTGTCCAGCCGTGACATTACTGACAATAACACACACCTCTGCGTGCTTCACATTCGTATCAATGCATGATATAAAATACATTATTTTAAATCATGTACCATAAAAGGAAATACAGATTTATATAAACAGTGAGCCGATTTGTGATGAGCACTAAACTGGTATCCCTTTAGTCAATAATCAGTGTTTACTTTAAAAAAAAAAAAAAGAAAAATGTTACGTTACATATTACATTTGATTAAAGGGCCTTGCTCTTTAGTAACATTTGTGAACATTTATTTATTTATTTGTCAAGGACCATGCACATTTAACAACATTTCAAATATTTCAATGGAAATGTGCCAAATTTAGCTAAATAGCTAGTTTCCATCTGTGGTCCTTGGGCCGGTTATAACACACAAAGTACACAAACCATAAACACAAAACAAATAACATGGAATTTGAACCCTCCTCAGCCTAACCACTGAGCTACCCCATCCCTCAGCTTAAGTTGTGGAAAACCAGATTACTAATAATTTTGTTTTAATTAAATTCATTAAAAAACCCATGACCATGTCTTTTTATAAACCATTTTATAAAAGCAATAAAGAACTCGAGGGTGTGCATTATTGTAAATAGAGGGGAAAGAGGTGTAACAGCTATGCATTGGGTCTAATAACACCTCTTTCCGTGATTAATTCACAATAATAAACACCTTCTCGTACCTTATTGCTTTAATATAATCTCTTTCCTCTCCTCCAATAACACCCTTTAAACAATTCAAACATTTTTATTAAAGCCTTTTTCCTTTAATGCTGTAATCTTGGTAGAGAGCCCCTTTACACAAGATATCCATCATGACCTCTAGTGTCTTTAAATGTTTAAACTGAGGTTAAATTATTTTACTGAGTATTCTATTACCAGTGAGCACTGGGTAGTAGGACATTCCCCAAAACACCAGACTTCTGCAGTTTGCACTGCAGTGTATCATCACCAAAATGCAATTTCTAAAAAGCTGCAGTGTGAGGCACATCTCTAAATGGCTGTGAATGATGTATTGATATCCAGTCAGGACAAATGGAGAAAACTGGCTGAGTTTACTGAAATAGCAAAGGCTTTCTCATCAAAAATAGCTCCTTACTGTAAACTAGGTAGACATACACCCTGCCTTTTCTCAAAGGCTTACGCTCTTTGTTTTTGGGTCATCCACACAGAATCCATCTGCTCGTCCCATTTCATAAAACCTTTAGGGATTTTCTTCAGATTTGCACAAAATTTTATTTGAATTAGATGAGGAGCTGATTAAATGTGGTGGCTGAATATAATTGTGCAGCATGTTCTCCTTCTGTCTGTGAGGGTTTCTTCCTCAAAGAGCTCTGCTTTACCTCAACAGTCCAAAGACATGAGAGAGGGGGGACTGGTTATTTAAACGTGCTCTTAGTGTGAATACATCTGGGTTTCTGTTCTGCAGACTATCAAATCGTATAAGGTGTTCCCCTGCGTTTGCTATGTGAGCACCGGGATAGGTTAAAGGATTAAAATTTTAAAACCCTGCATTGTCTTGTTTTCAACAAGAAAATGTTATTTTGTGTTTCCATTAAATAAAAAACATAAGAAACTCCAATATGGATGAGACAAATAATTGTTTATGTGAATAATCGCAACATTATTTTAATTAATTAATTGTAAGTGCCTCTCAACATCCTCATGAAGACATTCATAAGAAAAATACATTATGCCTGTAGATAGAACTTTAGACCAAACACAACTGAAATTGAACAAAAATAAACTTACATATTATGGGGAAAAGACTTCTTTTAACTTTGTTGTTACAGAAAAGATGGATTGGCCAATAAGTTTTTTAAGGGACTTAAAAATACACACAGTGTGTATATATATATATATATATATATATATATATATATATATATATATATATATATATATATATATATATATATATCAGTCTTTTTTTCCCATATAATCATGATTAATTATGAATAATCATAGCATCAAAATCTGTAATCATCTCATTCCTAGTCTGCATTGAACCTTGAGAGTCTATTTAAAATGATTTAGGCTTCTGGCAATATTGCATATTGCAAAAAAATCTAGCAAGAAAATGTCAAAACATCTTTCTAAAGTTTCAAGCTGAAAAGAAGATTAATAATATCCAAAACATACTATAAAATATCTTATGAAGGCACTAAAAAGGCAGAAAGTAGAGCTGTAGGAATGGCCCTGACCGTTTCCTGACCTTACCTTTAAAGGAAATGTGTGAATAGAACTTACAACCTGTTCCTGCAGGACTACATGAGCAGATCTTAAAACTAAAAATCAAAAACTGAAAGGAGGAGAATACGATTCTTACAATATTCAAATGATATTTGGGTGTTGACACTGCAGAATGTGTTTTATGATATATATACAGTACTTGCTAAAGATTCTGAGTAAGCATTTTATATAAGCCAGTGGGTGAGTAACTGCACCCCTCTGGCCCACCTGCTTATGTCAACACACACGAGAGTGTGAACAGCATGGGCAATTTGCAGGGCAATGTAATCTGAGGATAGCAGGTCAAAAGGGGAGGGACAGAAGAGTAAAACATGTGCATACACATACACTCTTACACATGGCCTGCTTAGCGAGTAAAAAAAGTCAGACAGTCGCATGGGATTCCATAGTAAAAGTGGGGCAGGCACGCAGCTTCGTGTTAAAAAGTTTGGAACTCTGCCCAGCTCACTTCACAGTGCACAGACAGAACATGAATGCTGATTCAGCATCATAATAAACAAGTCCAGAATACAGTAGCATCAGAGACACGTGTTTGGTGCCTGAAGTGGGTCTAAAGCCAACTAATGGGTTTATATTGAAGGAACTCTTTTCAACTGTATATCAATGGCACCAAATGCTGATGATCATTTAAAAACATACTAATGGATTATTAAAAGAATAAGACATAAACGTGCATACATTGTGAATAAATCACAGGAAAGAGATGATAATCCTATACTAGGGTTGTGTAGGGCATTTGGTCATTGGTCAGAAGACGTTTTTTATCCAAAGCGACTTACAAGGTAAGCACAGGGTCACAACATCCCTGGAGCAATAAGGCTTAAGGACCTTGCTCAAGGACCCACATTGGTAACTTCAGTGGACCTGGGATTTGAACCCACAACCTTCAGATTGACAGCCCAACGCCATAACCACTCAGCTACCACGCCCTCCTCATCCAGGGGAGAACGTTTTGGGCGCTGGGCTCTATGGAGCATTTAAAAGCAGCCAATTGCTAAATCCATTATTTGGAACTGTGGGAACAAACTGGAGAAACCTATGTGGACACGTTGAGAACATGGAAACTCCACCTAGAGCAGGATGCAAACATGGATTCCCAGCGCTGAGAGGCAAACGCGCTAACCACCAAGTCACGGTGCCGCCCTCATGATAGAACACTAGTGTTGAAACCTTGATTAAGAAATCAAAGGTGTTGTGTAACTGCTTAAAATGACAAATTCAGCACTATTTGAAAGAACTTGAGTAACATCACAGTAACATTATGGCTTTGGGTCCACTTGGCTGGGTGGTGCTGTTAAGATGGTGGTATACATTTCTCTGTGATATTACAACTTCATAGAGAACACTGAACAATTATAAAAAACATTAAACACACTGTAAGTTTCTACTACATGCTGATGTATATAGTGAATTATAAAGACAAAAATGTTCAGCTTATATAATGGATAAAACTCCTATTAGAATCAGAATACGTTATTTTTTTTCCCAGAGGGAAATTGCAGTTACAATAATAATAATAATAATAATAATAATAGACATAAAATAAACTTCAGGATGACGTGCATGTGTGACTTTAACCCCTGACCAATAAAAGCTCATCAGGGGAGCTTTGGGATTTAAGAATTTTTGCCTTGAAGATTTTGACACAAATGTTGACCTATACTGAGAACAAACTGAAAAGTAATGCTCCAAGGTCACTCTGACCTCACGTCACCTCTATTCATGTGATTGTGACAGTTATTAAAAGACTTGAATGCTTTGCACACAGCAGAAAATCTAGTTTCTTAACAGAGTAAGTTTGCATCGATTTTTTTAAACACCATTATACGAAATAAAGTACATTACAGAATCTTTTGGTGTACAATGGACACAAAAGTTAACTTCAGCTCCAGAAATGAGTTGTACCTTGGGGGTCAGAAGACACCATCACTGTACACTTATACAATACTAATGCTTATTCAGATCCCAGACTGTCTGTCTGTCTGTCTGTCATCTTTGGCTTAATCCCATACGCAAAAAATTAATTCTTACCAAGTAAGAAAATCTTTTTTAAAAAGCGTTTATTATTCTTATTTTTCACTCGGACATTTTGCAGGTCGCTGGGTGGGGGGGGGGGTGTTTGGTTCCCCATGTCCATCCAGGGGAGAATGTTTCGGGCACTGGGCAGATACACTCAGGACAGGGTGCCAATCTATAACTTGGCGCAATCCCTCACTCGTACATAAATACACTATATGGGGAAATTTAGAGCAGCCAATTCACCTTGAATCCATATTTTGGACTGTGGGAGGAAATCGGAGAACATGGATGAAACCTACATGGATACTAGGAAAACATGGAAACTCCACCCAGATGGGGATTTGAACCCAACGCTGAAAGGTGAACATGTGAAATCCTAAGCCACCATCTCGCCTTTAGTCATTTGTCAATACAAATACTTTTAAAAGGAGAAAATACAAAACACATCTGGTTTTGTAAAAATAAATCCATTATTTACTGATCTTCATCTGCGTATTAAACCGAAACATAGCCACTCTGCATGACAGCAGTGCACTCACATTTATTTTCTCTTCATCTAATTTGTGCATCTTGAAGCTAAAATATTATCTTATATATAAATTCTCTGCAAAAAGTTTATGTCATCAGATTTCTGAAAATTATAAAAAATAACGATTTAAAGCTTCTGTTCCTACCTGGGGTCCTTCTGAATGCTGTCGATGGAAGGTGAGCGAATAGCTCCATCATCGATACCAATGGTGTGCCGAGAGAAGCCTCCTTCAGAGGGTCGGTACGGGCCTGAATGGTATGGATCTGAGAAGGTCATTGCCGTGTAGTTGTTATTTCTTTGGTATGCCATGTTGCTGCGCTGACTGGAGCTTCGCTGCAGGTTCCCCGCACCTTAGAGCCAAATCAGAACGTAAATATTAACAGAGCCAAAAACATAACAAGCTTTAAAACAGGAACTTTGTGCAAATACGTGGATAAGTGGAGAAGGAAAACGTGTCTGTGTGAGAGGGTGTGTTACTGTCTAGGATTTAATGACTTCTTAAAAAGGCAAAGACACACACACACACACACACACACACACACACACACACACACACACACACACACACACACACTTCCTCAATCTGGAAACCATTAATGCTGTGATGGGATCACTGCACTTTTTAACACTGAGATAAACAGGACGCGGTTCTTTGTCAGGAGACTGCTGTATTGTGTGCAGGAGCTTTCGAGTAAATCCTGCTGGTTTATTCCACACAGCTACAGTTAGAAACGTGGGTTTAGGATGCTACCTATCTGCACTGCGCTCGGAGAAAATACAAGCACATCATGCCAAACATTGTTAAGTATTTGGTTTGCAATCATCTTGATTTTTTTGTTCAGTGTAACAAACCGAGCTTGACTTGTTCCAATCTAAGACCTGTAAATATCGACCAAGACACTGCTCCATTTACAGTCATGCATAGCTTTACACATTTACAGTATGTGTAGGTGCTAAATGTACGTTATGTGCTAAAAAATCAGTAATGCTCCACTTCTGGGCTGATGGCAACATTTTATATTCATTATATTTCCTGTGTTCAGGAAAACAACAAAAAACAACTTCCTTAATAAAATAATAAAAAGGTTTTCATTTTTTCTAACCCCCTTATCATATGATCATTGAATAAACACCCATTCATAAATTAACCCTGTATGAATGATGCTCACATTATGAAACTTGACATTAATGTTTTAAAGCTTAACAAACATTGTGTTACCAATACACTCTATTCATTTTATTATGTGTGTTTGAACTGTGTTGACCATTTTCCTAAGTGTGAAAAAAAAACGAAATAAATAAAAACAGCTTTGCAACCTGAAGGTCCTCAGTTGGATTCCCACAAAGAACTATGGCTGAAGTGCTTTTTGGCAAAACACCTAACCCAAGTTAAGCACCGTTAGGCAACTCCCCAGGCACCGTATACAGGGCTGCCCACCTCTCCCACCACATGTGCTCACTTCACCAGTGTGTGTATGTGGGTCATCCAAATAACACCTGCTTTAGAATTTGTGTCTTGATTATTGGAGAACAGAACCAAGTGAACAAGAAAGTGAAAAACAAACAGACCCTAGTCTGTCAGTCAGGACTACAACTTCATCTACATGGTCAGTAAAATTATAAAATGGACAATAAAATAAGACGATGAACATAATAAAAGTGGTTGTCTACTTAAAAGAAACCTTTATATTTACTTACTTTTTTCTAATAATTACAATTCTAATAAAATGCAGCTTCCTATTTATATTAAAATCAAAGGCTTTAAAAGCTAATATAATTTCACACAATCCATTTTTTAGGTTTACCGCGGATGCCAGTATTTTCTTTGGGGACTGTTTTGTATGGGAAACTGAGTCTATCTTCATTTTTACTTTAACAGCTTGAAAATTAGTCTATTACACAGAACATACTAAATCTTTTAGGCCACTTTTGGTCACTGTGGAAGTTTAATGATTGTTTTATTGCCGTAAATTGAACCCAATTTCTTGAATTTAGTCATTGCCAACTGTTGTCTCTGTGCACTAGTTTCTACCAGTGGCCTCCGAGCAGGGACAAAAACAACATTAAGCACAAATATAGACATAATTTATCCATAATGTTGTTTTATTACTGGCAACCACCTATCAATGAGCCAAATCTTCAAAAAAGAAAACAAAAACTGTAATCCCACCAAAAGCTCACAAATACACAACGAAAATGAAATGTAGGGTGAAAATAATCTTTTTTTTTTTTTTTTTTTACAATCTTAAGAAATTGGAACCACTGAATCAACTGAGCGCTGACATCTGTGTCCTCTCAGAGAAGTAAACACACTCACCACACTGAGCTTCATGTCATATGGCAGCTAAATGTGTTTGCAGGCGAGTTCCAACTGTAGGCATGATTCACAGATGTCTGTGATTGGGATGTGTCACTGTGATCGACGCTGAGAGAGACACACAAAGCTTCCTTTTCACCTAGAAATCAGACCCAATTATAGTCTCTTCGACTGCCACAGATGGCAATGGCATCTTAGGGATCTGAGTTTGTCTTTTGTCCCAAGGATGGGGATAAACTTTACACACTGACACTCAGCAGGAGGGAGCTTTCATTTAAAATTTTAATTGTCAAGCAGATAAAAAGAAAAAAAAAAACAATTCATATCATTTCATCACTTTCTATTTTAGGGCTATACAGGGGCTTTATATATATATATATATATATATATATATATATATATATATATATAGCTGTGTATATATATATATATATATATATATATATATATATATATATATATATATATATATATATATATATATATATATATATATATATATATATATATATATGGGGCGGCACGGTGGCTTAGTGGTTAGCACGTTCGCCTCTCAGCGCTAGGGATTCCCGGTTCGAATCCCCATCTGGGTGGAGTTTCCATGTTCTCCCCGTGTCTGCGTGGGTTTCCTCCGGGTTCTCCGGTTTCCTCCCACAGTCCAAAAACATGGATCAAGTCAATTGAATTCTCAAAAAATTGCCCCATATAGAGTGTGTCTGTGTGAGTGAGTGTGTGCCCAGCGATGGATTGGCGCCCTGTCCTGGGTCTATCTGCCCAGCGCCCGAGACGTTCTCCCCTGGATGGGCATGGGGAACCCCACCGCGACCCTAATAGAGGATAAAGCGGGAGATAATGAATGAATGAATATATTTATATATATATATATAGCTGAAGATGCGTGGGGGAAAGGGGGTCCCAATGCTTATCAAGTGGAGACTGTTTCATGCTCTTGGCAGATACACTAGGGACAGGGCTCCAATCTATCGCTGGGCAGACACTCACACAATATGGGTCAATTTAAAGCACCCATCCATCCATTATCTTCTACTTACTCCTCTATTGGGATCCTGTTCAGGGAGCAGCAGCAGATACATTAAGAACAGAATGCCAATCTATCACTGGGCACTCACTCATTCAGACACACACACATATTGTGGCAATTTGGAGCAGCCAATTTACCTTAAATGCCATTTTTTTGGACTGTGGGAAGAAACCGGAGAACCCGGAGGAAACCTACACAGACACGGGGAGAACATGGAAATTCCATCCAGATTGGAATTCGACCCTGGATAGCCGGCGCTAAGAGGCAAACATGCTACAAAGTCTAAAAGACTTTAATAAGGTTATTTAAGTGCAGTGGAAAACATTGGTTCTCTCTGTAAAGTCAGTTACTGAAGGGCAAGACATCCCTGGCATGGGGTTTGTTTTTCACGACAGGCAAATATAGCAAGGCGTATGACTTCAGGCATGCATTCAGGAATTTGGTCAGGAATGCAAGGTCCCGCTGCAGTTAACATCACAACCCCTCTGTGTTACTGTAATGGGAAAACAATGTTCCTCAGACCTCCAAAGTAATTTACCGTCAGTGACCAATGATCTGGATGAATGAGCCACATGGTGGCTGATGGATTACATTTAACCCATAGTATAATAGGGCTTGATGAGGTTCCAAAATCTGATTGGCTGAGGTTAGATAAGAGAAGCTATATGGTTATTAGCCCAACTATGGGGGATATTCTCTATGTTACAGCAGCATAGGGACAGTACCTCACAGGTAGGGAAAAGAGTTCAACTATTTATAAACCATTAAAAAACACATTTCTGAGCATGTTATAAAAATGTACTAGAGTAAAATGAAATGCAAGGCTATATATGCACCACATAAACTAAAATATGGCTCTTCATACATTAGAAATGTCTTCAAATTGTACAATAACACAAATGTGCACTACAGATTATTGCACATAGTTGATGGTGTATTGCACGAGTGTTGTAGATAAGGGGAGGGTTCTACTGAGAGCAGTGCTGGTTGTAGAGTCTAACTGCAGCAGGAATGAAGGACCTGCGGTAACGCTCCTTCACAGGCAGTGGATGATGCAGTCGGTCACAGAAGTGTGTCACCGTCAACAGCAAATGTTAATACAAATCACAGAACCATATTGTCCACACTACACCAAGCACATGTGTATAATCTGTATATGGTTTATTTTATAGTGGTTGTCTGTATATTGTATTGTGAACTGGAATTCTGTAGATATTGTTTTGTTAAAACTCTTTATTGTATTGTATGGTTTAGATTGTGAGCTTAGTGGTTCGCACGTTCGCCTCTCTGCACTAGGGATTTCCGGTTCGAATCCCAATCTGGGTGGAGTTTCCATGTTCTCCCCGTGTCCGCGTGGGTTTCCTCCGGGTTCTCCAGTTTTCTCCCACAGTTCAAAAACATGGATCAACTCAATGGAATTCTCCAAATACAGTAAAGTGTGTTTGTGTGTGTGCCCAGCAATAGATTGGCACCCTGTCCTGGGTGTATCTGCCCAGCGCCCAAAACGTTCTCCCCTGAATGGGCATGGGGAACCCCCCCGCGACCCTAGTAGAGGATAAAGTGGAAGATAATGGATGGGTTTAGATTGTAAAGTCTAGGGAAAAAAAGTACCACACCGCATTCCTTCTATGTGAGAACATACTCGGCCAATAAAGCTGATTCTGATTCTGAAGAAGCTTCCCAGTGCTCTTCAGTCTCATACACTGGGTGGAATCTTTGTTTAATAAAAGTCGCTAACTTATTTAGCATCCTCCGGTCTGACACAATTTGTAGCTCACCTTCTAAATGATTTTTGCCCAGATTATTAGTGATGCTGAAGCCTCATCAAACTCCATTAAATATGGCATATAATCACAACAGGGGCAGTTGTAGGCTTGTAGTTAAGGAACCAGCCTTCTGAACTGAAGGTCCCCGGTTCAATTCCCAGTTTCACCATGTACTATGGTTGAAGTGCCCTATGAGCAAGGCACCTAACTTTAATTGGGTGCCATGTACAAGACTGCCCAACGCTCATGGCATGTGTGCTTACTTCCATTGTGTGTAAGGACAGCAGGTACAATAGATCACTGTCACTACTTACTTATCACTTAACTATAAATAAACTATGATTGTCTCACATCTGTGTTAGTTTACGGATTTATTAAAGTTTTTGACTTTTGTTGCTTTTGCAGATTTTTACTTTACTATTTTTGCAAATCGTACTTTACCTGTTCATTTCTTTACTTACTCGTCTCATTATCTTAACTGCTTTATCCTCTACTAGGGTCACAGTGGTGAGAACGTTGAGTGAGTCATCCAGGGGAGAATGTTTGGGACTGGACTGATACACCCAGGACAGGGTGCCAATCCTGGGCACACACTTACATACACACACACACACACACACACACACACACACACACACACACACACACACACACACACACACACACACACACACACAACATAGAGCAGCCAATTCACCCTGAATCCATGTTTTTGGACTGTGGGAGGAAATCGGAGCAAACCCAATTCAGACATGGGCATCCCTAGAACATGGAACATCCACCCAGATCGGGATTAGAACCTGGATCCCCAGTGCTGGAAAATGCTTATTATTACATTACATTACATTTGTTCATTTAGCAGACGCTTTACAAAGCGACTTACAAATATCTTGGTTGGTGTCAGAGCACAGGGTTGATATAGCCCCCTGGAGCAATGAGGGTTAAGGGTCTTGCTCAAGGAGACACATTTCGTAACTTCAGTGGACCTGGGATATGAACCCACAACCTTTTTATTGATAGCCCAACACCCTAACAGCTAAGCTACCACACCCTTTTATTTTATATACCACACCCTAAAACTATTGTAAATACAGACAACTTTAAATAAATCCTCATATAGCCTAGCAATGAAATAAAATACTAAGAGACTACAGTGTCATGACAAAGTTTTAGCATTATTTAATCTATAAAATATACATTTTAAATCTGTGTATTTGATCAAAGTGCAAACAGTCATTTAGTTGCATAGCTCTAATTATTTCACAAGGCTACAGTCTAATAAACACTTCTGCTTGATGTTCCATGAAATGTAGCGTTCCTGATAAAACAATCACAGTAACGCAGACATTCTCACAACTCGCAGCTTCACTTTTTTTTGTATTTATTACTTTATTTAATTGATTTTACTTCCAGAATCTTGCAAAGCCTCCTGGATCCTCGATGTAGTGAACACCACCAATCCGAGAGGGTGACAGCTGAGCCATTTCCTCATAACAGGATTCCTGCTGGTTTGTTTCTTTTTTTGGTCACTGCAGGCTAAAGGTGCCATATGCTCCACAAACAGGTGACTCTACTGGGACTCTCGATCTCAGCACAAAATGTAGAACTCAGGGAAGCAGGAACTGACAGTTGTGCTTTTACTAAAGCAACTGAATTTCGTGACAATTCCTTGGAACTTCAGGCTTCATGCCACTGAAATGGCTTTTTTAGCAGCTCTATTCAGAAACCACAAGTAAAGCATGTACATAATTGAGCTTTTAATAACAAATCTATACACTGCCTTATATAACTAGTGGTTACCTAACATAGTTTCTTTAAAATGTGTACTACACGTAAATCTTTGGATGTGTAGGATTTGGATTTAAATTGTTACTTTTACACAAAAAGCAGAACAATGGCTTATATATAATAACGGATGGTTCAGAAAGGCTTTAGTTCCTTTAAACGAGCCAGTCTTTGAAGTTCATTTGAAACACTGCAGTTACATAAGTGCACACAGCACTTTATCCATTATTAAGCATATTATTTCTGTATTTATTGCTTAGCTACTGACATTAACTACAGCAATTCTTTAGATGTGAATGTCAACTGGCCTGAAAGCATCAGAATTAAATGTACTTAAGTGAAAACAACTGCCACACACAATGATTTAAGTAGCCATAAAGAGCGAGCGAGAAAAAATCTACGGTTTGATTTAGAATTTTAAGGAACCAGATGAGTTACTTGCAATGAGGTTCTTTTTGGTAAAACTTGAAGTACTACAACCTTCCTCAGTTGTATGAAACTAAGCATTTTAGTTTGAGGATTATATAAGACGAGTATTAATGACAGATATAGTACTTATGAACTAGTTAAAGTTGAAGTGTAATGTAAAGTGGTCTATTTTGCATACTGTGCACACAAAGGGATTTGTCTTACACATCCATTAGTAAAAAAACACACACACACACACACACACACACACACACACACACACACACACACACACACACACACACACACACACAGACACACACACACACACACACACACACAATCACACATATATACACACAAACTAATGAGGTGAGCACACGTGATCAGAGCGGTGGGCAGCCTTGTATATGGGGCCAGGAAGCAATTGGTTTTAGGTGCCTTGACCAAGGACACTTCGGCCATGGTACTAGGTAGAACCGGGAATCGAACCAGAGACCTTCAGGTCACAAGGATGGTTCTTTAACCACAACCCTATGACCGCCCCCAAAAGCATCAGATGTCAGTTTCTATTTGAACATTAAATTACAGCTGTTTTTTTATTTTACATACAAATTACAATAAAGAAACTGAGATGAACATTTCTTGTGTTTAGTGTTAATAAAATCTCTAAAAATAAGAACTTCATTATGTCAGGATAGATGTGAACCAGTGATTAAAGTAACAGACTGTGCATCAGATGGTTTAAATGACACATTCAGACCTCTTAAACCTTAAACCTCTTAAATTTTGTAAATGTCTCAAGTTCTACGAGTTTCTACTTGAAACGACAACAAATGTAATAATTTAGAACACATCAAATAAGGGTGGAATAATATTTGTAACTTGTTTCAGCATTTTGAAGAAGCAACTCAAGCCACATCACTTTTTAAACTCCCCACACACATACACACCTGTGCATGCATGCACTCACACAAGTGCACACACACACACATGTCCGCACATGTGCACACACACACACACACAAATGTGCACAGAACACACACACAGTGGGGGGGGGGGGGGGAGTCTAAACATTGGATCATGATTGATAATAATGCATTTCATCCGTTTTCTCTGTAACTACTTGTATATAAGTCACTTTGGAGAAAAGCATCCTCTAAATTTAATGTAATTAAATGAACATTTAAACTTAAACATTCAACTTAATGTAAATGTAATATGCTGATTTGACGTGCGTTGGCTTCTATTGGAATATCGGCACACAAATACCCAGGAAAAAAAAGAAAGAAAAAGGCTTTTCTTTTCTGACAGCTTAAGATTTCCTCCAGCGCTCGCTACATTTGTGGATCATAAACCGGAGGCAGTTTCTTTGAGTCTCAAATATGTTCTCTTTCTGTCTCTTACTAATTCTTTGTCTGTATATGACACAGCGTCTCTTTTGCTCTCTGGATCTTGAAGTCTCTAAAGTTTTAAGGCACACAGTGTTCTCCTCAGAGACCTAGAGCAGGCGACACAGTGCACCTGAGCCTTTTACTGGCTTTATCTTCATTCAGTCAGCCCACATAAAAAAAGCCTTATAATCTCACATGCAGAAAACAAACAGTGAAATATGCTTTATGCTAAGAATCCTGGGATTTAAAGAACCCTCATCAGAGAACCACCCAACAAAGGAGCCGCCGAAACCCCAACAAACAAACAGTTGAATCAGAGAGGTCAGTTTCAGTTTAAGACCTGACTTTTACATAGAAACCCCACATAACCCGGGTTTCACTACAATGGCAATTTATAATTCTCTTTTATAACAAGACAACCTTCAAACTCTATTAAACATCTCTAACGTCAGATGCTTTTTAATGGCATAGTTTAGTTCGGAACGTTACAAAGCACTCCTGGAGATCATATAAAGAGCACTATTAAAACCCATCACGATTATCTTGTAACTTCTACAGTCTATTGAACACAGAGGACCAGATGCAGGTGCGCCTTACCTGAGGGTGACCTGTACACCGTACTGTGTGTGATATGACTGGGGCTGCGGTACAGAGGTCCATGAAAGGCTCGGTCTTCATAAATTGGCCCAATGTGGCGATCTGGACTAACAGTTGAGCGCAGATCTCCTCCAGGGTGGCTGTGCTGACTTGCGTAGGATGTTCGCAGGCCTGTTAAGGATTAAACAAAGAAGCTTATTCAGAGAACACATTCATAACGCATTTGAAAACACGCGCTCTCGTGCATGTAGATGTTGTAATGGAATGAAAGTTGTGAGCCGTACAAAATGCACAGGTTACTTTCCTCTTACAGGAAAAATAATCCTCTAAAAATGATTTGTTTAGGAGCTTGGTTAAAAACAGGGCAAAAGCAAAGTTTAAGTTCTAAAGTGCTTATTCTACATCATCGAATAGAATGAACCCATGAACTTGTGACATTTGACACTACTGGTTTGGAAAGTGCTGTTATACACTAAAGGAACTTGCTGTGAATGTGCAAATGAGACTTTATAAATTGTTGCATTCTCAAAAGAATTACACATGTTGCAGCTTGAATCTCTACAGACACTGTGTTAGGTTTAGAGGTTTCCATTTACCAGGGACCTGGTCTTTTACTCAATCATAATAAAATAATATAAATAAAACTCTTTTGTCATTGTGCGATTCAATGTCAATTATGTTGTGCATAGGGTTTTATTCTACTATCAAATTATCCTCTGCTTAATCCTATACTGGAGACTAAGGTTGGGTGGCAACAGGGCGACAATTCATTGCTGGGCACACACACTCACTCCGACGTGCTATTTTTAGAACTGTAGAACCCGGAGAAACCCCTCACAGACACGGGAGAACATGGAAACTTCACCCAGATTGGGATTCAAACCTAGATCCCCAGCGCTGAGAGGCGAACGCGCTAACCACTAAGTCACTGTGCCAATTTAAACCTTAAAATGTCTGGTGTATTTATTGTAAATCGTATTGCACATGCTACTGCACACTTGCGCTTTATGTTGTGTTGTGTAGTTTTTGTCTTATACAGCAGCTTGATCCTGGGGGAAAGGTGTTTCATTTCACGGTGTACTGTACATCACAGTATGGGGTTGAAATAACAATAAAAACCACTTGAAACTTGAAATTTTGTACACCACCAACTGACACATAGGGAAAAACGGAATTGTATTAAATAAGCTTCCTGTAAGTCTGTAGGTTTAAAGCGCAAAAGAAAACAGTCTACTCTTGAATTGATTTGCTGAATCTGTAACCAGGAATAAAGAGCAAAAGGTTTCACGTGATGCCATGCTGTCACCATCAGGCTATGAGTTGTTCGTATTGCACTGTTACTATCCTGTGAAATCCTTGAACATTTTTAGGGTCTTAAGTTTGAAACTGCAAAAGAACATCTTGAGTGATTTGAGGGCTCTTCAGGTTAAATCTCTCAAAGAGTTCCTAAAGGTTCCTTAAAATACTATTTTCTGACAGTTTCAATATGAAGAATCTTTATGGATCTTGTCATTCTAACAGTGAATAATGTTCTAAATAAATCACTCTGGATAATTATCAGGGGAGAACAACTTTTTAAACCACAATGTGAATAAATCATCCTTTTATGACAAATGGAGACATTTTTATATTTTACTAATAAAAACACAGTTCTCTTTCTTTTCTTTTTCCACTTAAAAGTATAATCAGGTCACAGAAACAGCTTTAGTGAGGCAGGAAGGAAGAGATCTTATTAAAGAGTGTTCAGTCAGGGCTCATTATGACACCTAATACAGCATGATGGTAACAGCAGGGTTATTCTATGTCTGCCTAGTTATCTTTAAATACTGAAACATTAAATTTTATTAAAAATCAATCTGGGGAGAACGTTTTTAGGCACGCAAGACAGGGCGCCGATTTATCGCTGGGCACACAAAGATGCACATATACTATTAAGCGGCAATTCAGAGCTGTCAAATTACCTTTATTCCATGTTTTTGGACTCTGGGAGAAAACTGGATAACCCGAAGAAACTCACACGGACACAGGAGAACATTGAAACTGCCCTGCATTTTTCCCGATGAACACTTAGCATGTTGCGGCGATGGCTAAGTGGTCATCACTCAGAGCTGAGGATCCAGATTCAGAATTCAAATTTAGGTGTTTCCATGTTCTCGCGTGTTTTTTTTTTCCAGGTTCTCCAATTTTCTCCCACAGTCCAAAAACATGGATTTGTTAATTGGCTGATCTTAATTGCCCCTCTATAAAGTGTGTGTTTTGTGTGTGTGTGTGTGTGTGTGTTCCCAGCGATAGATTGGTGCCCTGTTCTGGGTGTATCTGCCCAGCGCCTGAAACAGTTGAGTGATCCCCTTGTGTGGTTGAATAGACATTTAATGGACGCACAAGTCTATCCTATATGTTGTTGCAAAGCTTAACAGTAGGGGGATCAGTGTGTCTGAGTGGGCGGTGCAGTGGTACAACTAATCACCACAGTCACATTTTTTTCTCAGCAAGGAACAAGAAAAATGAAACAGACAGAAAGACTGAGTGGGGTGATGCTGGAGAGTCAGTGCAGTGATAATTCACCACATCTGACATTTGGATGCTTAACAACAGACATGGAGGCGCAGAACCAACAAAACCACCGTTTTTAAATAGGAAGCACAGTAACGTAATGTCCTCTTTGTTAATATCCATGAAATATCCATGCCAGGGAAAACCCAGATGAGATCATGCATATCACTGCAGTTTAAATTACAGTTCTGAGGGTCTGAGGACATTTCAGATTGAGGATGAAAAAGCCAGCATTGGGGGGAGGGTGATTTAAGAGGATTTGTTCAGGAGAGAAAGTCTGATGCAAATTAAACATGGGACAAAATGTAGGCAAGCAGCAGACTGTGAGAGCGAGCGTGTGTTCCAGAGGGATCCTATGCATCGGTTCAGCTCTGTGGTTGTGCCTTCTGTCTAGATGCAAAACACAGCTCAGTGGAACTTGACGGTTAGCAATGCCTGCAAACTAATTTTAACCTGAGATTTCTAATTGCAATTAAAGAAATCTGGGTACAGTATCACTATCTAAACTAAATATTTGATTGTCAACAGATACAGCCTTACTGTTGCCACAGCATGGCAAGTTGTAGGCTCGTGGTTAAGAAACTAGCCTTGCAACCTGAAGGTCCCTGGTTCGATTCCTGGTTCCACTAAATACTATGGTTGAAGTGCCCTTGGGCAAAGTACCTAACCCCAATTGCTTCCCAAGTGCCATACACAAGGCTGCCCACCGACCTGGGTACATGTGCTCCCTTCAATCAGTGTGTGTTTCACTGCACCATGTGGAGGAATGGAAAAATAGATACAGGAAACAACAGGAAAAATAGATTTTCTTTACTTTTAAATATTTAAAATTTTAAATATAAAACTTTTTGTATTTTGGCACAACACCTTCTAGTCTAGTGGTTCTCACCTCAAAATGTGGGAACTAAATTTTTTTCATGGTCATTGCAACCAACTTTTATAGAATACAAACCAAACAAATTAGTTTATTTATTTTTTTAAATATAGCCTTTTTAACAGGGCGGCACGGTGGCTTAGTGGTTAGCACGTTCGCCTCTCAGCGCTAGGGATTCCCGGTTCGAATCCCCATCTGGGTGGAGTTTCCATGTTCTCCCCGTGTCTGCGTGGGTTTCCTCCGGGTTCTCCGGTTTCCTCCCACAGTCCAAAAACATGGATCAAGGTCAATTGAATTCCCCAAATTGCCCCATATAGAGTGTGTTTGAGTGAGTGAGTGTGTGCCCAGCGATGGATTAGCACCCTGTTCTGGGTGTATGTCAAGCTGTCTGTGACCTGCCCAGAATGTGTGTGCAACCCACTTTTCGATCGCGACCCCCCAGTTGAGACTCGCTGTTCTCGTCTGTGAAGATGATTCTACAACATTCCTTCAAATCGGAGTCAGTTTCGGACTTTTTTAAAACATGCTCTTTTTTTATCACCTGAGTCTGTCGATTTTTGTATAATTACAAATCAATTCAATTATGAACTGTAATGCTATGCAGATCACAACCCATCTACAGTATTACTACTAAAATGTCTTGTAATAAAAGGCCTATACTAATAGGTGGTTTGGTCAATTCAGAGCTTTTAAAGCTGTAATGCCTCAGTACACAGTTACATGCAGGTTCAAAGGCTGACTCAAAGCCATATCACTAATAACAACAAACATGCAGCTAACTTTACACAGACCCACACAGGACAACACTTCGTATTTAACATGGGCGTCAGTCTCTAATGATTTCACATGAGAGAGAATCTTGGCCATTGGCAGAGCAAAGCCCTGGTGCTAAGCTTAATAAATCCTCATTTGGCTCACCTTCATTAGTTATTACTCAAGGCACTGTTGATGGCTCCTGGCAAAGGCCTTTTGGCATAAAGATCAATTAAATGATGGCCCACACTTAAGTGGATGCAGCTGACTGCAATATTTTTTTAACTGGAAAAAAAAAGATTTTTTGGCCTCTAAACAATAGATGCCTGTTTGCTAAAAACACATCATGATCCCTGCATGCTCGGTTATTGCACTCCACAAATAAAAGCCTATACAAGCAGAAAAGATTTTCATTAGAATCACAAGAAAATTCCAAAATTAGAGCACAGTATAAACCCAATTTCCCACGTTTCCTTTTAGGAGGGAGAATGGAGGTAATGCTGCCAGTAACCCAATCCAAACCAATTCATACCTGTCAGAAACGACCTGAGCGGAGACGATCCGGAGAAAAAAGCAAGAGCAATACAGCAAATTAGAAATAATGGGAGTGAAGAGACGAGCATAGAAAGATTAATTCAGACTGATTGTGGGAGTGAGCTGTGTCGACAAACACAGAGTTTCAGGAATGCTTTGTCAATTAGACTTAATGAATCAGCAGAAAGTCAGCCAGCCTCCCACCCACTGACCGGTCCCCTAGCAACCAGCTCTAACATCACATACAGCGGCGATATACCTCCTGAAGAAACCAGCCACCCATGTCTAGCTTTATTGACACTAATAAGTTCTAAACTAAAACAGAGATCCTGTAGTGGGTCTGCAATGTAGAGTCGACAATGACTCATCATTTTAAAAAGCCTCCCAATATAATTATGTGCAATAAGCAGTGCACTTGCAAACATAAATTGGACAATAAAAACAGACCATTATTAATGTGATTATTTTGATTACAGAGTGTCGTATAGTGAAAACATGGCATACTACAAGGCCAAGAAGAAGAACTTCTACTTTTGAGTGATGGGCACTTTTAGGTAGAGACACAGAAACACTGGCAATAAAACCAAGACAAGTTCCTAAGTGTATTAAAACACCAGATAATTCATCAATCCATCATTATCTTCCACCTTATCCCATACTAGGGTTGCAGGGTAGGGGGTCCATCCAGGGGAGAACGTTTCGGGCACTGGGCAGATACACCCAGGGTGGCACGCCAATCCATTGCTGCAATATAGAGCAGCCAGTTTACTTGAATTCTTTTTTTTGGGACTGTGGGAAGCCGGAGGACCCACGCGGACATGGGGAGAACACGAAAACTCCACCCAAATCAGGATTTGAATCTGGATCCCCAGCGCTGATTGGCAGACGTACTAAGCACTGAGCCACCACGCCTCCCACAATGGAATTGGAAGGAAAAAAATATTTTTTCTGTCAGTTGGCAGTTATTCCAGATTAACAATGATGCCATGATTTATCAGAATAAAATTTTTTAAAAGTGGTTATATTTACATTTAGTCATTTAGTAGATGCCTTTTTTTCAAAACAAATGAGAAAGCAACCCAAGTCAATATTTACGGAAAAACATATGGCAGTTTCACACAAGAATCCTGTCCCTTTGAAAGTCTTGTATCATAACGAAGAATCATTTAAAAGCAGTAATCTGACTCCCAACATCAAAACGATCAACTCTATGGACCAAAAAAAATATATATATAACACTGACAAGATTATCGCAAAAATTCAATGGCAAATGTTAAAGTTAAAATGTAGGTCAACAAAAATATTGAGTGGGCAACCTTGTTGTTTTTGTGCAGTCAGAGTTTTTTTGTTAATTTATTTAACACCACACTTTTTATATGTATAAATACACACATTTCTTATGTACAATGCAGGAAAGTATTTAAGCTTTAACTAAGCATCCATACTTGTATACTTCTATAATTGAGGCTTTTAGTCCAGTGATCTTTAGATATGCAAGCATTTTTGGTGTTCTTATGTTTCAGTGCTGCTTTCGGTCTCCATGGTAATCCAGTAGTGCGTTGATGTCATATATGCTGGGAGCACTTTTTTGGAGGTGTTCTACAGTCTGGGGTTTGTGACATGTTTTTCAGGCAGTGCATGAAATACAATATGAAAGATGGTATGGATGAGAATTTCAGTTTATATTCATGCTGATGTCACAGCAATAATAAAATCATGACTAATATATGCGTCAGTGTGAAACTTCAAGCAGATTGAGGAGAGAAAATGGATCTTCTATGAAATGTGCCACCATATGAACATGCATGAAATTGAATACTTACACACATGCACACAGAACAAATGGAATAGGATTAAGAAAGTGTAGAAAATCACCTGGCAAGTCATCGATCAGGGCGTCTGAGGTCATCCGGAAGCAGCATAAGGGCATATAAACACTGCCATGAGTTACAGTTCATAATATATAGCAAGAAATGTGTTTATGACAGGTCTTCAAAACACCATTTCTGTTCATTTAATGATCTTCAGATGTGTCACCATGTTCATTCAGTCTGTCCAAAAATCAATGTGTCTATTTTTAAACGCCAGAATACAAGCACTGTATTTAATCATAAGCCAAATCCAAAGATCTAACTCTTAATCTTAGAGACCACGGTCATAAAACAGTGTTGACCCACAAGAGATGACATCATGACAGTATATTTGTACATCTACTGCTTATATAAAATAATTTTCAATTTCAAAGAATATGTACCTTTGGGTTGAGGTAAACACAAGGCAGGTAATTGTAGATGTATTGCCCATTAATGATGTTTTGCACAGACCTCTGTAGAATATATAGCATATCGAAGAAGCCAATCATCTTCAACCTGCTGCTAATATTACAAAAAAAGCTTTTTAAACCTTCATATTTGGGGTATTGAGGGGGGGGGTTGGGGGGGGGGGGGTTTGGTTATTTTTCCTCCAGATTCCAGACAAGTTGATTCAACAAAGCAAAGACATGTAGGGAATTAAAATTCTACCAATGTGCATGTTTCTTTGCATATCTGCCCTTAAAACAGCGGGCAACCTCTTTATGGTCTTTATAACTTGGTGCCATCCTAATAATGTAAATTTTAATTAAGCATTTTAATTTCATTTTACATTTATTTTACAAGCTACACAGTGAGATTAGCGAGATAAGCTTTAGACATTCTAGATTTTTAAAAGATGTGAATTGGCAGAAGTCCAAGAGACCACGTGAAATGCTATTTTAAGACAAATGCTATTAAAGGCAAATCAGAACATCAGGAAAAAACCCAAAACAACTTCTAAAAACAACATGAGTAATGATAGTCAAACTTTTCATAGTTATGCAAATCTAACTACATCTAGCACGTACATTTTGAAAAAAATTTTGAGAATTCAAGTGGGATAACATGAACCCTGTTCTCAAACCTCACAAACAATCGAGAAAATACTAATAAATCCTAAAGATTATATTTCTTAAGCAGTTGAATTCACATAAATTTGCACTGCTTATATATTTTTAACCACTTTGTTGAAGTTTCCTACAAAAAGCGTAAATGTTCATTTACACATAATTTCTTGGTGTTTTTTTGTGGAAAAGGAAACTTTATTTATCTAACTGTGCAGCTGAAATAGCAATACGCCAATTGGTTTATTGCACCTGATGCTCAAAACACACCCATGAATCACAATGTCATGATGGCAAAGACACTGACATGCCATAAAACAAGCTACGTGTTGTGCTGTTGATACCTCAATGAACATCACTGAATTAAAGCCCTCCAGCTGCTTGTTGGTGGTTGTGTATAAACCTTATTATATATAAATATTTGCAGGATCCTAAAGAGTATGTATGTCAAATTTAATGGTAATCACATCAACATTGTGGTTGTATGTATATTTGGGACTTAGATTAAAATGATTTGTTTGATCCCAGACATTTGACTTCTACTAATTAATGAAGTTTATTAAAAAAGAAAAGGAGAACATGCAACAAATCTTGGTGTACTCACCAAATCTTAATTGACTGGCTATTGGATTAAGTGGTAATTGTTTTTGTTTCTATATATGCTTTAATCAGTCTTTATCATTTTCAATGGTATTCAGATTTACACAAGTCAGCCATTTGTTTAAGCTTTTTATACAGGCTTGAATTAATTAGCCCTTCAATTATTCATCCACCTTCCTCTCTGTACCTAAGCGGTGTTCTACTGCAAGTAACATTCAGAGAACAGGAGAACATGATGTTCATCAGAAGCACATTTCTGCTCCATTGTCTCCTGCTAAATGATAGTGTTATATATTAAATAAATAATATATATGGAGGCGGCACAGTGGCTTAGTGGTTAGCACGTTCGCCTCTCAGCGCTAGGGATTCCCGGTTCGAATCCCCATCTGGGTGGAGTTTCCATGTTCTCCCCGTGTCTGTGTGGGTTTCCTCCGGGTTCTCCGGTTTCCTCCCACAGTCCAAAAACATGGATCAAGTCAATTGAATTCTCAAAATTGCCCCATATAGAGTGTGTCTGTGTGAGTGAGTGTGTGCCCAGAGATGGATTGGCGCCCTGTCCTGGGTCTATCTGCCCAGCGCCCAAGACGTTCTCCCCTGGATGGGCATGGGGAACCCCACCGCGACCCTAATAGAGGATAAAGCGGGAGACAATGAATGAATGAATATATATGGAGTACTGGGATACATTTCTCAATCAATAAATTCAGATCCATCCAGTTTTACTGCAGCAGCTGTATAAAAGCAACACCTGGATTATTAATTATATTCTTGTCATTCCATAGGAAGATTATATTCTTGTCATTCCAAGGCCCTTAAAGACTGGATCAGTTTCATTCACTCATTCATTCATTGGATCAGTTTCAACCTCGGTTTAGTGGTGGCACGTTCGCCTCTCAGCGCTAGGGATTCCCGGTTGGAATGGGTGGAGTTTCCATGTTCTCCCCTGCATCTGTGTGGGTTTCCTCCGGGTTCTCCGGTTTCCTCCCACAGTCCAAAAACATGGATCGAGTCAATTGAGTTCTCCAAATTGCCCTAGATAGAGTGTGTATGTGTGCGTGCGTATGTGCCCGGCGATGGATTGGTGCCCTGTTCTGGGTGTGTCTGCCCAGCGCCCAAAACGTTCTCTCCTGGATTGGCATGGGAAACCCCCCTGTGACCCTAGTATAGGAGCAGAAGACAATGGATGGATGGACTTACTGTGAGGCTGGACCGTAAGTAAAATAGAGTCCTAATATTGTTAGGTCCTCAGGTGTCTGACTGATTTCTGGACATTTTTATTACAAACACTCCAAAATCAGATAAGTGGATGCTGTTAAGTAAAGAAGAAACTACCTTTGCCAATTAGGGTGCATTATAAAATGAAAACCTTTTCAAATCTGATTGGCTAAGATGCTTTGACATCTGCACAGTCATTTCTCTCAGTGAATCGATTATGATTGATTGACTTCTTTGCAAACAAAACATTAATAATTCATTCATTCATTATCTCCCGCTCCATCCTCTATCAGGGTCACGGTGGGGTTCCCCATGCCCACCCAGGGAAGAACGTCTCGGGCGCTGGGCAGATACACCCAGGACAGGGTGCCAATCCATCGCTGGGCACACACTCACTCACACACACACACACTCTATATGGAGCAATTTGGAGAACTCAATTGACTTGATCCATGTTTTTGGACTGTGGGAGGAAACCGGAGAACCCGGAGGAAACTCACGCAGACATGGGAATTCCAGATGGGAATTCGAACCAGGAATCCCTAGCGCTGAGAGGCGAACGTGCTAACCACTTAGCCACCGTGTCGCAACATTAATAATATTAATAAGATAATATATTATTTTGCATTTCTCTCATTAACTGATGGCACTCCGTTACACTTGTGAATCAAACCAATAAAAACAACTCAGTAAACACTCTTTTAAAATTAACAACTTGGTCAAAAACAGTCAGAGATGCATAGATCTGACTTTTGTTTTCATTATTGTTTTGTACAGTTGTGCTTAAGTCGCTGTTAATCAGTAAATTTGTCTTTTGTCCTGTCAATTATCAGGCGTGTTTACCCGGCATGCAACGTCCTCGGTCTATAATCCAGCCTGACGCTGTCATTCCTGTCCGATTGCTGGGTTAAGTCAGTCCTGTTTGCATGTGTGTTTTTCCTACGTGTTTTCTCCATTAAAACCCTTGTTTACATCACTTTGGACTGTGTTCTTGTGATGGTCCCACTGCCTGCACGGCATTCTACGATCTAATGAACATGATGCCGGACAGTCTTAATGAACAAATAACTGCTAAGGCCTCATTTAACCCAGCAACAATACTAACTACTTCTTACAGAGATGGTATGCTTAACCTGCTTAGAGTTATGGAAAGCTGAAGTACAATCCACACCTCATAGGATGAAAGGTGAGAAAACAACCAGGTCATGTTTTAGACCATGTGAACATCGGAAAGAAAAGCATCTATTATTCATTCATTCATTATCTTCTGCTTTTAATCTATATCAGGATCGTGGGGGGTTCCCCATGCCCATCCAGGGGAGAACATTTCGGGTGCTGGGCAGATACACCCAGGACAGGGTGCCAATCCATCGCTGAGCACACACTCACACAGACACACTCTATATGGGGCAATTTGGAGAACTCAAATGACTTGATCCATGTTTTTGGACTGTGGGAGGAAACCGGAGAACCCGGAGGAAACCCACACGGACACGGGGAGAACATGGAAACTCCACCCAGATGGGGATTCGAACCGGGAATCCCTAGTGCTGAGAGGCGAACATGCTAACCATTAAGCCACCGTGCCGCCAAGCATCTATTAAACATCTTTATTTATTTCATCATAAGCCATTCGATGGGATGCATTACTATTAAAAATATAATGGAGATGTGACTTTTCTGGCTGTGTGTTGTGCTCAAAAATACCTATTTTATGTGATATAATCTAAAATGTATAATTTTGTTAGTAGACCCCTCATTTCAGGCCCTCAACTTTCAATAACCTAATAATAAAATCAGGTCCTTCTTAAGCGTTACTGGCTTTTGACACCTTCATTCAAATTGCAGCATGAACCAACCACATCTAATGGAGCTCATCACCATGGTCACCAGTTGTCTCAGTGTGAGAACGGGATGAAACACAATGCACCACGCAGCTAAAGCCAAAGGAATAGCACAGCCAAGACTGCACTACAACCTGGCACTCAGCAGTTTGAGATCACACTTCTTTTGGGGAGTGAACAAGAGGAAGACAAGATAAGCACAGACAAAAGCACTGTCCTGTCAAAGAAATTTTATTTCCATAAGAGTTAGAAATGTCAGTGCAAACGCTCTCCGTGGACGCCCACACCGAAGAACCACAACAGATCTATCCATCAGGGCTTACAGATAAATTACCCGTAAGAGCTGTCAGGCGCGGCAAGGCTTCTGTCATCCTCCCACTCCCTCGCTCCACTACTCTTCCCCATGTCATATGCTTTTTAACTCTCTATTCATTCACCGATAACAATTACATATGGCTGGCAAAACGGCGTGATGCAAAATCAATTCTGATCCTCCGACTCAAACGCACGTTTACAGCAGACAGCTACAGGAGCATCAGGATGCTGTGCATCATCTGTCAGATTTTATAACGGGCATGACCATTTTATTCTTTCCCCTGACTTTGGTTTTATATATTACACTGTACGGTCAGACAGGAGAGGGAAAAAGACTTAATATAATGTCATGCTGAAATCCATCCCTGACAGGCTGAAGAATATTGAATACTATTGTACTATTGTGAATTAAATAACATGACTTATAACAGTCGGATTTTTACCACAATACGACTTTCACCACACATTATGTCCGCGCATGTGAATCAGATTGCTCAATTTTTTTTTTTCCCCGAGATGAAAAGCACCTCAAGGCTGTATCAGCTAAAAGGGAGAAATAGTGAGCTGACTAGATCTGTGTGCGGCAGCATGGAGTGGACAAACCCATTATACTCGACACAAGCTCTCCACAGCAGTGCACTGAGCAAAGATAATGACGAGTCTCAAGCACAGGCAGAAGACATGAAACAAAAGGTCTGCAACCACAACCTGTGTTCATTGTGACACATCTAATAGAATGCAACAGTCCTGTTTGCACATGACATAACCAATGAAATACTGACATAACCAAAAAAACATTTATAACATTAACTTTACAAGGGGCACGGTGGCTTAGTGGTTAGCACGTTTGCCTCTCAGCGCTAGGGATTCCCAGTTCGAATCCCCATCTGGGTGGAGTTTCCATGTTCTCCCCGTGTCTGTGTGGGTTTCCTCCGGGTTCTCCGGTTCCCTCCCACAGTCCAAAAACATGGATCAAGTCAATTGAGTTCTCCAAATTGGCCCATATAGAGTGTTTATGCGTGCGTGTCTGTGTGAGTGAGTGTGTGCCTAGCGATAGATTGGTGCCCTGTCTTGGGTGTATCTGCCCAGCGCCCGAAACATTCTCCCCTGGATGGGCATGGGGAACCCCACCGCGACCCTAATATAGGATAAAGCGGAAGATAATGAATGAATGAACGAACTTTACAAGGAAGCTCCAGTTCAGGTAATCCACCCAATTATCTAAACGACTAGTTATGAGGCAGCAATTAACTAAAAGTAAGTTTCATGTTAAACTGTACCGAAAACAATCTGCAATTCCATTAGATTTATATAATGTATTTATAAATATAATGTATGTAATATTATTATGTTAAAAAACTACTCATCATCTATAGCAATCGTGTCATAGTACTGCAGTTAGGACTTTTCCCAAGACTATTATAAGAAAACTTTTTTTTTTTTTTTTTCATTTAATTTACATTACATTTACATTTAGCAGACACTTTTATCCAAAGCGACAAAGAGACAGAAGTTAAGACTAAAAACAACTACACTGTAAAATGATCAAAACCTGATCATTATCCAAACCCACCTTTTACAATTTTATAATTTTTTCATATCAAGTGTTTATGGAAGAGATGTGTTTTGAGATGTTTCTTGCAGATGCTAAGTGACTGCCTTACAGAGTTGAGAAGATGGTTCCACCATTTAGCAGTGCTGAACAATACGGAGTGAGAATTTGAACCACGGTGAGGTTGAATCACTAGAGGCGACATTTATCACTGGAGCGAAGTGAACGAGTTGAAGCGTATTTTGGAAATAAAGAATAAATGTAAGAGATCCAGAGATTGTCCTGTAGGTCAGAGTCAGTGTCTTGAATGCGAGCAGCCACAGGATTTGCATTTTGCATGGGCCGGTGGAACAAAAGTCAGGCTGCAGTGCAAAATTTCAGCAAATTTTACAAATTGAAAAAAATAACCAAATGCCAAATTTAGCTTTTGACCAGTTACCTAAATTGACCTCATTGAAGTAATTTAGGTCCTTCAGGTCATTGAGCAGACTACTTTATCTAAACAAACTTACAAGTATCCCAACCTGATGGTTGTGTCAGAGGACAGGGGAAGCCATGATAATGCACTTGATACAGTAACCATGGAGCAATTAGGGTTAAGGGCCTTGCTCAAAGACCCACATTGATAACTTCGGTGGACCTGGAATTTGAACCCACAAGGTTTAGATTGCTAGCCCTAACCAATGATCTACCACAAGCCAAGTTTGTCATTGCTTGTGATTTGGAATCAGTGTCAGAGAGCCTCTGCCTTGAATACACTTGATTCTAAATTTTTTAAAAGTTTTTTTCCTTTTTCTTTTCATTTTCTTTTCTGCAGAATGTTTAACGTGTTAAGAATAACAGAGCTAAACTCATACACATGTACAAATTCCCACCCATACTTAAACACTGACCTGTTAAGCTGTCTGGACGCGACACCATCCTCTCGTAGATTTCATATGAGTGTGTGCTGTATGGATCAGAGCCCTCGTGTAGTAGTGTCCTTGGTAACGTTGAGCCATAATGCTGCGGTACTGCCGTCATTCCAGACCTGACTGGAGAGGAGTTTGCTGCCACCTGGCTTTCTTCTCCCGCCAAGCTGAGCGGTGAACCCAGTCGGGCGGAGTAGGGCGAGGTTGTGCGGCTGGCATTTACCGAGCCCATCCTGCGCAGGGCGGAGGGGGAGTTCCGCTGATTGGTGTAAGGTGAAGCTGTTCGCTGGCTGCTGGGCAAAGTGCTGCTGGAGAAGATGCTCGGCAATGGTTTGGGCTCCGTCACAATGGGAGAGCCATATGAGGAGCCTGCGGACGCCCGCAGAGAGCCGCGTGATGGTGAGAGGCTGCTACTGTAGGCGGGCGACTGGGTTCGTGACGGTACCGAGCTAACACGCCGCATGGCCCGGCCTGGGATCGCTCCTCCGATGGTTCCAGAGATCTGATTTGCAGGTTGAGAGAAAAAAAAATTTCTTGCTTAGCATCGAATAAGTCAATGATTACTTTAAAAGACCAAATCTGTACAACCCATCCATCAATCTGCCCAGTGCCCAAACGTTCTCCCTAGACAGGCATGTCCCCCCTTCCTGCCCCCACTTGTCTCTAGTATAGAATTAAGCTGAAGACAATGAGATGAGATATTAAATGTTTATTAAAAGCCCTTCATTAACATGCCCAGTGTTAAAGCTTTGTTTGTGTCACAAATGCCTTCTCCCTAAAAGAGACTACTTAATATCCCCCATTAGCAGCATAATGAAAATGACTTTATAAGCACTCATAACTGCTAATATAAACATATATCAGAATATTGTGTCATTTATTAGATCTCTATGTTTACATTAGCAGTCCTGAGCTTTATGGAAATGACTTAAGCACTTATAACTGCTATTCTAAACATATAAGCTGTCTTCAAAAGTAGTTATGTAATTTATTACCTTTATGATGTAGACTGCATAAATATAAACTAATAAACTGTGCTTACACACAAAGGAATTTCACCTTCACATTTGACTTTTCCATGCAGTGAAACACACACACACACACACACACACACACACACACTTAGTAAAGTAAGCAATGTGCCCAGAGAGATGGGCAATCCTGTACATGAAGGCCGACGAGCAGTTGGGGTTAGGTGCCTTGTCCAAGGGTACTTCACCAATTGTACCTGGTGGGACTGGGAATCGAACTGGGAACCTTTAGGTCACAAGGCTGTTCCATAACCACAAGCTTATGACTGCTCTAGAACACACTGACTAAAACAGCAAGAATGAACTTTGTAGACTTTAAGTGAAATCACACGGCATCAAGTCAAATTCTCTAAAAAGAAAAATACTAAGAATCCAATGTGTGTATTATAATGCATTTTGTCACCGTGTCTTATAAAGCTATACGTCATATTGTTATAACACTTTTATCATGAACATCTATGTGTATTAACAAAGGTTAATGTCAGTATCGTAGATACTTTATGAATGCACTTATAAATGCAATATGAATATACTTAAATACTCAAAACTAATACTCATTATAAGCTTTAAATGTTAGTCAAGTAACTGGAAAGTGTTCTTTTAATGGACACCAAAGTAAATTAGTGCAGAAATATTATCATTGGATAAATAGACATTTTAATATTGGCGCTCATAATGCACTGGATGAAATAGTTTCAGTTTTACGAGATATGAGGTTTAGTCAAACAGATGCAGGACTAATGAGCTCCGGTGGGAAATGTAAGTAGTGTGGTGCTACTAGCTTTTAATATTTAATTAGTATATTGATTAAAGGTTGTTAATAGGTACCAAAGGTATTAACTAAATGAATAACATCATGTTATTTTGCAGATGCTTTTAAACCAAAGTGACTTAACTTTTTGAGGTCAGAGTACAGGGTCAGCCATGATACATTTGACCTGAGCAATAAGAGTTAGGAGCCTTGCTCAAGGGTCCACGCAGGACACTTTGATCGATGAAGGGTGAATGTTTTAATCTTTATTAATAGCCTTATACTTTAACCACTGAGTTACCAAACCATAAACTAAAACATGCACACATTCACCATTTTTTCAAACCAAGACTGTTTGTCTACTTGTGTCAGTCTTAGGCTTGCGGTTAAAGAACCAGCCTTGCGACCTGAAGGTCCCCAGTTTGATTTTCGGTCCCACCATGTACTATGGCTTAAGTGCCCTTGGACAAGGCACCTAACCCCAATTGCTTCCTGGGCACCATATATGGGGCTGCCCACCGCACCGGGCACGTATAATGAATTGAGTACACATAATGCATTTGTAAAGTATCTATGGTGCTGTCATAAGCCTTTGTTAAAGTACAAAGTCAAAGTGTTATAATATGACATAGGGCTTTATAACACAAAGTGACAAAATGCATTATAATATAAACAGTGGATGATGATGTATGATTGGAAAACTGGAACAATTTAAATTTGACAGAACAAACCGGTAGGATAGACCTGTGTTTGATTGTATTAAAAAAGTGAAAGAAAAAAAAATAATAATTCTTTAAATTCCATTAATTCATTGTCTTCTGCTTAGTCCTATACTAGGGTCACAAGTGGGGGGGGGGTGTTTCGGGTGCAGGACAGGGTAACTTTTGCAAACTTTTAATGGCACACTCACGCACAAACACTATATACTGTAGGAGGAAACCCACGCTGATACAGAGAGACAATGAAAACTCCACCCAGAACGGGATTTGAACCTGGATCCCCAACGCTGAGAGGTGAACATGCTAACCACTATGCCAAATTAGTTTAAATTAAGTAAATATTTGAAATAAAAACTTTCAATAGTGATTTAATATGATGGTAAAATCAAATTTAATCAAAAATTGCCAAATTAATAATTGATTGTGAATTTTGCCCATTTGCATTTTACCATAGAAATGCTTTTTGCTTTAATCTATTGTTATAAATAATCAATTGATCCTGGCAAACCTTGCCTGATATTTTTTATGATGACAAATTGCACTTGTTAAGACTTTATGTCTACCTGGCTGGAAGCTTGGCCTTCTGCCCTGGAGTTCCTCTTGAGCGTGCCACTGGCAGCAGGACCGGTACCTGGGTACGAGTGCTGCAGCCGTGCCTCCATCCTGCCCACGTTCTGGCTGCTGTAGTAGCTCCCGGCATCCTGGTAGCCACTGTCAGAGTACGAGTTCATCTGAGTGGAACTGCGCGAGTTCCCTACAGACCCTGAAACACAGAGTGAGCGGTAAGACTTTTTGAGAAAAATTATGAAATATTTGTTCTAAATGTGCAAGAATGCATTCTCCCTGCAGGGAAACCACATGGGCTATAGTTATTTCCTTCTTTCATGTTTAATGTAATGTAAACTATGCTCCCTGACTGAATGGTCTATGTGCAGACGAACCCTCACTTTCATGCAGAGAGCTCTGCTCTGGTGAGCACAGTGACAGCTGCTCCCTGGCAGACTTGGCATCAGCTGAGGTCGACACATCTACGGAAGACAAAAGCACACAAACAAATAGTTATGGTCCAGGTTTGGAAGTGTAAGCACACACTACAAAAGATTATGGATGCATGCTGACATCACACCCATATGCACAGCCTAAAACACGGCAGCGGATGCCTAAGGACCATATTATGGCTATAAATCCTATTTGTTTCGGCTCTAATTGGCATTAAATTAAAGACTTCGCATGAATTCTTTGACCTGAGGATAAAATATTAATATTAGCCACACTGCGATATACCAGAATTTGCACAGAAAGCAATTTTAGTCGACCTGATATTTACATTACATTTACATTTGATTATTTAGCAGAGGCTTTTATCCAAAGCGAAATACAAAGCACAGGGTTGGGTTAAGGGTCTTTCTCAAGGACCCACATTGGTAACGTCAATGGACCTGGGATATGAACCCATAACCTTTAGATTGGAAGCCCAACACCCTAACCACTGAGCCACCACACCTATTTACTTCAATTCTGATCTGCTGCTGCCACTGATGAAATTATGCTTTTATTTAAAGTCACTTATTTTATTTAGAGCTCATGGGTAAATAGCAATATGTAGGAGAACTATAGTTTAAAGCAGGTGTTTGCAAACCTTTTTATTTATTTATAAAGGACCATTAAAAGAAAAGAACTGTATTTTATAAGAAGGCCAAGCAAAAATATGTTCTCAGCCAAAGCAAGAGACTTTCATTACCCTTCATATTTGCCATATAGGACTACATTATATTTCATTTGGAGTTGCAAACTTCTTTTTGTTTCAACTTATTTCTGTATCAATTTTGACATGCCCTCCCAAATCCATATGATGCCCATAATAAAGCAATAAAGTACGAAAGTGTGAGCATTACTGTAAATAAATCAAAAGAAAGAAATGTCGTTAGGCCTGACATAAAGCGGAGTTCAGTTACATCGCTTTCTCGTAATTTATTCACAATAATGCACAACCTAAAGTGCCTTTTTGCTTTTATAAAATGGTCAAAAACAAAATATAAAAAAAAGTTTTATTCATAAATGTGTTTATTTAAAACAAAATTGTTTATTAACTTGTCTTCCACAAAGTTTTAACGTGAACATTGATTGATGAATAACAGGATACCGATTTACCTAACGTTAAAAAAAAAAAGCCATCTAGTGGCCACATTACAGAACACAATTTATAAACAAAAGCCACAACAGGTGCATATCAGGAATCAGCTCGCTGATTATATATTAATCTGTATTTGCATTTATGTTACATAAATGTGAATTATTGTCTAATAATGTCAGTGTTGGACGAACTGCTCAGCCAATCAGATTTAAGGATGGAACTACCCGTTAAACTGGTGACTGCACTATAGAGAACATAATTAATGTATTTGCCAAATATAATCAACATATTCAGTACTGTAATGATGGTTTAAGTTTCAAAAAATATTTGGTAAAACTAGTATTGGATCTCTTTTCATATTTTGGCCTGTTCACAAACTTCATTTCCTTTTAAAGTCACAGTCTCAGGCTGACAGTGACGATCTGAATGCAAGGTTTAAAAGATTTATATAATCTCCTAATGACGTCTCCAAGTCCCTCTTTTAATTTCTGTAGAAAAAGACCCTGCTGATGTTAAGAAAGCAAAGTAGGCATATCTGTATTACTCAGACTAAATGAATCCAGCATTCAGTATGGTACAGGAGTCAAGCAGCTCAGAAGGATGTGGGTGCAGTCTGGAGAGGTTATGTGAGCATGTGTCTGTAGCTGACTGTTTACTCAGCTCTGTTGACTTTAGAAAAAAACATCCAGGTCTGTTGACTCTGGACTGAAATCATTATTCATCTCAAACTATTTCAAAAGACCCTGGACATAAAAAAAAGATTAGATCTAGTTCTAAATTTAAATAAGAGGTGTACAGATTTTTTTTTTTTAGCTTTGTGGAATTAAAAAAAAAAAAAAAAAAAAAAAAAAAAAATATATATATATATATATATATATATATATATATATATATATATATATATATATATATATATATATATATATATATATAGTATAAAATATATTAACTTTTCTGTCATCTCTTTTAAGATTCCTTAGAGAGTCTGCGTGTCTCTATGTCTCTGCATGTGACAATATCGTTAATCTTGATTTTAATATTTAAATGTAAATTCTTTCAAGCAAACAGTAACATTTTATCTACTCTGCACAATGACAAAGTTTCATCTAATGTAATCTGATGTAAATGAATCCAAATACCCTTCAAAATATAAAAATGAGGCCATAAAAAAAGCATGTCCCGTTGTGTAATCATACTGTACTGCCTTACCTCAGCAAAACCACAATGCAATCCTCCTAAGCAGCAAAATCCACCCAGACTATTAATGTGTGCCATTACACCCACAGCCGTTTAAATGTTTTAAAAGGTCTGAATGTTTAAAAAGTCTGATTTGCCCCATGTATCAAAACCCCATGAAAAATGCATGCAGATGGTGATCTGAATTATTGATTCATTGCTATAATTTTGTTATTGCTTATGACCTTTCAGCATATGGCTTATATGGTGAACTGAACTGTAATCAAGCCGAGCTGAATTCATGATTATAACTGAATTCATTACGGTTGGGACACCACAAATCACATTCCAGTCATAAGACCCTCAGTCTGTTATTCACTGTTTCTACAGACACACTGGACTCTTTTAAGCTTAGCCTTAATCGCTGCAACTGACAACACATTAAACTATTTATCATGGGCAGGCTTAATCAATAGACAGACTTCTTATACTGTTGACTTAATTAAGGCAAATGAACTACATTTAGAGACTTCCTAGCCCAACACTGAAACATATATCTTACTGATCAAATCAGTCCAAATCTGCAGCATGACATCATCCAGTAGATCCCAAAAACAAATCCCCAGGATGACCTAGTGAATCAAACGCCATTTTCACTTTATATTTACCTCTTTGTTTTAAAACTTGTTGATTATCACACAATTTGTACAGTGGAGCAATATGATTTGATGTGTTTTGAGGATGTGGTAGCTCAGTGGTTAGGGTTTTGGGCCATCAATCTGATAATGATCAGGTTTGATAATTCTACAGTGTAGCTGGTTTTTCCGTAACTACCGACTTGTGTTGTTCTCATTTGTAAGTCGCTTTGGATAAAAACATCTGCTAAATGACAATGTAATGTAAATGTAATCAATCAGAAAGTTGTGGGTTCCAGGTCCACTGACGTTTCCAGTGTTGATCCTTGAGCGAGGCCCTTAACCCTATTGCTGAACCCAAGCCAGTTGGGATACTTGAGGTTTTTTTTTGGATAAAAGCGTCTGCTATATGACCAAACGTAATGTAATGTAAAAGTTATTGGACACAGTGTTAAAAAATACTTGTACCAGCACATCACACAAAATATACAGTCAGTGTCAATCAGTGTCACTGCAGTGCTGAGAATCATCCACCTCCCAAATGGCATTAAATCTAAGGTTGTCCTGTGTGGGTCCTGACCATCAGAGAACAGCATAAAAGAAACAATTGAATGCACTTAATAAATTTGTGACTGAGTACAAGTAATAATGTCAGGTTGTTTTTTTGAACTCTTAAAATGTGTTAAACGGGATATTGTATCCAACGTTGATATTTGCTGTGACCTAAACCTCTAAACAGGCCTGAATTCCAGGCCCTTTGAGATTAAAAGTTTTCATTATAATTATAGTAATTTCACAACAATCACAGATAATTGTTACATGCTGTCTGTAAGAGCATTTCTGTGAAAAAACAACCATGTGTTGCTAAAAGGATCCAGGAAATCTAAATTCAATTACACAACATGCTGGGTAAAAACAAAGGGAATTCATATGACAGTTAATGATTTAATGTTTATGGATCATTTCATGCTGACTCTTAATATTAGACTAAGTTTAAATGGAAGGGGTGTCACTGATATAAGCTGGGTCTCATAGTTAGGAACTAGAACTCTATATTATATCTATAATATGTACCATGCTGGGGTGGCGTGGTGGTTTACTGGTTAGCATGTTGGCACCTCTCAGCACTGGAGATCCAGGTTTGATGTAATATATGTAATATATCAATGTTTGGATGTAATATACTCATATAAGACTGATGGGGTCAGAAGTCCTTTAGATATAGACCTAGGTATAGACATAAAATACAAGTAGATGCACTAAACTATACTCTCTAAAACAGGGAATCTCAACTAGTGGGTCACATTCCCGAAAAATAAATAATGCTCAGCTTATTTTGTACTTGTCTTTTACCTTTAAAAAAGGCCAGAAAGGCATACGTCAGACACGCGCAGTTTGCTCTTTCTCGTTGCCATGGTAACCACAATTCATTTGCCGCTTTTCTTAAAATTTGTGATGATGTTTTGAGGCAAGATGTCAAAACGCAAACATATACTGGAGTATATAAAATGTGCATTTTTAGTTCATTCAGGACAAGTTACCATATTTTCCGGACAATAAGGCGCACCTAAAAGCCTAAAATTTTCCCAGAAATCGGACGTGCGCCTTATAATCTGGTGCGCCTTATACGTGTACTGAGTTCCAAATTCTATAAAAGTATTGTTGTGCGACAGAAAATTAATTCGGAGCTTGCCGTCATTCCGGGAGGATTTAATAAAGAACTCCGACCGCTGGACATTGGCGTAAACAGGGTGTTTAAAGTAAAGTTGCGGGCGGCGTGGGAGCGATGGATGATAGACGGCGAACACACGTTTACTAAAACTCAGAGGTAGCAGCGGGCGAGTTACGCCACCGTCTGTGAATGGATTGTGGAAGCCTGGGCTAAGCTTTCTGCTGTAACCGTTGTCCGAGCTTTCGCAAAAGCCGGCATCGTTGCTGAACAGCCGCCTGGCGACGAGACTGACTCGGATATTGATGAGAGGGAACACCGGAGTGCTCGATAGTGAAATTGCACAGCTTTTTAATTCAGACACAGAAGATGAGGACTTTGATGGATTTGTGGGAGAAGAGTGATTAAAAATAATGTGTGTTTTGTCAAGTAGTAGAATAAACTTCAATTATAAATCACCGTTTTGCATCCTTTACTTTTCTTGTAGATCGTATGTTTTAGCAAGTGCATTATAATACGGTGCCGTACAGAATAAGTATCGTACAGAAATAGAGTCCGTAATTGAGACTGCGCCTTACAGTACGGTGCGCCTTATGGTCCGGAAAATACGGTACTCAGTTTCTTTAAAAAAACTATGCATGTTAAAATGTGTTTTTGAAGGCAATTAAAAAAAATTATTAATTTCTATAAAAGTGGGTTGTGATGTAATGAAAAATCTGGGTCCCGAGTTGAGACCAGATGAGAACCCCTGCTCTAAAGATATAATTTTAATAGGAGGGAGGAGAAAATAGAATTATGCCACCCAATTATTTTCACATACATACACATGCCGGCATGCTTGCACTAGCACTCTCACATTCACACACTCATTCTTACACTCTTGCACTAATATTTCCTTGGAACCCCTTTGACTTTGATTATGGCGCACACATTTGCTGCGTCATCATTTCCACAAGCTTCTACAAATTCATGACATTTATTTCTGTCCAAAATTGCATTATTTTTTTCCCCAAGATCTTGTATTAAATAAGGAGATTTGGATCACTGCACAAAGTCTTCTCCAGCATGTCCCAAAGATTATCAAAAAGATCTCTTTTAGGGTAAGGGTAAAAGACTAAAAAAGCTAAAGCATATTATCTAATTCAGCAATTACCTAATAGGTGGATCTTACTCATATGGCTATTGATTAAGATAAGAAAATCCTTTATTGGTCCCACAATGTGGGAAATTCACAAAAAGATTAAAGCCAAATGGTGACCTTTTCTGGACCAGGCAGTGTATTTTGACTCATGCATTCAACCCTCCGCAATTTTAAGTAATCCATTTAATGAATAGTTTGTTTTTAGACAGGGAAAACTAAAAAAATACACACAGAGAAACATAGAACACACAAACCCCTTATAGAAACTACTCAGAATTCAAAGCAGAAACTTCCTGTAGTTTAAAAGAGTACCAACCACTGTGCCAGCATGTCTCATAGACGCAACTTATTATCTTCAATTTATATTGGACTCACATGTCTTTAATTTGTAAATATGTTAAAAAAAAGCCAAAGCTTCCAGAAGAATCCCATTGTACATTTCATATCAGCATAATATTTTTGTTTTCTGTTGGACCGAACACTTTATAATATGAATATATAATCAGGGGTGGTTTCTTTGCCATTGCCACATTCTCTTGCTCTTTAGGGGTTCAAGAAAATTGCAAATCTGCTCTGAGACAATGCACTATTGCAAAATGTGCTTTATAAAATCATGAACTTAAAACAACCCAGGCCACTTGACTGAGATTTTTTTTCTTTGAGGGTAACTGAGCTGCCCGCTGTGCCACCAGCTAAAAATTAATCAGGTTGTAACACTGTAGATCACTTACAACAGTGATTTAAAAAAAAAAAAAAAAACAGCACACTTTATGTATAGCAAACTTACCTGAAGGTCTCCAGTGAAGTGACTTTTCAGAGGAACTAAACAAAGAAAGAAAAAAAACAGCATTAAGAACATTATGCAAATTTGAATATAACAGCAATAAAGGATTAAGCAATAAGCATAAATTATTAAAAATTAATTACTTTATACAAAACACTTACGATTCAGTTATTGAACACAGAGCATTTAACAGTATGAAGCATTTATGAACACAAATACAACTGAAACTACAAGCACCATGCACATGAATGACATCACTAAAATTATACTCTGAGCAGCTGAGGTTGATTGAAGTATGTAAAGGACACACACCCAAGCAGCTCTGACAGTGTTTACCATCCAGTTAATTACACAAAGAAAATATTTAGTTAGTTGAATAAGAGCAGGCAGTATATCTGACCTGCCTGTAGCAATGAAATGTGAAGCGAGAGGAAGCTGAGATTTGTACACATTGTACAGCTTCAGCCTTGAGATACTATAAAGAAGGAGGTCAGCTATAGTAATACACAGATGGCAAAGACAAATGCGCCTCCAACTGCAAGCAAGTCTTTAGCATCAGATGGTTTTTTAATAAAACATGACCCAATGATGCGTTACATATCGACATGATTTCTAAAAGTAGATTAAAATGATCTCAATTAAATATAGAATATAAAAATACAGTAAGGAGCAAAAGGCAGCAAGATGGAATAGTTAGCATGTCCAACTCTCAACTGGTTCTCCAGTTTCCACAGTCCCAAAAATATGAATTTAAGGTTAATTGGCTGCTTTAAATGATCCATATATAGTGTATAGTTTAGACAAAAATTTTTAGAGTGTAACCAGAGTGCAATAAGCAGCAAGTACATAGCATCTATAGTATATACATGGCAGCAGTATAAACATAATAAACATGGTACATGAAATGTCAAAAATTTCCTCATGTAACTTTAACAGCTTTTGCAAATTTAGGAAGATTTCTACAATATTTTGGGGTGTGTCTGCAGGGATTTTTGCTCATTTATTCTAAAGACCATTTGTGAGGTCAGACACTGATGAAAAAGAGGATCTGATTCACAATTTCGCTTCTAACACATCACAAATGAGTTTAATGGCATGGAGATTAGGTTTTGTGGGCCAGTCAGTCTCACCCACACTGCCAAAAAATACAAAAATCTTGAAAAATTGCAACAAATCTTGTTTTTGACTTGAATTGATTTCTAAGTAAGATAAATAATCTAGTTCTTAAAACCTTTAAATAAATTTCAAGAAATCTTAACACAATAATTTTACTCATTATATTGGCAGATGGCACGGTGGCTTAGTGGTTAGCATGTTCGCCTCTCAGCGCTAGGGATTCCCGGTTCGAATCCCCATCTGGGTGGAGTTTCCATGTTCTCCTTGTGTCTGCGTGGGTTTCCTCCGGGTTCTCCGGTTTCCTCCCACAGTCCAAAAACATGGATCAAGGTCAATTGAATTCTCAAAAATTGCCCCATATAGAGTGTGTCTGTGTGAGTGAGTGTGTGCCCAGCGATGGATTGGCGCCCTGTCCTGGGTCTATCTGCCCAGCGCCCGATATGTTCTCCCCTGGATGGGCATGGGGAACCCCACCGTGGCCCTAATAGGGGATAAAGCAGGAGATAATGAATGAATGAATATAGGCAGATATATTGTTTTTTTTTTTCACTTGATTAATTAACTTTTGTTTATGTTTTTTTCTTTTTTGCCATAGTTTTTTGCAGAGCATTAATGATGTGATGAACTTGGATTTGTGCAGTGAGGACTTAAACCGAAAATGACTTTCCCTAAAGTGTTCCCACAAAGTCAGAAGTATGCAGGTATCCAGAATTCATGTCTGGGTGATTGATTTCAGTCACCTGTTACTATAGTATGTTTACTATAAAAACATCAGAATACACTGATTAAAATGTCTGTATAGGTACTGCATAAATTAAGCCAGTATAACAGATGTGCTTCATTTTCATGAATAAATAAGTCATCATATGTTAGATTTTTGTTTTGTTGTACTTGGTTCTCTTGGTATTCTTTTTGGGCTTAGGATGTAGATTTAAGCAAAAACCTAGGAAACACTAAAAGGTTTAAAGGCACTGAAGCATCACTGTAGCCAGGCAGTAGAAAAGAAAACACTTCCTTTCATTCTCTCTGACAGAAGCCATAAAACAGGCAGCTACAAGCACAGAAGTGATTACACAGTATACAAAGATGATAAACAACAGTGGATATGTGAATGTATATGTCAATTTTGCCCAAACTTTCTCTTTCTAACTTGAAAATTTAATACTGAAATAAAGAAATGTTTTTATTTGTTTCCTCAGTGTTCTCATAAAGCCAAATTGGAAAGCTAGGTCAAGAAGTCAGAGCGGCACTTACAGTGTGGAGCCAAGTCTGAATAAAACACCAAACAAGCTTAAAAAGCACAAGCTAGACTAATGATAAAAGAAAAACCCAGCCAACTGGCCAAGGCTGCTGTGCAGGGAAAAATAAACAACGCTGACAAATCCAACAGGGTCCACTGTGCGAAGCTGGACAGAGACGCACCTGTACTCTGGATATAAAATGGTCTTTAAGTTTAAAAGAGATGAGGCTTAAATAGGTAACTGACAGGTAGGCACACGGAGAGACTGGGAGATAAACACTGCAGCTGTATGAGAGGACGATGAAGGTAAAAAACAAGGACAGAATGTTGTGTCACAGAGAGAGAGAGAGAGAGAGAGAGAGAGAGAGAGAGAGAGAGAGAGGACGGAGTAAGAGAGGCAAAAAGAGAAAGAGGAAGCACAAAGAATAAGAACAAGTATAAAAGGGTAAGTGAAAGAGAAAGACTGAGGGCCCTATTTTAGCAATCTTCAGTGAACAGTCAACTGCACAGCTTGATTAAGGGCGTGATCGTGCCTTTGCCATCGTAATGATGGGAAAAGTCTGCGTTGCGCTTGGCTGTGTTTTGGGTATAAGGTTAAATAAAGCATTCAGCGTGTCACCCGTCATTTCCTTTAAGAGTCAGGTATGATCTGAAGTTGGTGACTTGATATTTCAATGGTGCAGCTACCAGGAATCTGAATTATATAGTATATTATATAGTCAATATGAGAAAAACTGTGGAAAGAGGAGAACAGTTGTTAAAATGTATGTAAGCTTCAACCCGGGAGAATAAGAAATACTCTGAACAAGAATAAAGCAATAAGGTATAAGAGGGCGTGAATTATTGTGAAATCACAGGAAGGTGGTGTTTTTACACAGGATGCGCAATGGACTAGAGTTACACCTCTTTCCCATGTTTTATTCAAAATAATGCACAACCTTGAGTGCCTTAATGCTTTTATAAAATGGCTACAAACACACTATAATAAAATAAAAAAGGTTCGAATTATAATTGCATTTATAAAAAGCATAATTGTTAATAATCTGGTCTTTCGCAACGCAATCTAGTCGTTTTTTTTTGTATTCGCTGATCACTGATCACAGAATGAAAAGGTTCTGGTTTCTCTAACAATCAAATTCTGCCAGTAAGTCCTGTTTTTTTATTTGTGAATGTAAAAATTGAAATTTTCTGTTTCCATGGCTGATGAAAAGCTATGACTTATAAACATAAAATTGTAGCCGCGGTGGCTCTTGTTTTAGTAAGAATAAAGGAATCCTGTAAGGTTTAAGGTTAAGATAGTACTTTCACCTAAAGCCTGGGTGAAATACAAGAAAACACAGGGGACTTGTTGAACAACGTTCAGGAATAATCATATGTTAATAGTTTACTGTGAATCCCTACAGTGTAAAGTTGACAGGGTTTAGTTAGAAAGTTTGAAGAAATATAGTAAACCAGGAGTGCCATTGAGTTTATTCTATTTCTTGGGGTTAGGTTCATTAATAATATTAAATGAATCATATGAATTAATAATAGATAAATATTAATTAAATTAATAATATTACACTTCAAGATCCCACAATGGATTACAGTCTTTGTGTGTGTGGGTGTGTGTTCCAAGCTGGTCCAAAAAATGTCCATCATTCAGTTTGAGTGAAATCATGTTGTATTGTTGTTGTCATGGTTAGGGTTAGTTGCATACTACAAAATTGTGTTTCTGTGTTTGTGTGTGTCTGCGCGCTGGCCATAACGTTTAACACTGCCATTAACACAGCAATTGCCTGAATAGCCCATCCACTGTACAACAGAACTCCAGTAGAGAACCATGTCTCCGAACAAATAGAGTATTTGTGCTCTTCACCTCCGAGCAAGCGCTAACCAAACCTTCACCCCCACCTCAAACTTCCACACCCAATGAAGTGTTTTTACCGGCAGGTACACTCAGAGGCTGGAACGGCATATATACAGTAAAACCTAATGTACTGTGACTGAGTCATTATTGTGTGTGGATGGGGGACACTGACAGTATGAAGGGGTTAATTTGGCTGAATAATGACTACAGCATTGTACATTATCCTGTCTGTTATATGACCGAGGGTATGATATGATGGAGGGTGCGGTAGCTCAGTGGTTAGGGTGTCGGGCTATCAATCTGAAGGTTGTGGGTTCAAATCCCAGATCCACTGAAGTTACAAGTGTGGGTTCTTGAGCAAGGCCCTTAACCCTCATTGCTCCAGGGATGTTGTGACTAACCCTGTGTTCACATTGTAAGTCGCTTTGGATAAAAGCGTCCAATAAATGACCAAATGTAATGACACTTAGCAAAATAAATCTGTGATTTGAAAAATATCATTGATGTGGAATAAGGTCAAGTTTCATTTTTATTTAAAAGTGAATTATTTTTCTTTTACATCAGAGAGTTCATATGAGGGTGTGGTAGCTCAGTGGGTTGGGCGTTGGGCTATCAATCTGAAGGTTGTCGGTTCAAATCCCAGGTCCACTGAAGTTACCAATGTGGGTCCTTGAGCAAGACCCTTAACCCTCATTGCTCCAGAGATGTTGTGATTAACCCTGTGCTCACCTTGTAAGTCTCTTTGGATAAAAGCGTCCAATAAATGACCAAATGTAAATGTCATATCATCAGTGTTATGTACAGGAATTATAAATAACTAAGTGCCATAACTGACCAATCAGAGTAGGATATTCAATCCAGTTTTCTTTTGTATGTACACATTCAGTACCATTCATACATAATACATCCAACACGTTAACCAGCCATTCACACGTTTGCTGAATAGCACTAAATTTCATTCTTTCACTATCATTCAGGGCTTTTGTTACTGGAGGTGATCTTGTAGATAGCCTCCTCCTCCTTTAATTGCCCATAAACCACACGGTGGGTGGGTGACTAGAAAATGCATAGCAGTAATGCCCTTTTAAAAAAGGTTACAGCTTTTTAAAAAGGGCCTCAGATGCAATGTAAAGCAGTGCTACAGTGATAACCAGACCATCAAAACAAGTTTGTCTAATACTGGACAACCATCACAAACGTGATGAACAGATTTAATTAAACGTGTTATGGCTTTTTGATTCAAGTACAAACATACTTAAAAGTTATGATATGAGTAGGTGAGCATGATAAGTCATATAACAGGCCTGAAAATAAAATCTAAGAAGCACTGTTTTAAAAACTACTTTAATGTGAGATCATTTAAAACTTAATACTTTTTATTTTAAGAAATCTTAGCAAGATTAATTGACCAATTATGTTGGCAGATAATATTACTTGATTGTTGTAATTATTATTATTATTATTTTTTTTTTTTACAGATTTTTTTAGGTGTGTGAAACCAGAAAAATAAAACCTCTGAGAAAGATAAATTAGTAAAAAAGTTCTTCAATGATTCAGACACCACGATTTTCTTATATCCTGCTCTACACAAACATTCACTAAAGGTAAGCTGTAGCATACAACTTTAGGAAACTGTTTTTTTTTTTTTTTTTTTTTTTTTAAATCTATGTCAAAACATAAGAAAAATAAATACAAATTAAGAAACATTGTCAATGAATCAAGTAACATTATGTGTCAATATAGTAAGAAAAAATATGTTGATAAGATTTCCTAAAATAATTAAAAGTTTCTTATTTATTTTTGCAGTGTATTTGATTCTCCAGTATATTAAAAATGATTTAAAAAAATCTGATAAATGTTTTGGTTGATTGACATGACAACACAGTCTCATTTTTGCCTCATCAGCTAAATACAGAGTCATTTATATTCTGAGAATTTAGGAGTAGAAACTATATAGTCTGAACACAATTTGCTTGTCCCAGGTGTCCATTTTAATGATTAGTCTTTCATGTCTTGGAGGCTCTGAGGCCAAATGGACAACTGTGTGTGTGTGTGTGTGTGTGTGTCACATAGAAACCTGCATTGAAAATTACTTGACCTGAGCGACCCTTCAGTTTCTTAAAGTCTTCTGTTGATGTTAGATACTTACTAATTTAAAACCATGTAAATATACAGCAGGAAGCTGCCAGAAGGTCTGTTAGTCCAACATCAGAGGATTTCATATTATGTGCTATATTTATATTTTATATTTATATTTCATTCAATAATATATTTTTAATTTGGGGCAGCATGGTGGTTATCACGGTCGCCATACAGCACTGGGGATCCAGGTGAATAAAGTAAGGTGATAAAGTGATCTATTTTGCCTACTGTACAGTACTTACACACAGAGGAATTTGTCCTCCACATTTAACCCATCCGTGCAGTGAAACACACACATACACACTGAGTGAAGTGAGCACACGTGTCCGGAGCGGTAAACAGCTTTGATTCCGGCACCCGGGGAGCAATTGGGGTCAGGTGCCTTGCCTAAGGGCACTTCAGCCATAGTGCTTGGTGGGACCGGAAATCGAACCGGAGACCTTCAGGTCACAAAGCTGACTCCTTAAACACAAGCCCATGACTGCCCCATCGATATGGATGAAGTTTCTAAGTTCTTGTGTCCATGTGGGTTTTTCTCTTGGTTTGGAACGTGGATTCAAGATAAATTGGCTCCTCTAAATTGCCCTATTCAAAATGCAGCTATATAAAATGATAAAGTGTCCATTTTGCCTACTGTAATTACATACAGAGGAACTTGTCATCCACATTTAACCCATCTATACAGTGAAACACACACAGTGAAAGTGAGCAAATGTGCCCAGAGCGGTGGGTAGCCTTGTAGGTTAAGTTCCTTGCCCAAGGGCACTTCAGCCATAGTACTTGGTGGAACCAGGATTTAAAATGAGCTCCTTAACCACAAGCCTACGACTGCCCCGATAACTATGTCCCCAAACTCCCTGAATGGGGATGGGAATGGAATTGAGTTATTTAAAATAAAATAAGGTTTTTGCACGAGGCAGAGTCACCTCCAGGAGGACACAGCCAATCGCGTGTCAAAGTTCAGTCAGCAAAGTTAATATATCTGAACTTTATATTCAGGAAAAAGGGACCACCTGATCAGCATATTAAAGCCGTCTACTTCTTTTCATTTCCACTTTTATGCTTTTATCCTCTCTCTGCATCGACCTGTTACCTCTCGGTTCAATATTTCTTTTCCGTTCTATTCCTCATACAGCTTGAGCATTGCTTCTCTCCATGCAGGTGAATGAATTCCAACCTGAGGGCTCTTATACAATGCCTCTACTTTGCAGACTCTTGGAAGAACATGCAGGCACTTTGAGCCCTCACAAAGCCCACATAACTCACATAACCCACCCTTCAGTGAGAATATACAGGCGAACACACAGCTGACTGCACATATTCAGTAAAGTTGGGGCACTAGCTCATATATTCCACAGCCATATATTCAGCACGGCATGTCCGGGCACCTCAAACGCTCTGTAGAGCAGCACATAAAGGGAATTACCAAGCACATTAATGTGAGCCCATTTATTTACCAGCTGGGCTCAAGACAGCAAGGTGTTTATTATGACAGGCATCTGAAAGCCAACTATAATCGTGGCTTGGACTTAAATGCAGAGATGAAGCATATTAACACACACTTTCCTCTGAGAAAATAAAGGACAGGAAATCAAGACGAATTTCAGCGCGATGGAGTTATTGAAAGTGGCAGCAATAACAACATGAAAGGAATTTCTTATATGAGACTCTACCTTTTCTGTTTCACATCAACAGTCTGATGAGCACTAAATACTGAGATTCTACCAAGATTCTATCTAGCTTGTAAATGAATGAATGAAAGTTTTTAAAAGTTTGAAATTTAAATACTAAACCATTAATAATAAAAATGGGCAAAGCACAATGAAACCGAAACAACTGCAAACCTGAGTTAAATTTGGTCAGATGCCATTCATCCATTATTTTCCGTTTTATCCTCTACTAGGGTTGCGGAGTGGTTCCCTATGCCCATCCAGGGGAGAATGTTTCAGGCACTGGGCAGAAACACCCAGGACAGGGCACCATTCACATAATATATAGTGCACATACACTATATAAGAGCAATTTTGAACAGCAAATTTACCTTGAATCCATGTTTTTGGACTTTGTGTGAAAACCGGAGAACCCAGAGAAAACCGGAGAACCCAGAGAAAACCCACATGGACACAGGGAGAACATGTAAACTCATACAGATCGTGATTCGAACCTGGATCCCCAGCGCTGAGAGGACGACGTACTAACCACTGTTAGTAACCAACCATGCCGATCCACATCAGATACATTATTTAATGTTGTAAAGAATGTTGGACACAGTAACCACTTTTTGGAGTTTGCATTTGAGGAAATGTGAACATTACAGTTTTTAGGATCTTGTTCTCATGAAGCCTATTTAAGAAACGACATTAGGAGTATCACAAGGGTATGATTAATATCCTCAATGTATTAATTTTTGTAAATATGCTTTAGGAACACAAAAGCTTGATGTTTGGGAAATGAAATAAATACAATGAAATAAAACAGGTGGACATCACCTGTTCCGGTATCTTCCCTCAGGCCGGCGGTTCAGTCAGCTGAGGATCAAGACCTCCAGATTACGGAGAAGCTTTTTTCTACACTCCATCACACTCATGAACAGCTGAACATTAAAACACTACTTCTGGACTCATTCTCAACACTCTCAACCAGTCTTCTATCATTCTCACCTATTTAACTATCCATTACAGTATCGCACTAGCACTTTATTAAATACAATCTGCAAATTGCACAACCGTCATGTTTACTGGTGTGTCTGTGCGTGTGTGTGTATTGTGTGTGTGTGTGTGTGTGTATGAGGAATACTAGTTTGGGTATGTCTGTCACTTATTGTGCACTATGAGCTATTGTAACCAAAGACAAATTCCTTGTATGTGTGAACATACTTGGCCAATAAAGTCTGATTCTGATTCTGATTCTGAAAAAGAATCCCTGACAGATGAACTGACAGTACACAAGCGTGCAGGCTTTATTAAGCAGCGTCCACACCATCATGCCGAAGTGATCTGTTTTTTAATGGCTTTGTGTTGAAATCAATTCACAATCTCTGATCTGCTCAATCTTATCTTAATTCTATTTTTCAAAAATACCCCCGACTTGTTCACTGCGCTGTAATGACGACTGTCATCCGATTCCTCCAACTCACCAAGCTGCCAATTCCATCTTCCACATCTCAAAGCAGCAAAATCTCAATCTGGCTTTTTTGTGCCCATGACCTGATTGTGTTCATCTCACCAACTGTTCAATGACCTCCAGCACAAAATATGTACACAGGCTGCTGGTCCATTTGGCAGATCTGGCAACTAATATAATGCATTTTGTTTTGAACTTAACTGACCCGTGCGCAAACACATCAATATTTTCAAGTTTAAGACAAAATGGTTTTGTTTATATGCCATTTTTTTCTCCTCAATAGTAAGTACGTTGTCTCAAAGCTGTGTTAGAACCTGTAAAGTACAAGCTAAAGTGACAGCGGCAAGGAAAAACTCCTGGTGTTGGTTTTAAGAAAAAAACCTTGTGAGGACCAAGGCTTAGTGTGGAACTTTTCCTACCTGAGCGGTCAGGTAGTTTAAACAGATGACATGTGTACACATTAATAGCAGATGCAGGCACTTAATTAAATGTGAACCAATTAGACATAAGCAGAAAATCTGAATTAAACAATGAGACTCATCATTTAAACTAAGTCTTTCATATGTGCTTCTTAATCTGATACATATCTGATTTGTAACCATTTTATTTTCACATAGAATGCATGAATTCATGCTTAGCTGTTCGTCATGAATAGGCCAGTCCACATCTCACACTGTTTTTAAAAGCTGCCATCTGGCGCGTTCTCCTTCCTGGCTCTATTGTGTTGAGCTAACACACTCTGTTATCCACCTGAATAATATGTGCTGGAGCAACTTGCATGATCAATTAGATTAGATTCAGCACGTGGATTTCAAGTTTTGTAGGAAGTGAGGGAATTACTGAATGTTGAACTGCTTTGAGGCAATTTGTGGTCAAGAAACCAGCCTCGCGACCTGAGGGCCCACGGTTCAATTCCCAGTCCCACCAAGTACCATGGCTGAAATGCCCTTGGGAAGACACCAAGTCCCAATTGATCCCTAGACCCGTATAGAAGGATGCCCACATCTCTGGGCATATGCGCTTACTTCACAAGTGTGTGTATATGTGTGTGTTCTGCACAGAAGGGTTAAATGTGGAAGACAAATTCCTCTGTGTGTAGGCACTTACAGCAAAATAGATGACTTTATTAATTTAAAATTTAGCTCCAGGAGGAAATTCTATCCAACTTTATCTCCATATATACGGTGTATATGGAAAATACACACAGTATATATACATATATTTATATTTTTTGTAAAACAGCTATCAATATCTATCTATCTATATCTATCAATCAATATCTATCTATCAATCAATATCTATCTATCAATCAACATCTATCTATCCATCTATCTATCTATATCTATCAATCAATATATCTATCAATCAATATATCAATATATCAATATATCTATCTATCTATCTATCTATCTATCTATCTATCTATCTATCAATATCTATCAATCAATATCTATCAATCTATCTATCTATCTATCTATCTATCTATCTATCTATCTATCTATCTATCTATCTATCTATCTATCTATCTATCTATCAATATCTATCTATTAATCAATATCTATCAATCAATATCTATCAATCAATATCTATCAATCAATATCTATCTATCTATCTATCTATCTATCTATCTATCTATCTATCTATCTATCTATCTATATCTTTCTATCAATATCTATCTATCAATCAATATCTATCAATATCTATCTATCAATCAATATCTATCAATATCTATCTATCAATCAATATCTATCAATATCTATCTATCTATCTATCTATCTATCTATCTATCTATCTATCTATCTATCTACCCTTTATTATACACACACACAATATCTATAGATTAACGTCCATCACTGTTGATGCTGCCTAGCCGATTGAGGAGGTCCTCCACTGAACATCGGTCATCACAAGGTTTCTTACCTTTATAACAAAACTAATATCAGGGAGTGTTTCCTGCTTAAAATCACTTCAGGTTGTTTTTTTGGGTTCAGGTTAATGTTATAAAAGTAATAAGAAGAGTTATAGGTTACTCACTTAAACAATTGTGAACCCTTTAGTTACCTGAATTCTGTCCAAGTAGAAAATTAGAAATGAATACTTTCTTTTGATGTCAACATGGATTACTATAAATGCATAGAGAAAATACACCAATATATAACTTTTTGTGTTTTTCCATTTAATTTGCTACAATAAGTATCCACATCAAGGAGAAGCAATAAACAGAGAAAAAGCAAGATGCTAAAACATGATTACAAAAACCAACCAAAATGCATTTGATTTATTGGCTACTTTACACAATTTCATCCTGCTGCCGGAGAGAACGCAAACTAACATATCAGCAGTTCCTATGAAACAAGTTCCTGGAGCTTATTTACACATGCTCACTAAAAAAATCCACATGAGGTACTCATGAACTGACAATACATGTTTTATGTAGAAGCTCGAACCCCCCTGCCTCATTTACATGTTCTGCTGGTCTTTAAAGTGTTTGTTAACATGGCCGCAATAGGAACACACTCCAATATGTTTAATTCAGTGACTGTGCATTCACAAATGTCTTCCCTGTACAGACTGAGCTGACGTATTTTCATTAAGAGAAGCAATAACACATGGAATTTCAATTGAGGTGCCTAAATGTTTGCGTGAGACACACAGCAGAGCAGCACTGCAGAATTACCAATGCTGCGTCCAAGACTACACACACACACACACATATACACACTGTTGAAAAAGATGAGCCACACTAATGAGGTAAAGTTCTAAACGGAGGCCAATAAAGAAGACAGAAAGCAATACAGATCAATGCGTGCGAGTCAGAAGGAGGTCATGCACTCAGGCAAGAAGACATGAGGTGTGTTCCAGAACCATTACACACCAAGCTGAAGTGTTAATCATGTGAAATCACACAAATCACAGCATAGCAGAAACATTCTTGGTAAGGCTGAATGTGAAATGATCCTCACACTCAGTAAATCAACATTTTAAGTGTTCTTTTTAGGGAACACTGCACTAAGGCTGAATACAAAAGCATTACAAGTGAAGCAAAGTTTGTTAACTAACTATATGCAGAAGCAGAGCTGCACAGAAAATGTTGACTTATTTAAGATAATGTACTGTAAGTCTCTTCTTCTAATTCTGAAGTTCTAATCATTACCGAACTGTAAAACCTTCACGATTGATAAATAATAAAGATGTGAACACTTACAAGATAAAGATCGATGTGGGTCTGTAGGACAGCACTAGAGTCATGCTGAGTGTGTGTCTGTGCGACTGTGTGTGGGTGTGAGGTCTGTACCTGCCACTCTCAGCACCCGGTGACTCCTCCCCAAGTCGGCATCGCTCTAGCTGATTGGCCACAATCTTCCGCTCCACCTCTAGCTCCCTGGTCAGCCTCTCAAACTGGAGCTCCTGCACAAAGGTCAGAGATTTTTTTTTTGTAAAGTTTGTTCCTGTGCCTCGGTGGTGATGTGATTGTGCATGGCAGCTGCTGATGTGATTAATCAGAGTGATGATCCTGCTAATGTGGAACTGCTAGACTGCAGCACGAGGTAATTCGGTTAGACCTTGAAGTGCACATTGCATAACCTTTAACAGACATACAGAGAACTTTTAAATGCTCCATCATTGATATCATTGTCAATATTCATACTGTAAAAGACATGAGTGTAATACATCACTGTTCAAACCCAAACCTGAGAGCATCATTTACAAAAAGTCTACAAGTACAATTATAAAATGGTAGTTCAGGTCGTTAAATCTGATTGGCTAAGGCGTTTGTCCAGCCGTGACATTATTGACAATAATCCACACCTCTGAATGCTTCACATTCGTATCAATGTATGAAAATACAATCAATTATTGTCCAGATGAGCACTAAGTCTTTAGCAGCTGATTTTTAAGAAAAAAAAGCTCTAGTGATAATTGTCGTCTGGTGATTTAACCTCACCGTGGTGCTAATTCGCACTACGTTGCATTCAGCACTACTAAATGGTGGAAAGATCTTCCCAACTCTGTCCGTAAAGCAGAAACACTTGCATCTTTTAAAAACAACTGAAAACATCTCTTTCACAAACACCTGATGTAAAAACAAAAAAAGAGGTTGGGGAGTGGATAGGATAGGATAAAAATGAGGTTTCATAATTCTACAGTGTAGCTACTGACTTGTGTTCTCATTTGCAAGTTGCTTTGCTAAATAACTAAATGTAACTGTACTCTGCTTCCCGCTGTGCCTAATAACAACTCTTTCCCATGATTTATTCACAATAATGCATGCTCTCTCGTAGCTAATTGCTTTGGTATAATACCAGCCAAATGTTTGGACACACCTCCTTTTTGTTCCACCTATCGTCCATGTTCTCAGTTCCACTTACTGTAAAGATGGACTTTGTAGTCCTACAATATTTCGACAATCAGTTTGTGGACTACAGTAGATACTGTGTATGTCCCCTTTACTCGATTCTCTAATGGTCAGGACCCCAATAGTACCTCCACAGAGCAGAGATTATTTGGTTGGTGCATTATTCCTATCCCAGCAGTGTGACTGATGTGTTTAAATTCATTGGACTACATATAGAACCATATAGATGTAGCCAGTTCAAACATTTACACCTGGGGGAAATACGGTATCTTTGGTTGTGGCTTTCTGCTGCCGCTTTTGTCAGCACCACATGGTGTGGTGACGGCACAATTTGCATTTCTATTAAGAGCTGAATGGTGCCGCAAATCTGCTGGCCACACTGTCTCTTAGACCTTCTCTTGAGCAGCTCCGTGCCTCAGAATTTTAATCCACATGTAGAAAACAACAAACAAACGTGTTGTACAATCTAATATTTAATTAGATTTATTTGCAATATTAGTAATTTGTTATGCATTGTTTTGACAACTTTATGCACCTTCATCTTATTAATATCTGCCCAGAGTTGCATTTATTTAACGATAAGATCTTGTTTTGATGACCTAAAAAGTCGGAACCTCCCAATGCACCCCTAAAACTCTAAATAGGTTGATTTGTTTTGTTAATAAATAAAAAGGCTTCATTATGTCCTCCAAATCCATTTTTAATATGAGCCTGATGAGTTTTGGCACTGCTCTGGAATATGACCATGTTACCAAGAATACAGAAAATCTATTGATTGGTACATTAAAGCATTATTCAGATTTTTTTTTACATTTCCATAATACTGCAAACCTTTATCTGACCAACTAAACAAACCTAGATTTATTTTATTTTTGGCACTAAATACTGCAAAAAAAGCTTTTTCTGCATAACCAATTACATCACATGTACATTTGGTCATTTTACAGACGCTTTCATCCAAAGCGACTTTAAACTATCGCAACTCTGTTAGGGGTCAAAACACAGGGTTGATCCAACACTCTGGAACAATCAGAGGTTAAGTGTCTTGCTCAAGGTCTCACATTGGTAACTTCAGTGAACCTGGGATTTGAACCTACAACCATCAGACTGATAACGCAACACCTTAACCTCTGAGCTACCATAACCTTAGAAATACTCCATCCAACATAAAGTGTTGATTAACAACCACAAAATAAAACGTGCACCCTGCATTCTCACGTATGTAGTGCTGACACACTGAACAGCCGCTGGATGTTTTTGTTGCAGCAGTAGTGTAAAATCCATAATTCAACCTCCGGCAAATTAGACATGGCAAATTGTGTCAGCGGTGCTCCTGACCTCGCTGGAGGCACTGCTCTGATATCTGAAAACATATCTAGGGTCGAAAATAATTCACTTAGTGTAATTACTAAATGCTTTAAGGATGTTTTATGCAGTTTAAAGTACTAGCTGTTTTTGGATTTTATTTGTCTCGCAGACATATTTGACTTGTACAACCTTTATCCATTCAGTGTTTACCAACTTTGGTCTAACCAGGCTGTACTGAAGACATTTGCCTTTCTATTATAAGTTAACAGGGTCAAACCAATGAAACAAAACTCATTCTGGATTGACCTCCATCCATGCTTCTGCACTGTAACTTATCCATATAAATCAACTCCACACAAACTTAATGTCACTTGCACTTCACATAATTCCATTATTTCACATAAAAAACTGTACCTCAGCTTTATTTATATTTATATTTACACACATACATAAATTAGACACTCACACACACACACACACACACTGTATTTTTGCACATCAATCAACCACCAATCCTCTAAGCTCCCTCCTTATATTGTGTGTGTGTGTATATATTATTTATATATATATATATAAATAATTAAATCCCCCTTGTTATATTGTTTGCCCATTGCACTGTATAAATGTTAAATGTAAACTCTATGTATAAGGTAAGAGAAAATAGAAAATTGTATTTCGATTTTACTATATGTCCAAGATCTAAAGTGAAATTGACAATAAAAGCTCTTATCCAACTTAGATTGACTGACTTTAAAGATACTTCACATTATGGACACATCCTTCTGTGGCATGCTACCTAAGCACCAAGGAGCACTGTGTGAGTATACGGTGGAAGAATTTATCTGACTAACACAGAGCCTAATGTTAACCTTAATCAACACATCTGCTAATTCCCAAATACACAATATCTGCCAAATTTGTGCACTTGCTAAATGCTTTAAGAAATGTTTTATTCAGTTTAAAGTACTAGCCAAGTTTTGGATTTTATTTGTCTCGCAGACATATTTAACAACCTTTATCCATTCAGTGTTTACCAACTTTGGCTTAACCAGGCTGTACTGAAGACATTTGCATTTCTATTACAAGTTAACAGGATCAAACCCAAACCTTCACGTTATGGACACATCCTTCTGTGGCATGCCACCTAAGCACCAAGGAGCACTGGGAGGGTATAAGGTGGTACAACTTATCTGACTAACATAGAGCCTAATGTGAAACTTAATTAACACATCTCTAAATACACAATATTTGCCAAATTTTTAAAAGACTTTCCAGAGGGATGGATGCTGTTATAACTACAACAGCATACCCTGCAGCTCTGTGTATGTGTTCCCTATGCAAATCTACACAGTTGCTTCGAATACCACAACATAGGACTCTGCAGAGGTTTATATATTTTTTTACTAACCACCAAGCAGCAGCTCAGGTTGTTTTACCACCATTTTTTTACCACAGGTGATTGGTGGAGACAGTGATTAGTGCTATTGTGCATACAGGAAACTTTTTTCTAGCTGATGTGGAAATTGTATTGTTTGGAAATTTTTTCTTCCCCTCAATTAATTAAAACTACAAATGACACAGAAGCGACAAATTATGTGTAAATAGATATTTATGCTGTTTGCAGGAAACTTCATCACAAATCCAGGCCAAAAAAGGGCTAGTAAAATATAAAACACAGATACGCCTACCCTGTATAGGTTTATATAACTGATAGAATTGACAGGGATTGTAAAAGGAGCTGTACCCTGATGAAGTGGCTGGTGAGTGTATCGATCATCTAACTGCAGGTCTGCATCATCATCAGTTAAGGTTATTGACTGTCTTTCAACTTTGTGAGTGAGAAGGCGTTGCTCAGTTAAGCAGCACATTTTTTATTTTATTTAAACAAGGCAGGCGTTATTCATACTCATCTGCACAGCACTGTGGGGAGAAAGTTAAGCCCTCATTGAATATTCTGTACTTTTATAGATTTTACAATGTTGCAGCTGAGAAAACACGTGATCATTGTATTGCCTGTAGGGGGCAGCATTAAGTAGAGACTCAGAATGTGTTTTAACCACACAGCATTTTTTCTTTTACTCATTTGTTTGTATGCCGAGTCATCTAATCATGATTGTGGAGGTGTGACATGGACTATCCCGGCACTTACAATAAATAATGGGAAAATGTAATCAGGAGATAATTTAAATATATGCCATGTATCCACTGACATGTCTTTGGTCAGTGGGCTGACACGAAAGCACAGAAAGAACATGCAAACTATCACTAAGGATTCAAACACAGGACCTGCTTATTGTGGAAGTCAGTGGCTCGTGATTAAGGAACTAGCCTTGCGACCTGAAGGTTACCGGTTTGATTCCCGGTCCCTCCAAGTCCTACGGCTAAAGTGCCTTTAAGCCAGGTACCCCAATTCCATATACAAGGCTGCCCACCGCTCCAGGTACATGTGCTTACTTCACTCAGTGTGTGTTTCACTGCACAGATGAGTTAAATGTGGAGGACAAATTCCACTGTGTGAAAGTACAGCAGGAAAAATAGATCACTTTTCACACTCACGTGTACGAAGGGAATGCTAAACCACGTTCCACCATGAGACACATTATGAACTTAACATTGAAAACAAATATACAGAATAAATATGAGTAATAGGATTGAAATCAACACGATGTGAGGTAAACTGAAGTATTCTTTCAGGCCCGAGGCTGTGATATGTAAACCACAGGTATTTAGCCCCGAACCTCCTCTGTCAGCCGAGAGGAACATCTAAACCTTCTGTACTGAGATTAGAAATGAAATACTTTGCTAATCTGTCTATACTGCTGTAGTGAGTGACTGATACACATTTACACTAAAATCACTGATGATCTTCAACTTTTTCTTCACTTATACGTTTTAACACAATACTATTTAAGCAGACACGTTTTAACTGCTTTAAGTAGTGATTTTATATGCACGTCACCCTTCAACAACACAGGTGTTGGTTGGCGCTCATCACCATTCAAGCCTTTACTGTACAAATTAGGATAAAGAAAAGAGTGGGTTCTCTTACCTCAGTGCATGAGGGGGACACCGGGTGCTAACTGAAGTTAGAGCTCCCTCAGCATATCTCTCTCTCTGTCTGTAGCCTCGCTCTCACAGTGCTGCCTGCAGTGTGCTTACTACTCCACCCCCATTCCCTCAGTTTGCCACCCCCTCTCTTATTACCCCCCCCCCACACACACACACTCCAACTACTTTGCTCTGTCTAATCACAGTTTCCTCCTCTTCCTTTTATCATATGCTGACTGTTCGCCATCGCACCACTGGAGTCACAAAAGCTACAAAGCTCCAAACCCTTCAGTGAGGTTTCCTAAGGAAATGCGAACGATGCAATAATACAAGTTCATAGGTTTTTTTTAAAAGAATGTTTTATAGATGGGCTGCACAAACTTTAAATAACTACATAATTCATCACATTAGATCAAATAGCTTTTATCCAAAGTGACACCAGTATCTTGACTTGTTTGCTGGAGGGGTGTATCAGTCATGATACAACACCCCTGGAGCAATGAAGGTTAATGGTCTTGCTCAAGGGCTCACTGATAACTTTTGGTCTAGTTGGGCTTCGAACCCCTGACCTTCAGATTGCCATAACACCTAGTTATCACTGAGTGCAGTCTCATTGATACCGGTGTATAAAAAGTAGGTTACCATGCATTTTGGATAAGTGTATGCGCTCTACACTGTGGTGATATGTGATATGTAGGTAGTAATAGTTAAGGAAGGCTCTTTCTGTTCCAGCATGACTGCCCCGGTGCACAAAGCAAGGTATTTACCGACATGGTTGATTGAGTCTGATGTAAGATAACTCGACTCGGCTGCACAGAACACTGATCTTATCCTCACTAAACACCTTCAGGACAAACTACAATGGAGATTGCAGGTCGGGGTCTCTTACCCAACATCAGTGTCTGACCTCAAAAATGCACCAGAATGAATGAGTGACTGATACACATTTACACTAAAATCACTGATGATCTTCAACTTTTTCTTCACTTATACGTTTTAACACAATACTATTTAAGCAGACACGTTTTAACTGCTTTAAGTAGTGATTTTATATGCACACGTCACCCTGCGTCACCCAGAATGAATGGGCATAAATTTCCACAGACATACAGTACAATTAATTCTTGTTAAGGAATCAACAACAGATAAATAAATATAAGTTCCAGAATAAATGAACATAACTCCCACAGAGGGCAGCACGGTGGCTTAGTGGTTAGCACGTTCGCCTCTCAGCACTAGGGATTCCCGGTTCGAATCCCCATCTGGGTGGAGTTTCCATGTTCTCCCCGTGTCAGCGTGGGTTTCCTCCGGGTTCTCCGGTTTCCTCCCACAGTCCAAAAACATGGATCAAGTCAATTGAGTTCTCCAAATTGCCCCCTATAGAGTGTGTTTGTGTGAGTGAGTGTGTGCCCAGCGATAGATTGGCACCCTGTCCTGGGTCTATCTGCCCAGCGCCCGAGACGTTCTCCCCTGAATGGGCATGGGGAACCCCACTGCGACCCTAATAGAGGATAAAGCGGGAGATAATGAATGAATGAGTAAACACAGCAGTAGCTCTGGGGGTACACTACAGGAATACCAGAAAGATGATCCTCCACTTTTCATTATTAGGTCTAACGCACTGGGGGTTTAATCAGTATTGTAACATATTAAGTCATGAAACACATCATCCACCATCAATGATGCTCGAGTCTGAACGCAGGGTAAGCCTTAAGAGTAAATCTTATTTGGCTTCACAAAAACAAGTCTTTGCCAACACAGTCTTAAAGGGCTTTGTAGAGATTAATCATGTCTCTTGTAATTTTAACTCTTTCAAGGTTAACTACTCACAGTGTACCTGCATAAGACGTACTGAGTGGAGGAGCTCGACGGTGTTCTCACACACGCACCACAGGCTGCATTTCCACTTAGAACTTGTAATTAAAATGACTGGCTTTCAATTCAATAAAGCACAAGTACCTCGATTGAAATAAAAGTCTAAAAAGTAATATCTTTTTAAATCAAAGATAAACTTGGAGGAACTCATCATACGACTCAGCAATAATATGTTTTGAGGAAGCTGTAGTTTATTACTGAGTTTTGTTTGAATAGGGATGCCAGAGATTCCAGGTTTCCAGTTTGATATTGCAACCGGAATGAGACTTAAGCAGAGCAGGGCAAATAAAATTCCCAGAAGGCCACATGAGAAACCAATAGACTTCTGAATCATCATCAGAATCAAGCTTTATCAAAAAAAGTAAGCAAGTGCATGCAATGAATTAGCTTTTGGTACAGTAGCCTACAGTGTACTGCAACTGGTGCCAAAACCTAGTCCCACTACATATACATCACTATCATGCGCGTGCAGTCGTGTACACACACACACACACACACACACACACACACACACACACACACACACACACACACACACACCTATAACCCTTGCATATTATAGTGCTGAATGCAGCAGCAACTAGATGTAAAGTGTGTACGATGTGATAAATACAAAAATTAGGAAAGGAAATTTATGAAAAATGTGATGTAAATCAATTCCTGAAGATGAAAAGTTTTGTTTAGTTTGCGATATTTAGCTGTTTATTACTGTGATGGTCTGTAAGACGAAGCACCTCTGGGGCCTGGTTTAAAATACAATCTACTTACATTTACAGTGTGCATGTGCAAGTTCCCACCATCTGCACTAGTCATGAATTAATTGTCTTTGCAATTAAACATGATTAAAAACGTCCCAATTTATTAAAGCATAAGCAACTCAACATCGTCATGACGTCATTTAATAGAAAAATAACAAAGTTGGAACTTTAGAGCAAGTGACGCAACTCGCATAGAACAAAAATAAGTTCCACTTGCTGCTTACTTAACTTACTTATGTTCAATTTGCCTTACAGGAAAATCCTAGCTTTCATTCGAATAGATGTTAATATGTACTTTAAGAGAAACAGATTTTCAAAATTAGATTTTTACTAAAGAATGTAATATTTTGTGTCAACATTCAGCAAAAGCCCTGTGTGTTGTCTTTTTTAGATAACAAAATGTTCACGTTACATGAAATGAATAAGAAACCATGCTTTATTCCTGCGATTTCTGGCACTTTTTTAGGTCAAGTAAATTATTGCACAATAATTATATAATCGTGATGATTTTTTAGACAATAATCATACCATCAAAATTTGTAATCATCTTATACCTAATCATTAAATATTCATTGCCCAATCATTAGGGCATTAGGGAAGTTTAAGTAATTTATTTATATAGCGCTGTTTACAATAGTACATTTACAGTGTTATAAGCCTTTGAACCTTTCTGTTATCTTCAGGAAGAAACCTTGGGAGAACCAAGACTCGGTGGGGGACTCATCCTCCTTGAGCCCCTTGAACCCCCTTGACCCTAATAGAGGATTTAACTGAAGATAATAAAACGAGATGCTTATAATTTTTTAACTTTACAGAAAAATAGCACATTTAAATTCCAGCACATTTTCCTTGTTCTGGTTTTAGTTAAGTTTTAAAGTTTTAAAACTGTAAATTTAGTCTGGGTCCCCGTGAATATGTTGGAACTACAATCATAAACAATAGGGTCTTATTTTCATCCTCTTCTCATGCCTCTTATTTGGATGGTTTAGAAGTTTGTCGCTGCCTCAGAGTTCTCTTATACAGCTTGTCATATGGTTTAAGCCTCCAAAAATAGTCAGTTTGCCATTTTAAAGAATCTGGAATCATTGTCTGGCTTTAACCCTCACTGTGCATTAATCTTTATTTCTGAATCTGTATGGACCATTTCCACGGACACAGTAAAAGGTAGCTTTTAAATCTTTTTGGCTGATGAAAACTCAACATGCCAGTAGATCTAGTTTCTCTGACAAATAGGGCTTTTTTCTGTAAGAAATTGTTTGAAATTAGGTTCAAATTGTGCTCATACATCATTCTGTGGCTCAGGGAGTTTCTCATCACACCGTCTATGTCACTAGCAGCATGAAAGTGTGACAAACCAGGGCACACAGACATTATACTAGTTATTTGAAGTCTGATATAAAGGTTTTGAAATCTCATCAGATTTCATGTGTTAGTTATTTCTGATCACTTTTTTATTTACATATTAAAATAAGAGCTTTTAGTAAACTATTCCCACCATGAGAACATTCATACACTGCAAAAAATTGTGAAAAATAAACACAAATCAAGAAAAAAATATTTACATGAATCAAGTAAAATTATCTAGCAATAGAGTGAATCATTTTTCTTGTTAAGAATGCACACAGTTAGATACACGTGTCTACGGTAATTCCTCAGCAGCACAACTGCTGTGGATGTGGTGAGCTACAAGGACCCTTCATTCTAAAACAGTACCATAGTTCATAAATCAATGACATGCTAATTTTACTATTAAGAAGCACCTCATTTTAAATAAAACAATCCAATGAGAATGCAAAATAATGCAAATCAGCTGGGATTAAATGAAATTGCATTCATCTACTCTTCACTTTGTGGTGGAACAGCAGTCTAGTGGTTGCGCCGTCACCCAACAGCAAAAAGGTCCAAGATTTAATCTCAGACAGACATACAAAGTTCTTTCAATATAAAATTTGCACATTCTTAACATGACTGTTTCCTGTCAAAATCTAATAGATTAGGGCGAGATTTGACAAACTAACTCTTTGGGAAACGTTTGTGGATTCTTTACAGACACAAAAAGCAACCAATTATGTCCACTTTAATGTTTTTTTTTAGTGTCTGCAAAAAACAAAAAACGTCATCAAGCAGCGCCAAGATGTGGATAGTATGTGTGTGTGTGTATATATATATATATATATATATATATATATATTTTTTTTTTTTTCCCATTCATTCATTCATTCATTCTGTCCCGCTTTATCCTCTATTAGGTTCGCGGTGGGGTTCCCCATGCCCATCCAGGGGAGAACGTCTCGGGCGCTGGGCAGATAGACCCAGGACAGGGCGCCAATCCATCTCTGGGCACACACTCACTCACACAGACACACTCTATATGGGGCAATTTTGAGAATTTAATTGACTTGATCCATGTTGTTGGACTGTGGGAGGAAACCGGAGAACCCGGAGGAAACCCACGCAGACACGGAGAGAACATGGAAACTCCACCCAGATGGATTTGAACCGGGAATCCCTAGCGCTGAGAGGAGAACGTGCTAACCACTAAGCCACCGTGCCGCCTATATATATATATATATATATATATATATATATATATATATATATATATATATATATATATATATATATATTATAATTTGATCCTTGAATATCATGTCATAAAAGCAAAGAAAACACATTTAATTTTCAATTAATTTTTAGGATAAAACATGTTAATACGTATTTGATTAACAGTATGTAAATAAAATAATATAAATAAAAACCTTCCACAGTGCTGTAACCAGCAATGTATGTTTCTTATAAATCTATTGTCCTTCACACTGCTTTTGTCTGAATTGTGTAGCTACTCACTGCAGGTCTTAGAAAATATGTAACAATGAATCTCCTATAAATCAACCCACTGTCAAGACCAAGTACTTTAGCATGCACAACTGGAACTAGAGAAAGTAACATTAAACATAGGCTGGAAAAACAGATGAACTGATGGAAGGTCACATTAAAAAAAGAGAGAACAGAAGACATAACTAAAAGATAGTGGCTACTTCACATCATAAACACGACCAGTTTCACATTCCAAAGCCAAACTAACATGATATGCTGACGGAGCCAGACTTTAACATGAAGGACGACACATCAGTTTCTGTCTGTATAATTCTGAATAATATGTAACTAAATTAAACTGTAGTTAATGAAAATCAACATAAACATAATGTTTACTCCAATACTGTTTAAAAATCATTTCAACGCATAGATAACTCCTCATCTAATTATTTTACAATTAACCCTAGTTTTGCTGGACATACACACACACACTCAATTTTCAGATAGAGAAATTTAAAGCAGCCAGTTCAACCTGATTTCATGTGTTTGGACTGTGGGAGGAAACCGGAGAACCCGGAGGAAACCCTCGCATACACGGGGAGAACATAAACTCGGGGAGAACAGAAACTCCACCCAGATCAGGATTTAAACCAGTGCTGAGAGGTGAACATGCTAAACACTAAGCCACTGTGCTTTACCATTAGAAATATCAACAAAAAAAATAAATAAAAATCAAATAATGGCGGCATGGTGGCTTAGTGGTTAGCATGTTCGCCTCTCAGCACTAGGGATTCCCGGTTCGAATCCCCATCTGGGTGGAGTTTCCATGTTCTCCCCGTGTCTGCGTGGGTTTCCTCCGGGTTCTCCGGTTTCCTCCCACAGTCCAAAAACATGGATCAAGTCAATTGAGTTCTCCAAATTGCCCCATATAGAGTGTGTGTGTGCGTGTCTGTGTGAGTGAGTGTGTGCCCAGCGATAGATTGGCGCCCTGTCCTGGGTGTATCTGCCCAGCGCCTGAAACATTCTCCCCTGGATGGCATGTGGAACCCCACCGCGACCCTAATAGAGGATAAAGTGGAAGATAATGAATGAATGAATGAATGAATGAATATCAAGTAATAAGTACACTACTTTATGACCTCACATTTGCAACTAAATCCATCCATCATTTTCACAAATGAATCTCACAAACAGACTACTGTATATAGAGGCATTATATAGTAGCCAATTTTTCTTGAATACATGTTTTTGGACTTTGGGAGGAAAAGTGAGAACATGGAGGAAACCTACGCAAATATGGGGAGAACATGTAAACTCCACTCAGATCGGGATTTGAACCACCTTTAAGCAACATAATAAAAAAAAAATCTAAATAATAAGTATGCACATTAAATGCTACTAAATAAATAACAATATTCCAATGCTGTGTATGCATCATAGCAACACAATAGAAATGCTGATAGAGATGAAAAAAAAAAAAAAAAAAAAAAAAAAAAAAAAGCACCCGGGGCTACAAAGAAAAAAAAAAAAACGCCTGCTGAAACCATATGGCGAACCAATCGCACAATCTCTTCAGAATCTTCCTCTTAAAAGATACATACGGTACTAACACAACAAGACAATAAACCCACACAGTCCGGAACACCAGGCACTCGATCAGAAACATCCGTTCAGTAGCCATAAGCAATTAATCAGCGCTACTCGCTTCATTATTGAAAAAATCCTAGTGAGCATCGTCTCGCTAAATGAACCGAAAATTACTTTAATGAACAAAGATGTTGTAGACCCTAACCTCTTCTTCTAACTCTAATCACAGTAATCACTCTTCTGTGCAGTAATCAGGCCTATTGTCATTGCATAATTACTGATTAAAGCAAGCAGGGTACATTGTGATTGTGTGCCCACACTTCCTCATTCTAGTGATGCCAAAAAGCACCGGCATTGCCCTCCCTCTATTGAGCCCATCTGTCTCGTTCTGAACAAAATGGAGACATGTGGCCACTAGCCATGAATAATCCCCCAAGTACAATATGGGCCATGACATACAAACACCTTCAGACACCTTTGGACACCACAAATATGAAGTGCTGTTAGAAAAAGTGTAACACCGAAGGGGAGTATCCAGGCGCATCATTCGGATGAAACGGAACAGACGTTAACACACTTTTAGGAAAACATCTGCAGCAGAATCCATGGAACTACAGTTTCTCTCCAGGACATCATTCATTACTATGACATCATCCAGCAGGACGCCTCTATTCAAGCATAGAAAATGACTGTTTTGGAAGAAACGCAGTTAAAGACATTGTGTACTTGTGCATATGGCATTGCAAATATCTGATGTAGAGCTGTGGTTGCTCCTTGTCTTGTTTTTTTATTTTCAGCATTTATCTTCAGTTTGTTATTAAAATGGATATTTTTCCATAGGTCCTTAAAATAACCAAAAATTATAGCTAACAAGATTTAATCAATAACTTGATTAAAGAGTATTGGTTATGGAAATGGAGTTTAAATAATAAACTACAATGTGGTGGAAAAATAGGTCAAGTCTGTGATTTAATACTTTCTAGATGTTATTCCAGTAACCACAGTCATTAGTTTGTTGAGATTTGTTGTTTATCAGCTTTGCACAGTCCGACCAGAGAATATTTCATATTTTTCCAATAGAATTATTGGCTTCAAGTCTATTTTTGTGGTAAACGTCTGTGAGTGCAGTCACATCCTGTGCTTCATGCAGCAACATTCTTTTAAAATTTCTCTCATATTGGGGGAGAAAAATATTTCTCCCCTGTCATGCATTGGCGGAATAATTCAAATTAATCAAATAAAAGCACAATTAACAGGAATAGGCTACAATAATCTGTAGAACTGTTCCTGTAAAAAACGTAAAAGCAAACATGTATGGTACATCAGTGCAGTCAGATCACCATTCAGATTGCAAAAGCTACCAGACATGACAGGTTAATATAATATAAAAAATAAAATAAAATAAAAAATTCTCTCATATTGGCTCTTATTCTTTTGTAAAACTGTAAAAGATGAGATGCCAAATGCAGATTTAACTACATACAATTTAACTATCCAAATCAATTCAAGCTTTATAAACTGATTAAGGAAACATGTGGTAGGTAATACACTCACCAATTCACTCACTTAACTACTTGTTTTTACACTTATTCTTTATTTAATCAATTAAAACACACAATTTACACAATAAAGCATCTACAGCTGACCCAGAACTCTGCAGCTCACTTTGTGTTCATCCAACGCATAAGAACCAGGTTACTCCTCTACTCATCCTGTAGCTGTTTACATGCAATACAAGACTTTAAACTATAGGACAATCTCTGGATCTGCTCTTTCCTATGAACAAGTTAAAGTTTACATAATTATATAGAACTTTTTACAATGATACATTTTACTCAATGTTCTACTTTACAGTGTTCTGAGCCTAAAGCCCCAAAGAGCAAGAAAAGTGACAGTGGCAAAAAAAATCTTCCTGATATTGTAGGTATTTAAGTAATAAACCAGTCTGGGACTCATCCATTTCCAGCAGCTGGGCAACATGAACAGTGCATTCTAAACATTCTTGTTACGCCAAACAATAATCAGAATGTGCATTGTGGTAGATCTCAAAATCTAGAAATTGTTGTTAACCATTATAAATTTCTTAACAGACATGGACAACTCAGCCTCTGCGCTAGGGATTCCTGGTTCGAATCCCCATCTGGGTGGAGTTTCCATGTTCTCCCCGTGTCAGCGTGGGTTTCCTCCGGGTTCTCCGGTTTCCTCCCACAGTCCAAAAACATGGATCAAGTCAATTGAATTCTCAAAATTGCGCCATATAGAGTGTGTCTGTGTGAGTGAGTGTGTGCCCAGCGATGGATTGGCGCCCTGTCCTGGGTCTATCTGCCCAGCGCCCGAGACGTTCTCCCCTGGATGGGCATGGGGAACCCCACCGTGACCCTAATAGAGGATAAAGCGGGAGATAATGAATGAATGGACAACTCAGTCTGTAACCCAAAAACAATAACTATAAAAAAAAAATCACCTTTTAATCATGACTGAATCGATATAAAAGTCTGAGTTTTCATTATTTTAGTGAATTTGGAGGTGGATATGTATGGCTCAACCCTGTTTGGGAGAGAACCAAACAAACATGGAACAGCGCGATTCAGCTAGTAATAAAAATGTAAATTAGCTCAGCATAACATGACCAATAGAAAAATAAAGTCATAGTGAGGATGGGGAGCTCAAGACTTTACCACCAGAAGCAAAGACACAGAAAGAGAGGGGGGGGGGGGGAGCGAGTGAGAGAGAGAAAGACAGAGGGAGAAAAAAAAGAGATAAAGTTAGAAAGTATTATGTATAGGTCTCTCTATAGACTACAGTACCTAATAACCCTAATAATCTTTATTACATGTATATTTTTGTACTGTTTTTATTATTATTATTATTATTATTATTATTATTATTATTATTATTATATACTATGATTTGACAATACAACATTTGAAGTCAATAGCGTAAAATGAGAGAGAAAGATATGAAGAGAAAGCGAGAAGGGAAGGGAGTGAGAAAGAAAGAGGAAAAGAGAGGAAATATGCAAAAATGACAGAAAGAAACAAAGTTAAAGAGAGAGGGGAAAGAAGCAAGAGAACTAGAAAAAGAAAGAGAGAGAGGAACAAAGTAAGAGAGAAAGAGAGAAAGGGAGAGAGAGGAAAGAATTGAGAAAACAGAGAAAGAAAGAGAGGAACGGAGTGAGAAAAAAACAGAGAAAGAAAAAAAAACAGAAAAAGAGAGGGAGAGAGAGAGAGAGAGAGAGAGAGAAAGAGGAAGGGAGTGAGAGAGAAATAAATAAAAAGGAATCGAGAGAGAAAGAAAGAAACAGAGAAAGAGCGAGAGAGAGAGAAACAGCCTAAAAACAGGCCGCATCTCATGGATTAGGTAAATGCAAGTAAATAAATCATCATAATGTTATTATGCCATTTCATTAATCTGCTTTTATGTGTCAATTGGCACTTGTTGTAGCTTCAAGAGAATCTCTGCTCAGCACCGCTGAGCATTTCTTTATAATCTTTGAGCCGCTGGCCTCCCTCAGGCTATAAAACAAGTTGTTGTGGAGTGGAAGACTAATGGAAGAAGGGTCATGATATCAAGTGCTGCCCTTTCATTAGGCCCAGAATAAATGGCTGTCAGTGCAGTTTTGATATGCTAATTACCTCCAACCTACAAACATGATCACTATGCTCAGAGCTCCAGCTGCTGCACTGGGCTGAAGCAACATTCTCTCCATCGTTGGAGCTACGACCGAAAGGCATTTTAAGTCCATGAGCCGTGAAGCTAATTCCAATGAAACGCGAGACCCAAGTGTCTAAATGGCTCTCTGTCTGGATTCAGGTGCTCATGGAGGGTGAGGAGGAGACGTGAGTGAGTTTGGTTCGACGTCGAGAGTAAGAGCAATCAAACACTTACAGGAACAGAGCTGTCTCTAGTTTGCAAAGAGCAAGTCAAGCCAAGATCAACTTAAAGAACAGCAGGGAACATCGTAGAGTGAAGCTGTAATCCTGACACCGTACGCACACGATATGTTGGACAAAAGTATAGAGACACGCCCCTTAACAGAATTCAGGTCAGAGGTGTTTAAAATAAACTTGGTTCTGAAATGGGACACCACCACCAATTTCTTTACGTTCAGACATTTCACAGAAGGGATAAGATGATTGCAGATTGTGTTGTGATGGTACGATTATACCATTTTTATGCAATAATTAACTTTACCAAATAAAGTATCAGAAATCACAGGAACAGTGCACAGTTTCTTATGTTTGTTATTTAATGTTTGTAACAGGGGATGGGATAAGAACAAGAATAGGGGACTGAAATTAACTGTTAATTAACAATATGTTAAAACATACATTCAACTACAACTGGTGCTGATGTTATCACCGAAAGTCCCGCACCTGTACTTGCTAGCTTTCTTTCTCGCCACAGCATGAGATGTTACAGCTTATAAAGGCTGCACACGTACATCAGGCAGTGCTGCGTCAGGTGTGTTAATTACTTCTAAAGTTCATTGCCAACGACAATTATTTTCTCCCTCAGTGCAGCTGTGCTACCGTACAGCTGTGCTAAACAGGAAATTATATTTTGTTATCAAAAATTATCAACGCAGGGCTTTTGATGTATATTAACACACAATATTCCATACAACACAAAATATGAAATTCTTTGTGAAGTACAATAAAAAAAAGTTTTTTTTTAATCAATGTCCCTTACAGCACACATTCTCAACTGATGGGACAGCTTGTTTAAAAAAAAAAAAAAAAAAAAAAAAAAAAAAAAAAGAAAGAATGAATGCGTATCTTTCTGGTCTTTTAGATTGGAAAAAAAGAGACAGAGAAAGGCACGTGTCAGATACATGTAGCATTCTTGTTACCATGGTAACCACCACTCCTTTGACAGTTATTCTTCTCTTTGAATTTGTGATGTTCGGAGGCAGAATGGAAAAACGCAAATATAACCTGAAGCATTTAAAATGTGGATTTTTAGTTAATTGAGGACAAGTTTCCCCTGCTCTTAAATTAACTTTGCATGTATATGTATGTTTAAATGTGTTTTTGAAGGCTATTTGTAAAAAAAATGTATTTGTTTGATTTGTATTCTTCAAATGTGTGTAAAAAAAAAAAATAAAGCCGATCCCGAACTCTACAGCTCATATTGTTTTTAACCAATGCAGGAGTTCAAGTTACTCCATCACTCATCTCTCTCTTCCCGCTTCCTGTAGCTGCCCGCATTAAGTACAAGGCACCGACTCTAAACTGCAGGACAATCTCTGGATCTGCTCCCTCTTACCCTACTACTTTACTTTCAAAGAAACACCCGACCCATTCACTGTGCTCTAGTGATGACTGTCGCTTGGCGCTTCAACCTCATCACGCTGCCAATTCTCACTCCATATCCTTCACCACTGCAAATGATCTTCCTAACTCTGGTGCTAAGACTCATGGGGCAAAAAGTCATCAGCGCCAACTGGCAATCTGATGGAACAGCTTGGATTTAGAAAATGCCGGAAGAACATTACCTGCATGACTGCACTGTTGATGCTTCCCCACCTCTCAAGGAGGATAAGATGCCCACTAAGCCCCGGTCTTCCCAAGGTTTCTTATTTAAAAAACACAACTTAATGGGGAGTTTTTTCTTGCCACTGTGGCTTCAGCTCACACTTTATCAAACTTTAACTTTCGCACTATAAAATTGGGTAAAAAAGAAAGGAATTATTCATACAATGTACGTGCCCAGAACTTTCTTGAACTACAAATAATAATACTCGTTTTGAGAAAAGAACAAAAATCTTTTCAAAAACACTTATTCTTTATTTTCACTTTACAACCATGTCACAAGGTACCTGAGCAGAAAAGCACGTGACTCCCTCATTACACCAAGAACAAATAAAAATAAATCAAGTCTTTTTGTACCTAGAGAACACATTATTCTTTATGTTCATTTGTTTTTTCTTAGTCTCATCAAGTTCCAAACATGTGCATCTCTACCGCTTTGTTTATAGCAGTCTGCCAGGAGCAGAGGACAAAATATGACCATGGTTATCACAAAAACAGATTTTTTTCCCCCCTACCAACTATACTGCAGCTGTCTGATAGTCAGGAGTCTTAAAGAAACCCAAACAATAAAAAACCTCTAGTCATTTATGTGAAAGCAACAGGTATTCATTATACAAAATTAATTTTTAAAGTGTTATTTATTGTCTTCGAAAAAGCAGCTGTTTGCGTGACACTGCACCAGTCCTATATGATCACAGTGCTATTGGTTTATTGATTATTATATCTGTGTGAATCACGATAACACTATAAACTGGCAAGTCATGTATTTATTGCAGTGGGACCAACATATACATATACAGTATAGATACACTGCTAATTCTGAATTTGTAACAGTACTTTGTTCTCAGATGATCAGGACCCCAACAGAAGAGGTTCTAGAATGGTGGATTCTCAGTCCTGCAGTGAAACTGACATGGTGGTGGTGGTGCTGGACAGAGAACAGTACACCAATCAGAACATCCACTGATCCACTCGAACCAACATCCACCACTCTAATAATACCTGCTCTGTGGGGGTCCTGATCATCCAGTCCAGTGGGGGGTTCATTGACTATGTTGTGATTGGTGTACTGTTCTCTTTCCAGCAGCACTGCTGTGTCTAATCCTTTTGTACCAGCAACACACACCAACACCACCACCATGTCAGTTTCACCATAAAACATTGTCTGTGAAATAGATACATGCATAAATACTATTGGGACATGGTAAAAAGCATGTATTTCTTCAAAAGTCTGTAAAAATAGTAACATTTAATAAATACACACAAGCGAGTCCTGAAATTCTCGTGTGAGGCTCCCACACCATAACCATCATTTAGATTTTCACCGAAAACTACAAAACTACAAATTAGAACACGTCTGGTTGCCCGTCATGGTGTAAGACTGATTTCGGACAAGGTCCTCCCAAAAGTGAAGGTCCATTACATTTTACTTCTAATAATAGTCAATAAAAACAATGAGACAGAATTCATAACAGCACTGCTTTTGAAATTTGCAGACAGAAAGCAATTTTTTCAGAAAGGAGGTGCTGATGAGAGGAAGGTAGAGCAGCCGGTCACCGAGCATCTCAAAAGGTTAGTTTACATAAACTTATGTACACGCTTTATGTAAGCAAACAGATGGCTTCTACTTCAAAGGAAATCAAATGTAAATAGGTTCGTTAATTAAGTGGTAATGAGGCTTATCTAAAAAATAACACTCTTCCTGTCTCTGTGTAATCAAATCCCCTGCAGTGAAAGAGCACACATGCACACAAGCCTGAGACAGAGAGTGGGTAGATGTAAACAGATAACTCTCTAATCCAAACACACCTAAGGTCAGCTGTGGTGTCAGTGATATGGGACATGGATGTTATTCTAGCAGCTCATATGAACTGTATGGTTTACATACAACATCATCAGCATTTTTATTTTGTGTTTTTTGTAGACTTAAATGTAACTAAATTCTTAAATGGTATTAACACATACATGCGCTATTTTATGGTGGGTTGGTGGCAAGCACGTCCACCCCTCAGTGCTGGGGATCCAGGTTTCAATCTGGTTTGCATGTTTTCCTCATGTCCACATGGGTTATCTCCGGGTTCTCTGGTTTCCCCCCACAGTCCAATTACATGGATTCAAGATAAACTGGATGCTGTTAAATGCCCCTATATTTTTTTTGCCCAGCAAAAGATGTTCTGGGTGTATTTATGCATCCCCTAAACCTTCTCCCCTGGACGGGCATAAGGAACCCCCATAATAGATGATTAAGTGAAAAATAATGGATGGATGTTCATGTTGTGCCTAATAACACCTCTTTCCCGTGATTATTTCACAATAATTATTATCAGAAAACTGAAATAAGAAATCTGAGGCATGTAGTATAGTTGGTGGTCTGTCGACTTAAAAAGCTGCTTTGATTTTAATTGATTTATTTTTGCTGTTGTGTATTCACTGGTATGTATAACAATTATATTCATAAGAAATTGAACAATAACACCCTCTATACACCATTAAAGTGGATCTAAAATAAAGCAATTAAGGTCATCAACATGATTTCAATTCAAGAGGTTTAACAAGAAAAGGCTGCAGTAATTGTTTAAAAATTACAGTCATTTTATACACACCATCCGTTTTCCCAGGGTCAAGATTAATTGGACAATTGACTGATGAATAGCTTCAGCGGCGAGTGTGACTCGTTCCCTTGTTATTTTAAATGACGGAGAAAACAGATTAAAGGTTTGCAGTTGATTCCAAGTGCTGAATTTGCACTTAGGAAACTTTTAATATGTGGTCCAGGGAGGTGTTAATGCAAATGAAGTGTATGATGATTGTTTTTATTGATTCATGTTAAATAATTTGGTCCTACTGCAGTTGTTTGTTTCTTTTTTTTTATTTTTGGAGTGAACGGAAGTGGATACAAGCGACCCTAGTATAGGATTAAGTCGAAGATAATGGATGGATGTTTACTTCAAATACATCCTCTATTACGTACCACTGATCCTAATACAGAAACAGTATTTAATGTTTACAATTAGGAACTATTTCTGCGAAAATGGTTTGGAAGTGTGGTTTAGAAATGAATTCAAATTACGGTCACATTTGTAAATGTGCTAGCAAAAACAGAAAAATAAACCAAAAAAGTAGAGGAAGAAAGTAAAGGAAGAAAAAGAACACTTGTTTAAATGTATGAGAAAAAACAACAAAAACAATCTGCCAAGCGCAAATAGCAACATTAAGCTTTTAATAGTCTTAATGACTAATAGCCGTTACACAAAGTAACTGCAAATAATGCCGCGCCACCATCTGCTAATGTTTACAAGGAATTGCTCATGAACTAACTAGAGAGAAAACCTTCATTTATACAGTCACACTGAATAAGTGAGGAAGAATACTGACTACTTAAATAAATATTCTCTGCAAGTTCCGCCAAAAGGTTTTTAAATTGTTTTAAGAAAACTAACAAAAAAAAAAAACAAGCCCACAGTGAATTACATCATCATATTTAGTCTTTTTAATTTCCCACTAATTATTTGAATAAACTTAAGAATGCTCGTTTTTTTTCATATAAAAATCATATAGTTTAAATCCATTAGAACAGCTATAACTTACTGAACAGGCCAATAACTTTGAGGAACAATAAATAAAAATGAAAAATGTAAACATTTATTTTTCTAATTCCAGCGGTCGTTCCACTCTAACAAGTATAGTTGATTTGAATATGAGAGACCAAATTGCTCCACTCTGTTCTGGGAGGTTTCGCCTGTGGCATAGCTGAGATTAATCCATAGTGGAGTCCGGCACATACTACAGCAAATACTAATGGAGCTCAGGATCATATATCCAGTCAGCCATGTGAGATAAGGCTGAAACTATTAAACCCTGAAGAATCTTCCTGACCATGACTGCACAGGCATGACGTCAGGAATGCATAAAAAAACATAAAATTTAAACTTTAGGACTAAAGCAGCTGTGTAAAAACTACATATGTTCAGAGCCACAGAATCAGAACTGCTGTTTCAAATTTAGCCCAATACATATAAAATAGGTTATGGCTTAAGAACATTCATTCATTCATTCATTCATTCATTATCTCCCGCTTTATCCTCTAGTAGGGTCGCAGTGGGGTTCCCCATGCCCATCCAGGGGAGAACGTCTCGGGCGCTGGGCAGATACACCCAGGACAGGACACCAATCCATCGCTGGGCACACACTCACTCACACAGACACACTCTATATGGGGCAATTTTGAGAATTCAATTGACTTGATCCATGTTTTTTTGGACTGTGGGAGGAAACCAGAGAACCCGGAGGAAACCCACGCAGACACGGGGAGAACATGGAAACTCCACCCAGATGGGGATTCGAACCAGGAATCCCTAGTACTGAGAGGCGAACGTGCTAACCACTAAGCCACCGTGCCGCCCTGGCTTAAGAACATGCATCTGATATTAGTCCAACTACAATTCAACACTGAGCAACACCTATAAGAAAAGTAAGGACATGTATATGGTTCATACTGAAGTAAAAATATGAACATGTCAATAATTTACTAAATTTTTGAGCCCAAAGTAGAAAACCTACATAGTTTGGAGGTCCCATAACCACCTTCTGACAAATTATATTAATAATGTTGCAACAGTTAAGCTAAATGAGCATGCCAGATCTTTTTATCCAACAATCCAATCCAATAGGAACACTCTTTGTAAATGCTGCAAACATGTTGGCTGTGTGGATGTATAACGATGTATTATTATATACTCTCAGCACTCAGTTTTTGGGCCAGGGGTGGGGTAGTGGTGTGTGTGAGGGGGGAGGCATAACATTACAATTACAGTATCTTTTAGAACATCCCAGTTTGAGTTGTGGTCAAATATGAGAATTGATTCTGAACTTTAATAACTAGAAGATGAAAAAAAAGAAATTGATGATACATAGTACTGCAACTGAAAAACATCACCCACCATCATCTGTAGATCTGTTCTTAAATGATTCAGAGCCAGAGCTGAAGGAAAACAAGCTGGCCAAGGTCTTGTAAGCAATAGGTTTATTTTATGCACAGTGCAATTAGCAGGTGGTACCACACAGTTTGCTCGATAAACTAACCCTTATTAAACCGGACTTTGAACTAATCTTAGATGAATCACTCAGACGAATGTGACCTTTATCATACACATCATTAGATTTTAATTGCAGCATTTAATGTTCTGCTTCAATCTTAAAAAAACATTTTGTACAGTTACCATTTTTTTTACAGATTTAATTTTTTTCATTCCTCGAGTCCTGTAACTTTCCACACAAGGCCACAATGACTCTTCAGGGCTTCATAGTTTCAGCCTTTTCTCACACAGCTGACACAAAATACGCTCCTGAGGTCTATTAGAAGCACAAATTGTATGTGTGCTTATAAATATTCTACTAGCAGAATCTTCCAGCACAAAGTGGGACAAATTAGAAAATTTAATTTAATGTCTGTTAAATTCACAATTACCTCACATCTGAAACTGGACAACTTTTCAGCCATAACATCCATATTAACTGGTTGCTAAGCTACTTCTTAGGTTTCTGTTACTAGGCTGGCTCACTGAGGTGGTCCTGCTGTTTGTTCCATACCTTGTGTGCTTCAGGAGGCTTTCAAGTGCCATTTTTTGAACAAGCCCAAGGTCTATGGGAGGATCGGCTGCAGGATTTTAAGTCAATCGAGAGCTGCAACGTAATCCAACTGGAACATTAGAGGAATTCTAAGAGACGAGACCTTTCCTGCTTTGCTTTTTGCAACAGAGAATTGAAACAGTAAACTGTGATGAGCAGCACGTAGATAAGCTTTTCATAAAAGACTTGATGTTTGCAGCTGGATTGTGAATTTCATTGCATTCATCTGGGCACAGATTTACAAAGCTCCCAAAGAAACAGAAGACAAAAGACAACAAACAGCATCCTGCTCATGTGAATGCAGGGACATTTGCAGTGGGTTCCACCTCTGAGTGTAAATAGCAGTCTGTTTATGGTTCTCATTTCTCAGTAAAGATTACTTTTCCACTGGTCACACTGAGCTGAGGTGAGGGATATTAAATAAAGCCAGAGCTAGTGAGAGCTGTTTAAATTAGAGTTAAGGTGAAAGATTTGGCAGGTGATTGGAATCATTCTTTGGCAGAAAAAAAAGCTCTATTGGACTGTTGCCTAGACCCTGTCCCCAACACCGTGCACTGTTGACTGGACCCTGTATCCAACACTGTATACTGCTGTATACCAAATGAACATGAAATACAGTTACCTGGAAAAATAATTGTGTACTGAAGCTGAAAAAGTACAAGGAATGAACACAACCATTATAATAGCAGTTGGATAGATCCTTCAGCATTCCAAATGACAGTGGAAATGCAAACAGAAATAAGCCCTTAAAGATATGCATCTCAGAGGAGCCCCAATGGGGGCTTAGACTGTTTGGTCTGAGAGCACCTAAATCAAGAGTGTTGAAACACCTAAATCTGTCAGAATGTTCTGCATTGTTTCGATTGATTCTAAAAGCCCTGTGTAAACCTTCTCACTCAAACTGCTGGTGATGGAAACCCAAACACAGACTCCTTAAAAGCAGGTAACAAAACTTCAAACCAGTCTAAATAGCCTAAATAGCATACTGCTTAGGGGGCAAACAGAAGAAAACCTACTTTATGATTACTAATAAGTTAGTCTTCGGAGTTAGAGATCGGAACTTCTAAAAGCCTGAGGCATCAGTGGTTTATTAGTGTAGTGGGTTTTTAACTGTGCATCAATCACGGGAGCGAGTAGTAAACAGAGAGTAGTAAAATTTGAAAGCCACAATTTATGGAACATTTTAAAATGCTAAACATCAAAAAGTCAAAGAACATAAAATAATAGGGTCTCGTGCACCAGCACTAAGAGTTAGGAAATAGGGAGAAGGATCTGAAACCACGTTAAAGCTTCATCAATCTGAACTGATGACATTTTATGTGCAATCATTTAAAGAGAGGTCAGAACAACACAAACCTCATAACGGACAACAATCACAAATAATCCAATAGTCCCATTCAGGGAGACTAAAAAGCGGCAAAGTACAAAAGGATCTAATTATTAAAGCCATAAGGTACGAAAGGGTGCACATTATTGTGAATAAATCCCGGGAAAGATATAGTTATACCTTGATTTATTCACAATAATGCACAAACTCAAGTGCCTTATTGTTTTTATAAATATAATATCAACACACTATAATAAAAAAAGTTATTTATAATGAAAACAAGGTTCAATTCATTAATGTGTTTATTTATACAAATTATTAATAATCTGGTCTTCCGTGTCGTAATCTGTCGTAGTCTGGATTTAAAGTGAACGCTGATTGCTGACTAACAGGACACAGGCTTAGTGCTTTTCGGGAATTGTTTTGCTGTTTATATTAATCTATATTTCCATTTATGTTACATGACTTCAGGACGTGATATACAATATATTAAAACATGAATTCAAGATAAATTGAATGCTCTAAATGGCCCCAATAAGTGTGTGTTTGTGTGACCATGTAAGTGAGTGTGTGCCCAGTTATAGATTGGTGGGTGCCCTGTTTTGGGTGTATCTGCCCTGCGCCCGAAACGTTCTCCCCTGGATGGGCATGGGGAACCCCCCATGACCCTAGTAGATCCCCCTCCCCTGGGTAACTTTAGAATACCCATTAATACCTTCACACCAGTTCACACACCTGTTCACAAACAAAACCTCGCAAATCATCTTCGAATCTTGCGATCGAAACTTGAGTGTCAGCAACAGAGTTATTACTTTTTGTTTACTTTTTTTTTGCTACTGTAATACAGACTTTCAACTTGAGCTGTTAGAGAGTGTAAATAAAAACGAACAGTAATATTTCCACGTTCTTCTATACACTGTGAAATGTGACACAGCAAACAAGGAGCTGCACTGAGTGATGCAGACGAGATTAGATCAGACGGACCGGAGACCATTTTCTCCAGAGAGCTGCGCTTCTGCCGCATCATTAAAATGCCATTAATAAAGAGCCTGTCAGCTGGCTGTGCTGCCAAACATCAGAGCAAGAAGATGGGATTTGGGAAGACACAATCTATTTTAAATGATTCGGCAAACAAAATGTTCTTGGTTCATGATTTATAATTCCTTATTTTGATCCATCCTTCTTTTCCAGTGTTCATAACATCCACTGGTCTTTCCAGTTCTTATCCAGCCACATTCTTCTCTTTTTGCACTCATTGCTGTCCAATTATGAAACGAAGACAATGATGAAGCCACCTGCTGAGACATAGTATCACAAAGCAATCTGTGTCTCTCTCCAAAGAAAGACTCCAGTATTGCAATCATGGGCATGGTACAATTTAGAAAGAACTGGAACACACGGGGAGATCAATAGCTAGGATGGTTTAAAGGGGTTAGACACAATGTGTGGAGTTTTTAGAGCTTTTCTCCAAAAGAAGACATCCATTCAATCCAGGACTGATATTACAAGAGAGAATGAAGAGGGAAATGGGTGATGACTGACCCCATTTTACTTCCATTATACCAAACTGAAGATAATGTTAATCTTTACAGGCTGAGAGAAAAAAAATCCATATTTGAACACCAATAAAGTCTGGTGAGAACATAGTAAATGACTAAATGTGCTTATCTTTCGACAGTTTTGATTTCATAACATCAAACTACTTTTTAATTTCAGTTATAATACACTAAAGGTTTGGCAAAATTTGGCTACAAATAATATGTACACTTACTCATTCCATGGGGCAATTTAGAGTATTCAATTTACCTTGAATTCATGTTTTTGGATTGGATTGAGAACCAAGAGGAAACCCACATGGACACAGAGAGAACACACACACACATACATTATATTTATATATATACACATATACAGTATAGGTGGCTTAGTGGTTAGCACGTTTGCCTCTCAGCGCTAGGGATTCCCGGTTCAAATCCCCATCTGGGTGGAGTTTCCATGTTCTCCCCGTGTCTGCGTGGGTTTCCTCCGGGTTCTCCGGTTTCCTCCCACAGTCCAAAAACATGGATCAAGTCAATTGAGTTCTCCAAATTGCCCCATATAGAGTGTGTATGCGTGCGTGTCTGAGTGAGTGTGTGCCCAGCGATGGATTGGCGTCCTGTCCTGGGTGTATCTGCCCAGTGCCCGAAACCTTCTCCCCTGGATGGGCATGGGGAACACCCCCGCGACCCTAATAGAGGATAAAGTGGAAGATAATGGATGGATGGATGAATATACATATATATATATACACATATACACACATACATATACACACATATATAGAGCAAGAGAGAGAGTGAGAGAGAGATATTGAATACTGATGAATTTTAAGTACAACTTGAACCAGTCATTTTTCCAGTCACTAGAGCACTGTGACGTTTCACAGCCTTTAGTCAGTTTCAGGCATTCAAGCCAAAGCTAAACCCAAAAAGAAAAACAAAACAAAATACAGCATCGCATTCAATTTGTAGAATTACAAAGTCCATCAATATAGTAAGTTAAGTGGATAAACAATGAGCTGTACATAATAAAATGGCCAGTGGGTGAGTCTTTCATTACTGAGGCTGATTAATTTTACAGACTGTTGATGATGTAAGGTAATTAGTCTTTGCTTGAAACTTCTAGTTTACTACTCTGTGTCAGCTGCCATGTTATTGCAGCAGTAGTAGCATCAGCTGGATTTTGTACTATGACTGAGCCCCATGTGCAGCTTTTCAGCATGACTGTGTTTGCCTTTGAGTATTAATTTACACTGATCCGCTGATGGCACACATCACTATGGTGAGAAATTCAACATCTTCTCTATTCTTTCTGGGACATAAACGCTCATGTAGGTGCGTCTGTATAAAGATCCTTCTGTTTATCTACTGTCTCATAACTATAACAAAAAACAACATGTGCATACAAAGTCCATCCATCTTTATTGTTTAGTGGCTCCAAAAATGTTTTTATTCTTAACTAAATCTGTTACTGTTGATGCTTTGCAAGTCAGACTGAACTAAAACAGTGCAGAGAGCACGGAGAAGATAACCGCTAATGTTGAGAACGGCATTATTTGAGCTCGGCCGTAATTACCAACCCAAAACATCAACACTGCTGCCAGTCCAAACGCGGTGCCTCATTTCCACTTTGATCTGCGTACTAACCACACAGACAGACCACAGGGGCAGTAGAGGACATGCAAAAACCCATTTAATGAAATATAAAAGGAAATGCACCACAGCCAGTGGAAAATACTCAGCACTATGCCGGACCAAAGGAAAATGTGAGCAGGACATTTTTTTATATGTGAAACCAGTATGAGAAGGAGAAAGGGGCATTTTTTGGGACATGGAATGTTTAAATCCTATCCCACTAAATCAATGGCTATTAATAACTTTCCTTAATTTGAGAGGTTAACATATAAACTGAGTCATTTTTACACAATAAATAGCAATTAATTATATACACACTAATATATGGTAACCGAAATTACCAAAAAAGAAAGAAAGAAAAAAAAATAAACGGTGTTGGGCTATCTATCTGTAGATTGGGCGTTTAAAATCTCAAAAAGCTGCCAGTGTGCAAGCTCCTTAACCCTCAATGCTGTATCATGACTGAACCTCTGCTCTAGTTTTATCCATCAAATTGGGATACTTGTAATGCGCATTGGATAAACATCTGCAAAGTGTATTGTAAATAATAAAAAACTAATTATTTAAATCAAGCAATAAACTGATTTTATGATGCCGGTAACTTTTTCTTGTTTAGCATGTTGTTTTTTTTACAGATAGTCCTCGAAACACATTGAGGTCAACAAGCTGTTATTTAGTTGTAAGCATTTGTGATAACAGATACAGAAAAAGCATTGAATATATTAAAGCTATTGAGAGCAGCTTAAAATTCTTTTCATAAAAGCAGCAAACATGTCAGCTGTGTAGATGTATTAAGAGGTAACATTTTTAGCAGTCAGTTACAGACCATGTAGTTTTTTTAAGGAGCACATAAATAAATGGGGGCGGCCCGATGGTGTATTTGTTAGCATGTCCATCTCTGAGCAAACCTTATAAACCTAGTAGAGGATTTAGTAAAAGCTAATAAATAGATAAATTAATAAATGAAAACAAGTATTTTATATTAATTTTTTCATACTGTATCTTTGTGGGGAGAAGAAAGATATTTATTTATTTATATTTACAGATTTAAGTCATATTAACATTTTATTTTTACTAGTGATTCAACGAAGTTTATTTGGGAATGTATAATACTGGAATAACAGTACACACACAAAAATATATAAATAAATAAATAAATAAATAAAATTTAATGGGGGGGGGGGGGGGGGGGGGGGGGGGGCAAAATGATATTTTTGCTACATTTTGTATTCGTATTTTTATCTAGCAAGTTATGTCTTTGCTTGGGTAAAGAATCAAAATAGTTCTTGAAACTTAACTAGCATTTCTTTTTTGTCTTTGTCATAAAAATTCAGCACGTATGTCAATCTCTTTAAAACATGTAACTTAATCTACAATTTAAATACTAAAACAGCACTGTTGTAGTCAGATCTATGTGTTTGTTTTAAATAGATAAAGATTTAGCATTTTTATAGAAAAAAGGATAATTAAGTTTAAGCATAGTCAATTTTCTTGATGAAATATGAAAGCAAAACGAGTTGTAATTATAAAATTCAATCTGATTGGCTGTGTTTCTCATCATGTTGATGATGAAATGCTCACAGTGCTGTGAAATGTAGTCTCCCCAACAATTATAAAGAAGCAGCAAAACACAAACGCACCAGGTGACTGGATTGAGACAGAGCCCTGGGGCTGAAAGAAGCAAGAGTTCAACTGAAAAGCTCTTTATTCAAGAGCATGAAAAACGATGAGGAAGTATGAGTAAGTAAGAAAGAGAAAAAGAATAAGTAAGACTCCAAAACGAGAAGCCTTTGAATAGTTACCGTGCTGAGCAGCAAGGACAAAGAAACGTCTTAAACTTCCCTTTGTTTCTTTTTAAATAATCCTCTTAGAGAAGACACCAGGGTCGGTTAGCACACTGCGACAGTGCGACAGGCGCAAAGCATCGAGGTAGCTGCGGCTGCTCTGGACTGTATAATAACTTCCTAGAGGACAAAACTGCCGCAGAACACAGCGAGCAGAGTAAAGCCTGTCACCTGCGCAGACGAAACGACTCGGGCAATGACAGATTACAGACTTCACAGGACTACAGCAGCAGGATTCCACAGAGGGGGGTTGCATAATGGAGACAAACTACTAAGCTTAGTGTCCTAAGAGCCTAAATGAGACTGGGCTGGGTGCTGAACCAAGATGAGAACATTAACCTTTGACCTCACCTCTGATCCACGTCAACCAAATAAGAATGTTTTATTTTTTTTATTTTGGAAACCAGACTATTATACATAATGCACCATGCAAAATATTTTTCAAATTCGGCCCCCAAGCTTTCAGAACATCTGGCTCTCCTCTACACTACCACGTTATTTATAAACTCCTAAACAAAGGACTTTTATAAATTCTGCAGGATCCATTTTAGTTTTAAATCATACAGTTTTTATGTGAATTAGGCAAAATTTAGACTTTCAATAAAAACCTGGTAGCATCAACCATCATATTCTGATTAAGTGTGATTATATATATATATATATATATATATATAGTCGAAAGTCTGTGTGCGCTTTTTCTTTATTTACCACAGACTTTGACATACTCTTCAGGAACCTGCAGAGGTTTATGTACTCTAGAGTCACCACGAAGCAGCTCAAGGGGTTTAATTTTAGTGATTTTAAGCAAGACATCAATCGCAAACAGCGCACCTTAATTTTAGGGTGTCAGTGTGTCTTTGTTATCATTTAATTCATGAGTGTGTTTTGGGAGTCACATGCAATAAACCAATCAGCGTATAACTTGCCATTCTTTAACAATTTTAGGGCCTGGTGTGGTCTGGCTCCACTATTGGTGCTGGACGGGACACTCAGGACAAGGCACCAATCTATCGCTTGGCACACTCACTAACACATACACAAACACACACTATATATATTGTGTGTGTGACTGTGTGCCCAGTGATGGATTGATGCCCTGTCCAGGGTGTACATTTACAGCATTCAACTTACCTTGACACCATGTTTTTGGACTGTGGGAGGAAACTGGAGAACCCATGCAGACACAGGGAGAACATGGAAACTCCACTCAGATTGATATTCAAACCTGGATCCCCAGCACCGAGAGGCGAACATGCTAAGCACTGTAGTGCAACTTATTATGCATAAATTAACATTAACATTACGTGACTGCTATAATTTGCCCATATAGTGTGTGTGGAAGTGAGAGTGTGTACAGCAATGGACTGGACCCTTGTCCTGGGTGTATCTGCCCAACGCCCGAAACGTTATCCCCAGAAAGGGCATGGAGGAACACCACTGATTAAATAAATCAGTTTTAATATGTCTTCATACATAATCTGAATGTTCCACTCACACCTTGTTCTCTAGGTAGTTTGCAGAATAGTAGGGTATAAATGACAACATTGTTCTCAGATACCAGGCATTTCAACCGTAACAGTTTCATTCTTTCAATCTGCTATTGTTCTTGACTGACTTTAAACCTCTACTTTTGTCAGTCCACCTGAATGAAACATTTTAAGTCAGTCATCTCAAAGGAGATTGTCATCTGAGGTAATGAGCTTGTATTTGTTTTCACATCGAGAGTCTAGCTGACATACCACACCACTAACACCACGAATCCTCTCCGGCAGAATGCAACTCCCACTCCACATGTTCATACAAGCAGAGAATGTGTGATCGGGTGATGGGATCCCGCAGGAAAATCCATTGGGATATTTACAGTAAGTGATTTAGATGCAGCACTCATTCATTTAGCATATGCATTGTTAAAGATAACGCAGCCTGGTCCTGACATGATATAATGAAGAACTCAAGAGAATTTAATGTTTTACTAACAGCAGTTCTAGTAACTCAAGAGAAACAACCTAATAGAACAGCCTCTGAGGATCTATAACTGCAGGGAATTTCTTTTGCAGTTTGCAGTTTTTTTTATTCATTAGTAGAAACATTGAAATGACACGTCAACCAGTGAGAACATGCTCTGTGGTTGTTAAAACAACATTTATTGTTTTAGAAAAGCAATAAGGCATTTTAGGTTTTGCATTATTGAGAATTAATCACGGGAAAGAGGTGTAAGGCCTAATAACATCTCTTTCCTGTGATTTGTTCACAATAAGGCACACCCTCTCATGCTTAATTGCTTTCATAAAACCATTATTATTAAAATAAGAAATATATATTTTATTATTATATTAAAAAACGCGTGTGTTTGAAACAAAATTACCACCAAAATATTTTTTCATCAAATCCAATTTTTTAAAGTGAACATCGACTGCTGAGTAATGGGACACCGACTTGGTGCTCATTGAAAAAAAAAAAAAAATCTCACCCCCTCACCCCCCAACCCTAAAACACTAAAGGACTTGGTGGAAGATAATGAATGAATGAATTTAAAATAATATATTGTATATTACGCACTGATACGAATGTGAAGCGGTTGGGTGTGCACTATTGTCAATAATGTTATAGCTTGACAAAGGCCTCAGCCAATCAGATTAAGGATCAGAACCACCCATTCTATAAAGCTTTTTATTAAATTGGTTCAAGCTTTGTATTTTCTTTGTACTTCTTTACTGTGTGGTTGATGGCTACGTGTAGCTTGTCATAAGAGGTGTGGAAGTATTTATAATTTCTCTCAGATGCATCAAAATCAAGTGCCATTTCAAAAAACCACTAACTGCAGAAGTACCAAGTTAATCAATATGGAAAGTTAAAATGATGATCAGACACTGGACTTCAGGACAATCTCTGGATGTGCCCTCTCTTACCTTCACTCCATTTTCCAGATTCACCTGGACACGTCACTGTGATCTAGTGAATGCTGTCTGATGCCTCCACCTCTTCATGGTGCCAATTTTCACTCCATATTGTTCACAAATGTTAAATAGTGGAATGAAATTTACAACTCTGTCCATAAGATGTTCAAAAAAAAAGAAAAAAAAGAAAAACATTTCCTCTAGAAGCCATAAAAAAAAAAAAAAAAAAAAAAAAAAAAAAAAAAAAAAAAAAAAAAAAAAACTGTGTGGCACCAAAACCAGATCATCAACCAGCAAATGATTATGATGCCGTTCAGCTGGTTCCTCCTTAATATACAGACTTGTTTTGTTCCCTTACTTGTAAGTTTTAAATTAATCTCATATGTTCCATTTACTACCAGCAGAGTGCCAATCCATCAATGGTATATAGGGGCAATTTAGAGCAGCCAATTAATCTTAAATTCATGTTTTCGGTCTGTGAGAAGAAACCAGATCCCCAGTTCGGAGAGGCTGTTGTGCTAGTCACTAAGTCACAATGCAGCTCGATTCTAAAAAATGACTAAATGTAAATGTAATGTACTTGAGAATCTGCTCCATACTGAATAAATAACTGAGCAAATTAATCAAATTTATGACAAACTGAAGTGGAACCAACTTCAAAGTACAAAAACACCTCACATTTATTAACATTTTATTTTTTCTTTCCATTTCAACTGAAATATTCAGAGCTCCAACATCATGGCAGTCAATGTTGCATGACCTCTTATAATACAATCCATTATCAGCTGCTTAGATTCTGTCACACTTTACATTACACAGGTTCCTTCACTCGTCAGCTTTAAATCATTATTGTACAGCAGAACGAGTCAGAGAGGAAAATCCTCCGAACCAATTAAAACTCACAACCAAGCAGAGTTGCTCCAGAATCAGATAGTTAAAACAGCTCTACCAATTTAATTAAGATATGTGGCTTAAAGGTCTGTGCTGAATATACAGCTTACATCATACACTTTTGGACAAAAATCTAGAATTGTCAAAGAGGACAGCCCTTTTAATTATTAAATTTAATCAGAGTCCAAGGTCCAAGGTCTGACCTCATAAATCTTTTCTGGATGAATGGGATTTTAATAATTCCAATAAAACACTTTGAGTACATCTAGATATTATACCCAGAAGACAGGAGGCTTTTAGAGGGGACCATTTTAGAATGTAATACCATAAAGCCCCCTGTAGGTGTAATTTTGTCCGATACTTTTGTCCATACAGTGTTGTAAATGATCAATTTCAGCACATGGCTTCAATCCACTCACCCTGAACATGAATGGATCACAGTGGATGAGAGAACGAGTCCTGCCATCTTGCTCTTTTTATGGTTTTAGCTCCATCAACAGCAGAGGTAATCAAGCATTTAAACATCACACAAAGAGCAGCAGCCTTTTTTTCATCGTCTGATTTTATTCTTGGGGCAAAGGTGTCTAAAAATAGCAATGCGGCGAAGCATCACAAAAACTTCTTCCTGTTTTAAATCAGAACTGCATTTGAGACAATCTGTTTTTATGAACAAAAGGAAAATCGCTCTGCGAGAGTGTGTGTGAGTGTGACCCTTACAGCAATTATGTAAGCCATTTTAATGAAACATAAGGACTTATAAAGATAAAAAATGAAGACATTTGATGATCGCACAGGAGGCAAGAGAGTAGCTCAGTCACCTCTTAACAAGAATGACCTGTGTTTAATTTCCCGGGTTGACAGCGTGGGTCCTGTGTGCAGGGATTTTCTTCCACAGATCAAAAACACATTAATAAGTGAAATGGTGTTGCTAAGTTACACTATTTTAGTTTTTGTGTGATTGTGCTGCAATGGTCCTGTTCATCTGATCATACATAGATAGCTTAATGGATGCTTTATTTATCCTAAGCGAAAATTGAGTAGAAATTCACTGAAATCAAAATTTAAAAATTGGGCCATATACAGAATACCAAACCGGATTATTTCATTAATATTGACACTTTTATTGCCAATGGGTAAATTTATTATGCTGAATATATTTTTAAAGAAATCCACTTTCTAGACTGTAATTTAAATCCATCCATCCATTATCTTCTACTTCATCCTCTACTAGGGTCGCGGTGGGGTTCCCCATGCCCATCCAGGGGAGAACGTTTTGGGCGCTGGGCAGATACACCCAGGATGGGGCAATTTAGAGAATTCAATTGACCTCGATCCATGCTTTTGTACTGTGGGAGGAAACTGGAGAACCCGGAGGAAACCCACATGGACACGGGGAGAACATGGAAACTCCACCCAGATTGGGATTCAAACCGGGAATCCCTAGTGCTGAGAGGCAAATGTGCTAACCACTAAGCCACCGTGCCGCCCCTGTAATTTCAAAATATTTTTTAAAAATTTCAAATTGAACACATGAAGACATTTTAACTTCTTAGCAGACAAACCATAGAATGACTAATAAATGAACTTCCTGCAGTAATGTTTAATAAAAAACATGTGAAATAAATTAGTGAAACAAGTATTTAATTTGTCCCTTGATAAGCCTATTAGTTCTGTTATTAATAGTAGAACGACTGTAACCTACATCTTCATACCTCAACACAGACCACATGTTCACTGCATTTACAAAGAGCCTCTGTTCATGCTGGTTGTGATTTCATCACATTGTTATAAAATCAGAGTTCAGTTTAAGGAAGACGTGAAGACGAGCATGGAGAGGAAACATGCCCACATGTGTGTGTGCCCAATGACTGCTCTTTACTCTTTCTGAAGTTACATTTGTCTCGACTGTTCAAAACTAAATAAAAGCTGAAAAACTTGACACATTGTTAAATTAAAATAGAAAAATACACATTCATTGACACATCACTGTTCGGTGTAAACAATGTGTGGCTTGGTAGCTCTGTTTTGGGTGTTGGGCCATCAGTCTAAAGATTCACGGTTCAAGACTGGAATCACTCTAAAGACCCTCATTACTTCAGGGAGACTGTAGCATGACTGACCATCTACTCTGAACCTTACCATTTTTCAATCTGTAACTCTATCAGCCAATCTCCCATGTTATAATTAAAAAGAAATCTTTCACAATTTTTCTCGAATTTGTTTGGTTACCGAACATTTAGGGCATCCCTTTTTATTTACAAGCCTGTCATCCTGTGAGCAATGAGGCTCATGTAATCTCCATTACTCTAATTAGAAGAGATGAAATAGAAAATGAACAAAAAGAGTCTCATTAGCAGTGTGAAGAATCAGTTGGCAAGGAAGTGGTTCTTTAGCTGGGAATTGTGAGTAATATGCTAAAATTTAATTCCAATAATATCTGCAATGATTAATAGCGTTATAAACTCATTACACTCACCAACCATTTTATCAGGTATACCTCCTTAGTTTGTAGTTCTATAATTACATTCTGTAGTCCGTCAACATGTATTTCTCTACATACTTTTTGTTAGTCAGCTTCAGAATGTTGTCTGATTCTCAGGACCCCACAGAGGAGGAAGTATGGTAGTGAATGATTCTTGGTGATTCTGACATGGTGGTGGTGTGTTAGTGAGTGTTATGCTGGTATAGGTGGCTCAGACACGGCAGTGCTGCTGGACAGAGAACAGAACACCAACCAAAACACACAGGTGTCTGATCCACCCGTACCCTCATCCACCACCCTAATAATACCTTCTCTGTTAGGGCCCTGATAATCAGAGAACAGAGAAAAGAGGACAAACACGGTAGGTAGAGACAGATGTATTACAGAATGGAATTGTAGAACTACAAAGTTCATCTATACGGTGAGTGGAGAAACAATGAGCTGTACCTAATAACATGGCTGGTGAGTATACAATTAACAAAAAGGTATTAACTAGATTATAAAGCCAGTTAGGGAAACTGTTTATCTTTAAAATGAACTATGTAGCTGCAGTGTGTATACAGCTGTCGCTTTTTCACATTTTTATAATCAGCCTGAAAAGAAAAAAAAAAACATTTCTGAATGTTGATCAAATGAACAGCATGTTTACCGATTTCAGTTCTGACTAGACATAATACTGTCGGGTATTAAAAACAGCATTGTCTCTCAGACGGCAAGACCTTACAACCAAATACCAAAACAGCTGAGGAGATTATCAGAGCTTCTGGATAATTAAAGTCTCCTATTCTAACCGAAGCGTTTCACAAAGCCATCTCGTGAACTCGTCTTCACTACTTCTCCTCGGAGAGAAGGTACTGGAGCGTAGCAGCCACCTCCACCAGACAACGAGACAGCTTTCTCCCAGAGGCAATCAGACTCTTCAAACTCCGCTGCATCTAAACACACTACTGGAGTAATCACACTCCGTCAGGCAACTCTCACCGGCAATCAGCCACATAGCTACAGTTAACTGCTTTGGCTATAGACACTTCAGCTTCAAAACTTTTCATTATTTAAACATATGATATCTTTATTGAATTTTTCACCTGTAAGTGGACTTGGTGCCATTTAAAATATGCATCGGTTTAAGAAAAAAAAGCACACAATGACTTCAATAAATAATATTACTTATACTAAGAATTACTTATACATTTATATTTATAATACACTTATAATTAAAACGGTATAATATGTGTGTTTTATGTGTTCCGATATATATATATATATATATATATATAAAATCGAAAGCGACTCAAGTATACTACTTTATTTTTTCAGGGCAGAACACAGGGTTGGCCTCGCATAACTAAAGCAATAAGTTAAGCGAGGGCGTGCATTATTGTGAATAAATCACGGGAAAGAGGTGTTATTAGGCCTGACGCGAAGCAGAGTGATGTTATATTTCTTTCCGTTGATTTAGTCACAATAAAACACAACCTTGAGTGCCTTATTGCTTTTATAAGATGGTTACAAACACACTATAATAAACAACAAAGTTTAATTCATAAATGCCTTTATTGAAAGCAAAATAATCTGCTCCTCCGCAAAAAGAAATGTAGCCAGGTTTTTAAAATGAACACTGATCACTGAGTAACAGGATACCTGTTTCTCGAACAATTCTAGGGTTAGGGTTAGCCTTGCCTAAGGGCCCACTTTAACGACCTATGGTGAAATTGGTGTTGCTTTCACATTTAGTTATTTAGCAGCTGCTTTTATCCAAAGTTACAAATGAGAGAACACCACAAGTCAGTAGTTGAGAAGGAACCAGCTACACTGTCGTATAATCAAACCTGATCATTGTCCAATCTGGCTATTAAAAAAAAAAAAAAAAAAAAAAAAAAAAAAAAAAAAAAAAAAAAAAATAAAATATATATATATATATATATATATATATATATATATATATATATATATATATATATATATATATATATATATATATATATATATATATATATATAAATATACACATACACACACATTTCCCATATGTTACAGAAATTTAGGAAAGTAACACTATAGCCTCAAAAATGTCTTCATAAAGTAAGTGCATACACATCAGTGTAGTACATTTCTGTAGACTGTAGTTCTCAGTTCTCTATGATAAATGCCGGACAGCTTGTTCCTTTGCCACGGCATCCTGCCACACAGTCATGCCTTTCACATTGTATAAACATGCTTAGTGCAACAACAACAAGAGAACAGCGAGGCTTTTGAGGGTGAACCAAGCAGGGTGTTAGGAATGTGCACAAATGCAACATTTACATGATATGGGCAAATTCAGGTGGAATATTTATGGTTCTGTAAAAATGCATTGTACACATTGGTATGAATGTGCTGCATTTCATTATTTTAAATCCTTTTAAATCATAAATACAGATTTTTATGAACAGCAGGTGGCATGGTGGCTTAATGTTTAGCACTTGGGGATCCAGATTCAAACCCCAATCTGGGTGGAGTTTCCATGTTCTCCTAGTGTCCAACAACATGTCCAACAATATGTCCTCTCACAGTCCAAAACCATGGATTCAAGGTAAATTTAAGGCTCTAAATTGTGTGTGTATAGTTAAGTGTTTGTGTGTGTGTGTCTGTATGAGTTAGTGAGTGTGTTCCCAGTGATAAATTGGTGCCCTGTCCTGGGTGTATCTGCCCAGTGCCTGTAATGTTTTCCACTGGATGGGCATGGAGAACCCCCAATTGACCCTTGTAGAAGATTAAGTAGAATATAATAAATGAATGAATGAATATAAACACCACCGATTCCCAATAAGCACTAAGCCTGTTAAGGCTGTTTTTTTTAATGAATCAAGTTCTGTAATTTAGCCACTAGATGGCAATTTTTGATCCTTGCAGAAATCCTGTTACTCAGCGATTTGTGAACCGAAATCAAACTATATTATGTTGCAGAAGACCAGTTTCTAAACGATTATGCTTTCAATAAACACATTTATGGATCAAACCTTGTTTTTTTTAATTATAGTGTGCAGTGTATAGTTTGTAAACATTTAAAAGCAATAGGACACTCGAGGTTGGAGGTGTAACTGTCCTTCACTATGTGTCATGCTTAATAAGATCTCTTTCCCGTTATTTATTCACAATAACGCACGCCTTCTTGTACCTTATTGCTTTATTGAACCAGGGTGCAAGGTCATGGCAGACTCTGTGCTCTGACCTCAACCAACAAGTTGGGATATTTGGATAAAAACATCTCCTAAATGATTGAATGTAATATTATAATCTAATGATTTCTGGAAAACCTTTTTATAATTTAATGCAACTATTACTTTTCATTACTGTGACAAAGCAACAATAACTTTAGACTATTTGTCCTATGCAATTATGCATGAAAAGGTTTTATTGAATGCTGTTAGTGATCATTTTCATCAAATTGTGAACATTAAAATACAAATGAAGGTTACAGTAGCTGTAAACAACATAGGCGGTGTTTGATATTGAATACGTCTACAGAGTACACAAAAACAGAAGGCAAGAACAGCTAATGTGTTCAAATAAGCATTAATCTTAACGTATGGGACATGGAGCCTCAGCGGTTAGGGTGTTGGGCTCTCAATCAGAAGTTTGGGAGTTTAAACCCCAATTCTATTATACGTTGCTAACCCTTATTGAATCAGGGTGCCATATCATGGTTGACTGTGCTCTGGTCTCAACCCTCAAGTTAGGAAACTTATAAATAATAAAGTGTATCCTAAAACACAATATAACATAATATACAAGTACCTGCAATATTACTGTGACAGTAAAAATATTTTAATAACAAACTATTTGCCCCATGCAATAATGCCTGAATAATATTTATTAATTTCTATTAGTGATTGATTTCCCCAGATGGTGTTAGACAAGTAACATTTAAATTCTCTAAAAACAACACAGGCTGTGTTTAATATTGCATACTTCCTTACTACACAGTATGCAAAAGCAGTAGGCAAGAATGGCTCGTGTGTTCAAATACGCAGCATTAATCATGTAATATGCAGCCATTCTCCAGATGACCTACTATATCTGAAGACACTTTGAAGTATGTGGGAAAGTGAAAAGAGGGAAGCCGGCTGTTTATAAAATCTTATGATCATGTCCAACATCAAAGAACGTCCTGGGTTTTTTTTAACATACATAGTGGAACAGTGGAATACTGGAGCTGGTGTCAATGTTGGATGTATGTTTGACATGGTTCATCTGAAGGAGTGTGAACTATTCAAACTCACTAAGTGCTTACTGCTTTAAACAGTGTACTGGAAACAATCTGGTGTAAACAGTTCAAGTGTGCCATGTTAGACACAGTTATAGCTAGTTTGTGTGAAATAATTACTTAAAAATCAGCAGGTTTATGGAAAAATATTTGGAATATTCAAGATTACTAAAATAGTTAAAAAAAAATCCAGAGGCCATTAGGCAAATTAAACGGCACAGTTTCAGATAAAAAAAAAAAAAAAAAGAAAAAAAAAATTGTCCTTGGAGTTTTCAAGCTTAATAATGTGTACTATAGCGCCACCATTGGGAAAAATCACAGCAGTGAACATACACAACTTCTGGTAGAATAGATAAAGATTTAACCAACAGGATTCTATTCATATTTTAAGCCATAAAATACAACCACCATCCCAGGAAATGTTTAAAAACATCGGATACATCTTACAAAGACTGCATGTGGTTAATCAGACAGAGCAGTTCAGGTGCATTAATTAATCTCCATGAACAATGCCATTGGCTCCGGCTTTCCTCCTCCCCAGCACCACTATGGACAAAAGTATTGAGACACCTACACAAGCTTTTATAAGATCTCATCACATGTTAGTTTGCAGCTATAACAGTTTTATTTCACTGAAAATTATTTCTTCGTAATATGTTTGTGGGAGTTTTTGTTCATTCATTCAGAAAAGTCTGTATGTCTGTAATGTCTGACACTGTTGGACAAGTGGGTCTAGTTTCCATTCTAGTTCATCTCAATGTGGTCAAGGGTCAGTCAAGCTTTTTCATCCCAAACTCACAGAGCCATGACTTTACAGACCTTATACTGTATGCACAAAGACAGTCATACAGGAACAGAAGGTTCTTTCCCAAACTGTGTTCACAAACGTCATATTTAATACAATAGTTTAAAATGCAATTAAATAATATGGGTGTTTATTTTTATTTATTATTGTACACCTATTGTAGATTCTAACCTTTTATCATTTCTGTTAATAAAGAGTTGTCTGTGGATTCAGGACATTACATACTGCTACGAAGTGTGCTTACAGGATTATTAAGGGCTATTGCCCTTATTATAGCATCCATGTACAATAAAAATGTTTTAAGCACTACTTAATAAATGCAGATTTCTATTTAGCGCCTCAAATTAAGAGTTCTGTTCTACAAACCGCCTCAACTTAAGAATAACCTTCCTATTACTGTTTGTGATCGAAGTTTAAAAGCAAGTTAAAAGAAACATTTATTTAACTGAGCATTCACCAAACCCCTGTAGACAGAGGTGTAGAGTTCTGGTTAATCTGTGTTGAGTTGATGATCTGGTATAGATCACTCAATTTAGCAATTAGTAGAAAGTGTGGTGGTGAAATACGGATGTTCCAGGGAGCCTTCTTGATTAAGTACCTGACAGGATCTGCCCTCTTTGAGCTAAGCTGATAGACATCATATTGTACTGCACTAAATTCAACTTTCTACTGTGAACTAGCTTCTTAAACCACCTTTCTGTGCTGTGTTCCTTCAAGGTGACACCAGCTCCTCATCCATAACAATGCCAGTGGTGTACAGCAATGGCCTTCAAGAACTCTCATCTTCAATGAGTTCAGAGAGACTTTGAAGATTGCACTCATTCAAATGAACTAATGTTATTCTAACACACGCTGTTCTAACGCACCTTTGATTTCTCTTCGACAAACGGGTCTGCAATCCTGCTAGGGTGTTACAGTCACTGAGATTGGTTTAGAGAATCCAATGACTGAACTTAATTTCATATCTCATCACCGACCACTTAATCCACTTAATAAAGCCGGTGTGTGGGGGGGGGGGGGCGACCCTATTTTATACAATATAAAGGGGCAATTTAGAGGCCAATTTACCATGAGTCCATGTTTTTGGACTGTGTAGGAAACCGGAGAAGCCCTGAATCTCCAGCGCTGAAAGAACATGCCAATGTGCTGCCCCTAAATTTATGTATTTTAATTAATTTAGGCTTCTTGGTTTGAGTGAACACTTGCATATAAACATATATAATCTATATATCATTATAGTTTTACACCCGTTAACACCACCTGGCCACTCAAGAGGGATGAGTCCTCAATGAGCACTGGTACTCAAGGTTTTTGTCATGTTTTAAGACAATGCTGTTTTATTATAAAAGTTACATACTGTTGCTTTAAACAGTCCTGATATAAAAGCAAAACTCACAAGATTTTCCCAAACTTTTGTTGTTCTTTATCTTTAATCGACTGCATTAAACATCTGATCAGCAACTACATATAAAAGCAACAATAAATCATGAAGTCTGGGGCAATTCCCACCCCGCTCCTGTGTGGAAAGATGAAAATCCAAAGTGACAAGCAGAGAGCGGAGGGATTAACTGTGTAATGTCTGCTCAGCATAACACACATCTGAGTTGCTTAACAACACACACACACACACCCACAGTGTGCAGAACAGGAGCCAAGCCTCAGACTATAAACCAAAAGTACTACATGCACGAGAAACTAGTGCAGCTTCAACTCACATCATAAACAAAAAGCAAGAAGACACACTGAGTGCCAGAGAAAGCACTCCATGTTTGGGCATCAGACAGAGCTGGGATAGGAAAGAGCCCTCCTGAAGTGTTAAAGAGAATTAGAAGAAATTTGTAATCGTATCAGGACTAAATGCAAAAGGGAAAATAATAATGAGGAGGGGAGAATGACGCTAAAGAGTAGTAAAGGAGAAAAACAGGACTTACTTGGTCCGTGTGCATCTCTGGTTGTAGTGCACAAAGTCATGTTTACATCAAAGAAATTCCTTAAACGTATCCTGATCCAAAAATCACGAAAGCCTCCTGCTTTTTTACACCACAAAACCCGACAACTGCAAAGCTCTGCTTCCTGCCACAGCGACCTCGGTGCACCCCTCCCTACTTTTTCACTCCCTCTCCTTCACCCTCCCTCTCTCTCTCTCTCTCCCCCCTCTCTCGCTCCCCGTTTCTCACTTCAGCACTGGTTAAACTTTGAAAGGGATTAGTTTACACTGTGAAAAAGCTTGAAATCCCGATTTCCTCGGGAGCCATGGTGTTGAGTGTCTCGCTGCTCCTCTGCTCCCCGCCCTCTCACGCTCTGCACTCCACAGCTCCATGCACTCTCCACCAGTGCTATTTCCCGAGGAAAGAGGAAGTGACATGGCCAGGTGCTTGCCGATAGATTGTCACTTTAAGACAACAACAGGAAATCTGGCACTGAACCAACCAGGCAAGACCGATCACAAAGGAATGGAGTGAGAGTTGGGAGTTGCAGGAGTCAATCGGTTCCTCTGAGCCGAGCTTGTTCCCGCCGACTCGGGGTAAATAAGCTGGCACTCTGATTGCATGTTGCAGGCAGATGGCATTACTCACGGTTTCCTCCACGCTCATGAAGCCCAAAAAGACGGTCTCACTCTCATTTTTCCTTCTGTCACCTCCAGTCAAAACCCACAGCAGCTGCTCAGCCTCTGGCAACTCGGGGATTTATGAGCTGGGTGCGGCTCACGACACGAGCTTAAGGTTCATTCATGAGTTACAACTCCCGTGACATCAGTAAGTAATGTTAAAGTACTACAGTTATTAAAAAAATATTCATCTTTCCTTTAAGCAATAGCTCCCAGGGGACATGTGAAGAGGTTTTTTTTCAACCTAAAAAAACACAATGACATGGTTAGCATGTTCGTCTCTCAGCACTAGGGATCCAGGTTCAAATCCCAATCTGGGTGGAGTTTCCATGTTCTCCCTGTGTCTGTGTGGGTTTCCTCCATGTTCTCCAGTTTCCTCCCACAGTCCAAAAACGTGGATTCAGGGTAAACTGAATGCTCCAAATTGCCCCATATAGAGTGTGTGTGTGTGTGTGTGTGTGTGTGTGTGTGCGCCCATTGATCGATTGGCACTCTGTCCTGGGTGTATCTGCCCAGCGCCCGAAACATTCTTCCCTGGATGGGCATGGGAAACCCCCCAAACTGTAGTAGAGAATTAAGTGGAGGATAATGAATGAATGAATGACTTAAACACTAACAATTTTAATAAACTACATCACCCTGATCCCAACTTCTTAACACTCTGTAACTCCTGAACTCACTTGGCCTCAGCCCTTAACTCCCGGCAACTATCCATCTAAACCAACCCACTAAATTCCACAACTTTATACACCTGGGCACACCTCCAGCTCTGTAACCACTTAACTAGCCCCATCCCTGAACTCTGCCTACATCTACAAGGTCCTACTGCCATAAATGTTCTGCAACAATCCACCTAGCTCCACCCATCCAAGTCTGCAACCATCTACTTGGCCACACCTAAATGCCCTGCAACCATCTACCTGCACTTACCCACTTAAATTAGCAACCATGCACCTGGCCCCACCTCTTACTGCCCTGCAACCAATCCACTATACTACAACTATTTAGCTTGCCCCACCCCTTAATGATCCGCAATGATCCACGTGGCAATGTACCCTAACTTTACAACCATCCACCTGGTCCTGACATCATAGAAGTCATAATATATGACAAATACCCCCTACAGGGCCCCTCACATCCACCTGGCCCAACCCCCTTACCTCAGATATAATGACTAAATTAATTAAAATAAGCCATCACAGGTTTAAGAGCTCAGTAAAATGCGGTTAGTCATACTGATATCAAAAACTGATTCTTAATGGGTCGCCGAATGCCAACAAATGTCTGATAAGAAGCCGGGGAATGTTTTAATTCTTGCCAAACATTTGGGGCTGTTGAAATCAAAAGTGTAAGAATGAAACTATGGGATGAATGATGAAGCTTTGATAGTAACCCAGTGGGTGCTAAAACATGGACAACAACTTCCTTTAATCTGCCAACTGAGATACTGAGGTTAAGCTTTTATGTTTCTGTCAGATGACTAGCACAAGACTGAACAAAGATAGACAACATCAAATCTGTCTGACTTTTTTAATCTCTGTTGTACTGACAGAGGTTAACACACACACACAAACACACACACACACACACACACACACACACACACACACACACCATGAGATTCTGCAATTTATGATCAAATTATGAACCGGCTAAGTGACTGTGATGTCTACAGTGGATATTCCGCTTTACATCTATCTTGCCTCCTACACACACACACACACACACACACATATATATATATATATATATATATATATATATATATATATATATATATATATATATATATATATATATATATATATATATTTTTTTTTTTTTTTTTTTTTTTTATATATTTTTTATATATATACACACTTTTTTAATATAATACGTTTCTTAAGTGTTACACATTTAACATCACTGATGCTGATTCAATGCTCACTCGGTTTTCAGTTTCATGGATGAATTACAAACAAGCCGATACACTACGCAACTTACTTGCTCTTTGACAGAAGCCAGGATGTTGTTGGCAGTGTTCTCAGACTCCATAGTATGATTGTTTAATTGATTAACAGGCAGTGTTAGTCCCTCCTGCAGCATTGGGCACTCTTCAGGAGCAGGCATTCCCCCTGCACAGACACACAAACAGACACACAATTTAAGTGAGTACAAATGCTGTAAGTGTTATAGAATAAGTGAAATGATGCACTTAAAAAGTTCAATTCATCCAAAGAAGGAAGGAACTGTGTGTAATTGGATTCATATATATTTCACCATGTTAGGTTTTTAAATGCGTGGCATGCACACACACACAGACACACACACACACACAAAGACTACATGCACACAAACGTATACACATTTCCGCACATGCACACAAACCAATACATTGTCTCACACACTCAAATGCCCATGGACACAGACATCCTCATAAACTTACATTCACATGCACACGCATACGCACACAAGGACACTACATGAACATGAACGTACGCTCATGCTCACACAAACAATACATAGACGCACACAGAGTCCATGCTCACAAACACGAGTACATCCACACATGTACACGCACTTGCACACAAACATGCACACACTGACAAAAGAGCACACACAGACACAGAAAGAGAGAAAAAAAAACACACTGGAACAGGAGCACATTCACACACTTGCACACAGACAGGTACACACACACACCCACGAGAGAGAGAGAGAAAGAGAGAGAGAGAGAGAGAGAGAGCGAGAAAGAGAGAAAGAGTAAAAGACAGAGACAGAGGGAGCAGGACATACACTTCAAGGCATTTTAAGTAAATGTGACATTTAATGTGACAACTCTTCAAATGATGCACCGAAAGTCCGGCCCTGAGGCAAAGAGCAAGTGTAAACCCACACAGCTGCGGAAAACGAGAGCACACAGGCATGCAAATATATAAAACAGTAATAAGCAATAAAAATAGTGGTGTAAAAAAAAAAAACCAATAAAAAATCTGATCCCAACTTCAGAACGAACAGAAGTGCACTGTTAACACACATTTTTCAAATTCTGCTTGCTTACTGTAGAACAGAAACAAAACTAGATCATTCTGGTTCAAATAAAGCTGAACCCGAGCTACACAAATGAGCACGGTGAGATGTACAGCGGTGACCAGGTTCCCTTCACGCTCCTGGAGGATAAACATCGATATCCAATTAAAACCATGATTCCCAAACCAGGTTCTTCAGAAACACTGCTCTGCACATTTCTGTGCTGTCCCTTCTGCTAACACACCAGATACAAATAATGAGCTAATTACCAACGATGGTTGGAACCATGGCAGTGAAGGAAAGATCATCTTCATCATCATTTGACCAAAGAAGACCTGATTAAACTGCTTTCTGTCAGCAATCCATTATACCACGTCAATTTGTATTAGTACCGCTAATAAACACACTCTAAAGAGTAAATGATTTACACTTCTGTCGGTCATACTTGTACATTATTTATACATCATTGAATAGATACAGTAAATAAAAATGAAGGAGCTGTGAAAGCTTTACCTCATCACGATAATAAATCAATAAGGTACGACAGAGCGGCATTATTGTAAATAAACCACAGGAAAGAGGTGTTGTTAGGCACGGCGCATAGCAGAGTACAGCCTCTTACACCTCTATCCAGTGATTTACAATAATGCACAACCTCAAGGGCCCTTATTGCTTTAATGCTTTAATAAAATGGGTACAAACACACTATAATAAAAAAAATAAATAAAAAACAGGGTTTGCTTAAATGTATTTATTAAAAGCAAAATCATTAACAATCTGGTCTTCTACAATGTTATATAGTCTGGTTTCTAAAGTAAACACTGACTAACAAAAAAAAATAAATAATAAAAATAAATAATAATTAATAGAAAAAATAATAATAATAATAATAATACATAAAAATAAATAAAAAACTACAGCCGTTGCAGGTTTAGTGCTCATCAGGAATTTTCTCATGTTTATATTAATCTGGATTTCCATTTACGTTACATGATTTAAAATTTATTGTAGATCACACATTGATATGAATGAAGCGCTCAGAGGTGTGCGTTATTGTCTAAATATGTCACGGCTGGACAAAAGGCTCAGCCAATCAGATTCAAGGACCAGAACTACCCGTTTTATAAGCTGCTTTGAAACAATGCTCTATTGCACAAAGCTCCTTTATTATAAAAGAAACTGAACTTAAGCACAGGAGCTAAATTGTAATCTCTGAATGAACATTTTTGCTTTGCTTACTTTTTGGTGGTTAATTTTTCATATTTACTAACTATGATAATCCTACTGCCTTCGCCCACAAACCTCATGAATGAAACACCAACACTGCATGGCTTTTCTCTTCTGATAAAGAATTGACGAGTCATAAAAGTCTGTGGTTTCAGTGTTTACAGAAGCTCCCAGGCTTTGTATGGCCTGTGCTATATATAGACACATACAGACAAACATTTATTTCTGTGTTTATCTGAGGTGTGAGTATTACATTATCTACTGCAAAGTCAGGTTACTACTCTCAGATTGATTTATTGATGATGTATTTAAAGATTAAAGGACTCCCAAAATAGGACTAATTCTATAATTGTACGCCGAATTGATTTAATTCAGAGAACAGTTGTTCTGGTGATTAAATATGAATGATTTATTGAAATTAAGTATTAATAAACTTCTTTGCAAACTGTTTAAATATTATGAAATATTTTAACCATATGCCAACAAGACCCTTAAGCCTCTCTGCTCCGAAGGCTCCATATGACTGACTGACTGTGCACTGACCTCTGCCTTCAGTATGTATGTATGATGATGATGATACCTTTTTGTTGAAATTTAGATCAGTGAGAAAAGTTAAAAATACCACAAGCTTTATTGAATTATACTGAACATCTTACAACCTTTCCATTGAAGCTGCATCACAAGCCGAAGTCTAAATTGGAGGATATGAGTGCGTGATGGTGGATACATCATGCCATTTAAAATCCTGCCTATATCCATCATTTCATACATATATATAATCATTTCTTATTTTCAGGCAAACATGTTAATATACAATCACATTATACAAACACGCATCATATTACTCTACAAAAGCACTGGACACAAACTCAAGCCGCTAGTACAGTAGATTTACTTGTCAAATGTGCTGACCAGTTATTGAGACTAGTAATGCAATGAAATGAAAACATTTGACCGAAGCTGAAAAATTAGGAAAAATTTATTTACTGGAAAAAAAAAAATTCCCCAACTGCATCATTCCATACATTAAATAAATGTTAATTATATCACTGTATGGATTTACCAATAAAATAAATAAATAAATCACAGCATGACATAGAATTTCAATACGAATCAATCATCCATCATCTTCCACTTATCCCACTTAGAAGGTTTCTGAGGGGGGGGGGGGTCCCCCATGCCTAGAGAAGAACAATTTGGGGGTTGGACAAATAAACCCAGTACAGGGGGCCAATCCATCGCTGGGCACACTCTCTCTCTCACACTATAGGGGCAATTTGGAGCAATCAATTTATCTTGAATGATGTTTTTGGACTGTGGGAGGAAATCGAAGAACCCAGAAGAAACCAACGACCGCTCAGGGAAAAGATGAAAACAAAACCCAGACTGGAATTCGAACCTGGATCCACAGCGATGAGGGTCGAACGTGCTAACCACTAAGCCACCGTGCGGCTCTGTGAATGGATCAATAAAACAAAACAAAAAAAATTATATTATTATTTATTAATTTGACCAGATGCTTTACCATAAATGAATAAACCAAGTGGAAGCTGAAAACTAACCCTGTGCTCTAAACATAACCATCAGGTTGAGATAGTTGTAAATAACTTTGGATAAAAGTGTTATATATATATTATATATATATATATATATATATATATATATATATATATATATATATATATATATATATATATATATATATATATATATATATATATTGGTCGAAATTCTGTATCTGTTATTATTGAACAAGTTATTAGTTATTAGTTGTAAATAACTTTGGATAAAAGTGTTTGCAAAACAATATATATATATAGGTCGAAATTCTGTATCTGTTATTATTGAACAATTCCTAAACTTCAAGCTCAGTTGATCAGCAAAACACAAACACCATGTGACAGTTTATAACAGACCTTATATTCAACCTGCCTCATGTAGGGGGATTCTGTGAAAACTGATAAAGGATTAGAGGATGATTAAAATAAACTGGTCATCAGCAAATAAGCTGCCATATCTGATTTTACATGGTGCATGCCTTTAATAAGAGCGTGTAGTGAGCAGACAGCGTGTTAGAAAATCAACAGTAGCAACTAAAATCAGCACACCACAAACACATCAGCCTCACTGCAGTATCAGTGCTAAAAATCATCCACCACCCAATTAATACCATTGCCAAATGGTGGAATTTTCTTTCCAAACCTGTCCTTTATGCTGAGACATTCAGCATTGACAGGAAACAACCCTCAACATCTCTTCCAGAAGCACTTTGTATAAAAATAGAGTGAGTAAACTTGGTTGGATAAAAACAGATTGACTAATGATCAGGTTAACACTGGTTTCCCTGGACTCTTGAAATTCTGAGGACAACAGCCCCCCTTTTTTTTGAACCATTAAGGGGTCATCAGGCAGCTATTCATATGCATAACGACCCAAAGCCCATCCACCCCTCTGCCTTACAGGTGAAACGCCAGTTAAAAACTGAATTCAAAGGTAAATTCCCTGAAATTCAGCCTAATGCAATGCAGTAACAGACATTCTGCAATGAAAGTTTAGTGAAATTGAACATACTTTCAGTGACTACAAATAAAATGAAACAGATATCTAGACATTCAGACAGAGTCCTCAAATAATTTTACTGCAAACTGTGTTTTTACTCCTAAATGTATACATATACATACATACGGACGTTTATTTTTAGAAGTCGTACTTTATTTTATTTAACTTATCTTAACGACAGATTTGTGTTGTTTTCTTATTTTGAAGTTGCTTTGGATTAAAGCGTCTGCTAAATGTAAATATTCTACGCCATGGTCCTGACTAGTACAAAGTAAAGTGGACTAACATTAGACATTGCATTAGCCAAGTCTAGTACTTTTGTTTTGCCTTCACCTGAAATAACTGGACTCGAGTGTAGTGACTAGTGGCCTGTGAGTTTATGATTCCAGATGATCAGATTTTTCGACCTGACTGTAATTCAACCGTCAATGAGTTGTACTGATATCTTCACAGTGACTCTATGGACTGCAAGTTTTCAGAGCTCTTTCAAACATCAAAAGGTGTCAAATGATTCCGTGCTTTGAAATGTCCATTACTGTGTGTGCCACTCAAATGGGTCAGAAAGTGGGTCATGTCAGATCTGACAGAATACACTCTTATATCAGTTCATATAAAGCCAGAAAGCCCCACTTTAACACAAACACACGGTTTATGCCCAAAACAGACTCACACCTGCTGCATCACATACCTGCCTCAATCTGTTACCTTACACTAATTATTAAGCCAGTACAATTACAGACTAGCATTTCAATCAGGAGTTTCTGAAAAGCAGAGATCCCAAAAATAAAAACATGGCATGTTTATGTCAAAACAATTTTTTTGGGAAATGGATGAACATGTACAAGCGGCACGGTGGTTAGCACGTATGCCTCTCAGTGCTAGGGTTTCCCGGTTCGAATCCCAATCTGGGTGGAGTTTCCATGTTCTTGATCCATGATCTTACTTTTATTGATACATGTAGCAAAACAAAAACAAAGGGTGTGGTGCCTCAGTGGTTGAGGGTTCAAATCTCAGATCCACTAACTTTACCAATGTGGGTTTTTGCGCAAGGGTCACTGTATTATGGCTGACCCAGTGCTTTGACTACAATTTTCAAGATAAGATATTGTAAGCTCCATTAATCACAGCGAAAAAAAAAAGTTAAAATCTTGAAAAATAGTAACAAATCCTGTTTTTGACTAGAATAGATTTATCAGTTTGGATAAATATTTCAGATATGTTAACAAGCTTTTCTCACTTTTATAGGCAGATCATTTTTTCTTGATTTGATTTATTCTTATATTTTTACATAGATTTTTTTTTGTAGTGATTATTGTCCATTTTATCCTATATTAGGGTTGCAGTGGGGTTCCCCATGCCCATCCAGGAGAGAATGTTTTGGCCACTGGGCATATACACCCTGGACAGGGTGCCAATCTATCGGCATGCACACACTCACTTCAACACACAGACTATATAGGGACAATATACAGTCAATTCACCTTGAATCCATGTTTTTAGACTGTGGGAGGAAACCGGAGAACCCAGAGGAAACATACAGACATGGGAAGAACATGGAAACTGCAATCAGATCGGTATTCAAACCTGAATCCCCAGCACTGAGGGCAAACATGCTAACCACTAAGCCACCCTGCCACCCTACATGTAAGTTGCTTTGGATAAAAAGTGTCTGCTAAATGACCTAACGTAATGTTAATATAAGATTCTTGTGCTAGGTAAATCCCATCAGGATTAAAAGGGACTATGGGATTAAAAAAGGGAAACCTCTTAATTGTACTTGCTTTAAATCTCCCACGTGCAGCTGAGCCAGATCAAAATGAAAAGTCACTTTACTGTTAAACTTCCTCTCGTGTTTGTTGTGGATTTGTCAGTTACCTGTTGGGCAGGTTCCACCCACTCACACGCTTCAATAGAAACGAGTCGACGGGGCCGCAAGCAAAGACAGCTCTGTCTTAAAGAGAATCCGAGCGAAAGGCAAAAGCCTGATGGGGCTGCTAGCAAATCTTAAGCTTTGTTCTCTGATGATAGCTGCAGAGCTTTTATCAGGTCTCTCTGATTCGCGATCACCAGTCAACATGTGCAGACCCCGGAGAACGGGCATGTAAAGCAACACCACTTAACACGGCGCTGTGGAGTTAAATGCCAAATGGGGTCGTGTGAATTCTCTCTTATTTTCATTCATGGTTAAGACAAGCAACTCTGCTTAAGCGAATACGCGGTGTATAAATGAAACGGGCTTATTTAAAAAATTTGCGCCTCATCAGCACTTGCACACAGAGGAATGAATGTGGGAGGGATGCACGGAAATGCTTTTCAGGGTTTCAATAATTTTGCCACTTTGACATGATTAAATAAAAACAGTTCAGTGCTTGGAATGTGTTTGAATCCCCATCTGGGTGGATTTTCACATGTTATCTCCATGTCCGCCAAAGGTATTCTTTGGATTTTCCAGTATTTTCCCACAATCCAAAAACATGGATTCAAGGGAATTGGCTGTTATTAACTGCCCCTAAAAAAATGTATGTATATATGAGTGTGTGTCCAGTGATGGATTGGTGCCCTGTCCTGGGTGCATCTGCCCAGTGCCAGAAACGTTACCCTGGAGTGTTATCCCCCCGGACACAGTTAAAGGATTATACAGAGAATGAGATGAAATAAGTTCTCGAAAAAATGTTTCTTTAAATATGTACTGAGATTTTATATTACTCAAAACAAATCAACAAAATAAAGTGTGACCTTGATAAATGTATTTCTTCCTAAATTCAGTTTAAATAAATAAAAACAAGTACCTGACTGCTGTAAGACTCTAACGTACATCTTCATGCATTAAAAGTTTACTGCATTTCCAGGAGAGCCTCTCTTCATGCTGGTTGTGATTTCATCACATTGTTGTAAAATAAGGGTTTGTGTTTCTGTTAAGAAAGATGCGGATGCAAGAGCTGAGAGAAAGAGAGAGAGAGAGAGAGAGAACATGCACCAGTGTGTCTCAATGACTGTTCTTTATGGCTGCTGGAGTTACGTTTGGCTCAAATGTTTACAACTAAATAAAACCTCAACATGCTCTGCTGCCTTACTGTGGAAAAAAAATACTGACTACTGAGTAAAAAACATTGTTGTTTAATATATATATATATATATATATATATATATATATATATATATATATATATATATATATATATATATATATATATATATACCCTTTTTTTTTACTTGTCATTATAATTACTAAATATCTACTGCCTCCCTCGAACAACATCTCATATCATCCCTTCTTCCGCAAACTTTATAGTTGGCAAAATGCAGTCAGGCAAATGACATTCTCCCAGCAGCCACAAAACCCAGACTCATCCATTAGTAAGGTGTGATTTTTCACTGTACAGGACACATTTCCACTGGTGGCGTTGCACTTTACATCACTCCAGCTGACAGGTGGCATTGTGCTTGGTGATCGAAGGCCTGCATGCAGCTGCTTTGTTATGGAAACCCATGTTCTGAGGCTCCTCGTGCAGAGAATTTGAGCTTATGTTAATTTCAGAGAACTTTGGGATCTCTGCAGTTATGGAGTCAGCAGAGTTTTATACACGATGCACCTCAGCAATCAGCAAACCAACTTTAAATAGATGTGATCTAGTATTGTAGCTGCTGGGGTTTCTAAACTCTCACTTTTTCAATAACACCACTTCTACTGAATCACAGAATATTTAACAAGGACAAAATCACATGTACTGCCGTTTTGTGAATGTGGTATTATATTACAGTACTACACTCAATCTTCACAAACTGCAGTTCTTTACAAACGTCTGTTCAGGCAGACTGCATGGGTATAGGTTTAATTTAATATGCCTGCAACAAAAGGATTAAACAAAACCCCAGAATTTAGTAAGGAGGTGTTTCCTAATATTTTTGCTATATAGTGAATAACTAGTTGCCAATACACACTCTAAGGTTTTCACAGTTGTCTTCAAAAAACAAAAAAAAAATGTCAAGATACCAGTATTTACGTCAATAAAATCAAAATCAGCCAACAAGTTATTCTGTATCTCATGTAGTAGGATTAAGTAATTAAAGGGAATTATGTCGCTCTTATTTAAAGTTTAACAACAAACAAAGTCATAAGGCCAAATTCAAACAGCAAAAAAATTAAAAATTAAAAAAGGATTTACAAATACGCAACATTAACCTTTTTATGTTTTTTTTTTCTTGGTGGGTTAGTGGTTAGCATATCTGCATCTCAGCAGTGGGGATCCAGGTTCAATTCCCAACCGGGGGGGGGGGGGGGGGGGGGGGGAGTTTCCATGCTCATGAGGCTTTTCTCTGGGTTCCTCCCACAATCCGGACACATTGATTCAAGGTGAATTGACTGCCCTAAATTGCCCCTATATAGTGTTTGTGTGTCTGTGTAAGTGTCCCCGGCAATAGATTGACGCATTGTCCTGGATGTATCTTCCCAGCACCCAAAAAGTTCTCTCCTGAATGGGCAAAGGGCCCCACGACCCTTGTAGAGGATTATTATTAAAGGATAATAAATGAATGAAATGAATATATTAATATATTTTAAAGGAAATAATTCAACCTCAACAGCAATTTATTTTAATCCTGATTTGTGGGCAGTGAATGATTAGTAATTACAGCATATGCTATTAATTAAAAAGTTGAGGGTGCAAACCTGTAACGTTCTGTGATCCACAAGCTTCCAACTCACTTTGCTCCAGGGATAATGCATCACAGGTGACCCAGCACTTTGACCTCAACCTTTGAAGCTGGAAAAGGTTATACCAGAGTTCTTATCGTGCTGCATGAACAGTCTCACAGTCTGAAAGCACACAGCTGAGCTTTCAATGAGCATAAGATTCAGCACGAATGTACAAACACCATGTCAAGACAGGGGTCTTAACACTGCAATAAAATCCAAAATCAGACCAAAGAATAAAGTGAAGTTTTGATTTTTAATTAAAATCTTAAGAGTTAAATGTAAAGATTTTAATAAATGCTTGCAAAACACTTGCGTGAAAAAAAAAATTTGTGACAATGAAAAATATAAAAAAAAATTATATATATATATATATATATATATATACACATATACTTTCAGGGCGGCACTGTGGCTTAGTGATTAGCACGCTCGCCTCTCTCTCATCGAGTTTCCATGTTCTCCCCGTGTACACATGGGTTGCCTCCGGGTTCTCCCACAGTCCAAAAACATGGATGAAGGTCAATTGAATTCTCCAAATTAGCCCATATACACATGTGTGTCTGTGTGAGTGAGTTTGTGCACAGTGATAGATTGGCACCCTGTCCTGGGTGTATCTGCCGAGCATTCAGGAGGGGCTAAGGGTACAGCCGCTGCTCCTCCATGTCGAGAGGAGCAAGCTCCGGTGGCTCGTGATTCCGGTCTGGATGCTTCCTGGATGCCTCCCCGGTGGGATCTTTCGGGCATGTTTAACCGGAAGAAGATCCCAAGGAACACCCAGGACAAGATGAAGAGATCATGTCTCGATTGTCCTGGGAATAACTTTGTGTGCCTCCTGAGGAGCCGGAAAAGGTAGCTGGGGATAGGGACGTCTAAGCTTTTTCGCTTAAGTTGCCACCTCCGCAACCTGGTAGATAATGGAACAAACTTATCTGGTGAATCTGCACCCAGGTGAGACCCAAACCTACAGTGGAGAGAAGATGGATCACATCTCCATCTTCCTCCCCAACCCTGCCACAATAGCAGCCTTTTCTTGTATGACATTTCTCCTCTTTGGCTCCATCCACCATTTAAGAGAAGATTGCTGTAGGTTCTTTATACTGTCATGTCTCTGTGCATATTAATATACTCCCTGTTTGAGGGTTCTCCAGCATGTTCACAATAACATTTGGAGAATGTGAGTTCATCAGTCTCATGAATAACCTTTCTACACTCCTTGTACAGAATTAGAAATGTAAAAGGGTTATTATTCCAAGCTATTCAAACAGGTAAAGAAAAGCCTGAATGGCTTGATTTTACACTTTAAGATTTTAAAAAGATTTAATGAATTGATTACGGTGTCCCAAAGTGGATAGGAAACACACCATGCATTTTAATAGACTGGCCTTTTTTGAGTGAACGTATTAGTACGTCTGTCTTAATTACTGTCAGCAGGGTGAGGCATCGATCAACAGTAAAGCTCAAATCAAACCCGATTCAATAACGCAACGCTGCAACACCACTCAATATTATTGACTGCAAACATACACAATATCAACAAACTTCAAGTTACAACACTAAAAAGTAATTTGGCTCACATAAAAAGTGGCAATGCCCTGATATTTAAACTACATGATCAGGAAGTACAGACCCGAGGCTAAATTTAATCCCAGGTAGGAGTAATGCACACACACACACACACACACTAAACCTTGATTTCATCATTTGAAACCATTGGGTTTGAGACAAATGTCAGCAGTAAAGAAAACCATGGTGAACCAAGTCACTTCAGCGCACACAGAAATGCCAGCGGCTTTAATCTGACATGGATGTAGATTTGTGCCAGAACTGACTGCACTGATGGCATTGTAGGGGTCAATGTGGGTCAGTGGAGCAGGTGACCTCAAGCTGGCTTCTCAATGGTCACTGCTCAGCATAGCAAGCTTTAGGTGACTATGTTTGTTCTCAAAACCATCAAAAACCTCCATGACTTATACATATATATATTACACACATATAAGATGTATAAGATTATAATCTGTAATTAACCATACTATTTTATAAACTACTGACTTGTGATGTTCTCATTTGTAAGTCGCTTTGGATAAAAGGGTCTGCTAAATGACTAAATGTATAAACAAGACAAATCAGAACTACTCATCAAATCATTTCTTTGGTTAATAAAATAAAATAAATAAAACTGAATTTTTCTGCTATCTTTATTGTGTTATGGTGAAATAAAAGGCAAGAGGTCAAACTGAGCTGGATGACTGAGTCAGTTCTGTGCATATGTGCTACACATGACTGAGCATGAGAGCTGCTAAAAAGGTCTGAGTGAATGGGCTCCTCTCATTAGGGAGCTTAAAGCTGCTCTAATACATCTTCCCAAAAGGCAACACACAATAACTGCTTCTCACAAACAACATAGGCTATTTACATCAGGTATGCCCACACTTCTCTGGCTCGAGATCTACTTTTTCCCAGTGGACAGGTCATTGGGATCTACCAGGGTTCATCTTAATTTTTAAACTTTAAAAGTACACACATCATGTTAATATTGCAAAATCAGCATAAAAAGTCTCGGATCCGGGTTGCCATTTCCACAGAAATTCCTCTTTTATTAAACACGCTCCAGCAAACAGCAAGGACTTGGTTTTAGAACAACCTTTGACTCAAGGACATGACACATTTCCCCCAAATGGCAACCTCCCCCACCCCCGAATGAGAAAAAACACAGCATACAGCACAAATGTACGACGATCCCTGCGACCCATGTTCCCCCAAACAGAACATGAACATTAATAAAAGCATAAAACATAAAACACATATAACCCGGCTGCAAGGCATGCTGGAAAATGGTAATAATATTAGTCATAGTTATGGTAACAGTACGCCAGTCAATTAACCCGCCCACGTTAATAAGTAGTTCGAATGTAGCGTACATTTAAATGAGATGTGATTGAGGAAGGGGGGCGTGGCTCAAATGCCCAACACGTTCCTCTGGCATAGGATTTAAACCTCTAGTATATGATGAATACGATCATGTTATCTGTTGGGATTATACTGAGTAAATGATGTATAATGACAAACTGCACCTGGAGTTATTGGTAGTAAACATGCAAACACTTATAATAAACCACTGATACAATGGTAGTTGAATTTGTACCAAACGTTTTGCAAAACACTTCTGGTTTCACAAACTGCTGCCACAGTATTCCCAAAACCTGATGAAACAGCCCATTAAAGCAGTGTGAGGAGGCAATGGAATGAACATTTTGGCAGCAATTTAAAATACTGGTCTGAAAACCAAACAGCCTTTAATAAATTTGCCACTTTTAAGCCACTGGATAAAATAAATAACCTAAATAGATTACTGCTCCTGGTTTTTGAAAGAAAACTATATAAAGTGCAATATTAAATGCTGAACATTGTTAACATCTCAGCAGACAAACTAATGAAACACAGTATGACTTCAAGAAATTCATTTCCCCAAGTAAAAGTAAAATATCAACGTGTGAAATAATGTCATACCCCACCACCCCCTCAAAAAAAAAAAAAAAAAAAAAAATACCAATACATGATACAATGAAGTATTTGATAAAACCCGTATTCATAAAACCATCTTTACAACATCCTTCAGAAACATACATGTAATGCACATATTTATGTGCAATATTTCATATTTTACACTCTGTAATTCTGCAATTCAACCTGAGCTCAATCTGAATGTTCTAAGTGATGTTCCCTTAGCTTGATCGCTATTGCTAAGTTGTTAGTAACGTTCTATTATACTCTGTGGATAGTATTTTCTAAGTTTTATAAATCCTCTAGAGTTTATTTGTTGTTTTTTTGGGTGTTTCTCACTTTTTTTCTCCCAGAGTTATTCTTTTATTCTACAACTTTAATTACACGCAAATGAACTATTATGCAAATTAGACTATGAGGTTATTTTGCGACTTGTGTTTTTAGGACAGCCAATAACTACTTTCCTTACTGAGTTGGGAACACTGACTCCCACTAGTTTCAGTGCTGAGCCTATGGGTTAAATGAGTGGGGAACAGGGAACACATTAATTACTAGTTGGTTGTGCTCCGCTAATTATGAGGGGCCGGTCGGAGCCAAAAATGCCAGGGCCAACATATCCAGCGCTGCTTGGCTGCATCTGCCCAGCACTCAAACATCCTTTCCTGGATGGGCATGGGGAACACCTTCAGGACCTGAATACAGGAATAAAGGAGAAATAACGGATGGATGGAGACATCGGGGTTTTGAGCTAATTTACCAGCACAGTTAACATGGTGCAGGTCCTTCCCTCCAGTCCACCACCTTTCACCTGTTGGAGCAGAACCGAGGTCTTTCGCTGAACACCCACTTGCACATTTTCGGCGTGAAAGTGAAGGCCGATTAGAATTACGCCTCAGCAACAGCAGCAGGACTGTGGATTATCATAACAGCTCCCAATTTGTACTACTCTGCTGTACAGTGTAGGAAGCACTTAGGACTTTTACTCATGCTAGATGCCCCCCCCCCCACAGCTCAACTGAAATGTTTCATTATGTGTCGCTTCCAAAATTAGGCTTTTCATGCCAATCTGATACTACAGCAGAGCAAAATGTTACTAAAACATCTGTTTATTAAAGACTTTCCCTGTTGCTTTAGGTTTTCCATCATTACCCACAGGTACCTGTGATTAAAAGCACAGGGCAGCGCTACCACAAGCATAAATGTATATTTTTTTATTTAAATATATAAAAATTTAAACAAGCAGATATCAAGCTGACATATTTGAACTAACACAAAGAAAAGATGTTACAAAATGATACATTACATCTCACATCAGATTATCTTGACCTATATTGGGGGGGGGGGGTTTCAGGCATTCGGCTGACACTATATAGGGGCAATTTGGAGGAATCCATGTTTTTGAACTGTGCGAGGAAACCAGAAAACCCGGTGAAAACCAATGCAGACATGAAGAAAACATGGAAACTCCACCCAGATTAGGATTCGAACCAGGATCCCAAGTGCTGAGAGGCGAACATGCCAACCACCACTGCACCACTGTGCTGCCTCTATCTAAAGTCTGGCTGAGTTGATGGCTATAGATTTTGAAACTGAGTTCTAAAGTGGAGAATTTCTCAACATCCCTAAAAACGATCATAAATTAAATGAAATACAACAACATTACTCATTATGCCGATATTTCCTTTAGATCATGAGAGAGTAAACTGTATATGGCTGAGGGAAACATCACAGCATGAGACTGATCTCTTTTTTTTTGGAGCCTTCACTTTTTACAGCTGGAATACATTCCTTCTTTTAAATAATAAACATAGACGTTGCCAATTCAGAGCTGACACCACATTTTTCACAGACAACTACAGAACCGAGAGATTTTTCGATGTTAAGGGTCTGTGTGTTTGGATGATGTATGATATGTATAATTAAAGAAAAAGCAACAAAGAACGTGTTCAACTGAAACAAGCTTATGGGAACGTTGATAGCAAGTACTTACCGAACGAGAGAATAAACAACAGCTGAAAATTGTTTTGCTTTCTGTCTGACACACCCAGAGGATCTGGAACAGCTCCCAGACTTCACAACCAGAGAAGAACAGCACATGTACTTGCCAAGAAGCATTCCTAGCTTTGGGTCACCTTACGATCCGAATGCACCAGAAACAGCCAAGTCTGGGTTTACCAACAAACTATTTAGAGATGAGCTCCGTCCTGCGCTAATGAATTACACAGCGGGATGCAAACCTATGCTTGCTCGGTTATGTCTTGAGCAGTAGTGACTGACCGGATAAGAACAACCCCTGAAGCCAAAGAAACGGAACAGTCATAGAACCTTGACTGCTGTTCTGACCTGTCAGTAGGAAGGGCTGGGCTTTGCTCATCAGGAGAAGCAAGGACATGTACAACAAGCTCATTCACCTACATGTTTACCACTTTTGTAATAAGCATCTCAGAACACGACTAAAATGCTGATGTAAGATCCTGTGCAATAGTTTAAACGGCCCTTCCTAAAAGACATTTTGTCGATTTTCTAAGCTTTGATAACAAGTGATCTTTAGGGAACATACATTAGGCAGGAGTGCAGCGGCGCTGGGGGAAAAGGTGGAGCTGTCAGCAATGGACTTTAATTAAAGACACACCTGACAAACCTGTGTCCGTTACTTTGATGCAGAACCCGGATTTAAACTACATGGACACAGGGAGAACATGAAAACACATAGATTTGGATTTTAATCCTGGATCTCCAGGGCTGAGAGGTGTAGAAGCTAACCGCGAAAGGGCAGGGGGGTTGTCTCCCCATGCTCATCCAGACACACTCCATACACACTCACACAAACACTATATAGAAGCAATTTAGAGCATCCATTTCACCTTGAATCCATATTTTTTGGACTGTGGGTGGAAACAAGAGATCCTTGTGAAAACCAACACAGAGACAGGGAAAATATGGACTTCATCCAGTGAGGGACTCAAACCCGGATCCCCAGCACTGAGAGGCAGACTTGTTAACTACTAAGCCACCATGAATATAAAATTTATTTTCTAAAAAAAAAATCTCCATGCAAGACTTATGCTTTTTTTTTCAAAATCGGTCACTGCCTTTAAACCAACGCTTTGTGTCCAAACGTTGTGGCCTATAATATCATTGAGACCAACTAATAAATAAAGGTATTATAATAAAAAAAATAAAAAATACTGTACATATAGTCACAGCTCATAGAGCTTCTCGTTTAATTTAATCACTGATTCTCTGGATGTAGCTCATGAGAACAGAATGTCCCTCGCCAAACATCACTTTGGCAGCTTAAAGATTCCGCTGTTATCTCAAGCGCAGAGCTGCCTTTACGCTCCATCAAATCAAACTTAGCCAGGGAATTTGCATGACAATCAACCTAATATTGGACATGTTTGAGCAGCAGCACAATGCAGCTGTCTGTCCCCCCTTGAATCATAATGTCTATTCAGTGCTCCTCTCTCTGCAGCTCACACTCTTTCCCTACCTCTCATTAGAACAGAAGATGAAGTGACTGCTTCAGAATGATCGATTCATCTTGTGAGTAGGAGTATAAGAATATTCTTGCACAAGTTGTTCATCAATAGGACACCAGCACTAAGTTCATTACCTTTTATAGACAGAACAGAAGAGCTTATAATAACCACCACGGGTCACGCAGTCGCTCAACTATGAGCACATCACCAGCAAAAAGCTTCCCAAATGTATGATAAAGGTCATGATTTTTAAAAGCCTTAATCAACTGGATGGATAACAAGATAGTGAATAGGAAGAAAGAAGAGAAAAAAAAAGAAAAAAAAAACATTAGATTCCCACAGTCCTGCGGAACAAAGAACTGGTGACATAATTCACTTATGAAAAGTTTTAATTTAAACCATAACATACTTAAATGGTTTAACATGTCTCGGACGTATTTAACATGTCTCCTTGTCTCGGAAATTAAATGTCTGGAAAAGCGCAAATCTGAAACTTGAACCTTTATTTAACATACAAAAGGACAAATAATTTTATTGTTGAATTTAAACCCAGCTATCAACCCTATATATATATATATATATATATATATATATATATATATATATATATATATATATATATATATATATATATATATATATATATAGAGCGATAGATTGGCGCCCTGTCCTGGGTCTATCTGCCCAGCGCCCGAAACGTTCTCCCCTGGATGGGCATGGGGAACCCCACCGCGACCCTAATATAGGATAAAGCGGGAGATGATGAATGAATGAATATATATATACACACACATAGGCTATAACTGACTTGTAAAACACGTAAAAACTAATTAAGTCTATAAAAGCAATGGGGGAAAAATAAAATAAAATAAAATAAATAAAAAAAAACTCATGTAACAGTCACACAAACACTTTACCTTTCACTTTAGATCATGCAAACATGGAGCGGGACATGCAAATAAATGCATAATTGAGCAGATTTAACTTTGAATGCTAGGCTGAAACATCATGCTGTGTGTTATTACTACAAAACTGGGGAATGTCTTAACAGCTCTGATGGATCATGTGAAAATGACTTCATCAGGATCCTAATGATGCCTGAAGCATGGCTGCTCCTTTAAACAGCTAATCAGAAAAAGACAATGAGCTGAACAGTTCTGTCCAACAGCAACAAGGAGAATGAGCAAAAGAAACAGGAATGAACAAACAGGTAGAAAAACAAAGGGTTTACAATAAATTAAAAAAAAATTATAATAATAATGCCAATAACTAAAACATTCATTTTAGATGTACACGCATACTCCATTTTATTAGCTACACTTTATTGTTTCAACACTTTGTAGTTCTATTAACTGTGACACAGTGGCTTAATGGTTACGGCATCAGCCTCTTGGCACTGGGAATCTAGGGTCGAGTCCAGATATGAGTTTCCATGTTCCCAACGTGTCCGTGTGATGTTCCTTCATGTTCTTTGCTTTCAACACACTGTCCAAAAATACGTATTCAAGGACAAATTGGCTGCTCTAAATTGCACATACATAGTGTATGTGTGAGTGAATAAGTGTGCCCAGCAATGAATTGGTGTCCTGTCCTAGGTGCATCATCCCAGTACCCTAAACATTCACCCCTGGATGGGTAGAACCCCCACGACCATATTATAGGAATAAACGGAAGATAATGAGAGGAGATCTATAAACACAGCCTGTGGTCCATGTATTTCATAGCATACTTTGTTAGAAGAGGAAAGTAATTGTATATAAACAGTATATAAACAGTATATAAGTATATAAATTGTATATAAATGTAAGAACATCTGGAGATGTTCTTACATTTACTTTGACTTTTATTTTTACAGAATGAACCAGAGATATTTCAGGTTTTATCCAACTTGTCCATAAAGGTGATGTCATTGAGTGACTGTAATAAGGATTGTAACAAATGCAGCATTCAGTAAAGTCTGGAAAACTGTGTATGGCAGGTAGAACATAATAAATGGACAATGAGTGTAGAAACAAGTGTGTAGCTAATTAAGTGGTTGCACAGTTGTTAGGGTTTTGGACCATCAATGTAAAGGTTGGGGGTTCTAAAACCCTAAGTCAACCAACATTGCGAATATGCCTTTATGGGCAAAGCCCTTAACCCTTATTACACCATGTGTGCTGTATCAAGACAAATTTTCTAACTCTGACCCCAATAATGAAGTCAGGATAGCCCTTTACTTTCTCTTAAGTCCCTTGGATAAAAGCATATGCAAAAACCAATATAATCTACACTGCTCGTCCAAAGAAAAGGTCACCACCTGGATGTAACTCTGATCAGCAACATTATTTGTCCAAAGAACAAGGTCAACTGACTTAATTATATGGAACCACCAGGTTATTCCATCAATGGAGTTTTTTTTCTTGATGACACAGAACATTCCAAGATTATTAAATTGTAAACGAGAGGTTCAGGGAGCATGAGACATCATTTACACACATGGATTGAACTCCACCGAGTCCAGACCTGAACCCCATTGAGAATCATTGGGATGTGCTGGAGAACACTTTGTGCAGTGGTCCAGATCTCAATCATCAATCATCAACCAATAATCAGAATGTGACACTTTTTTGGACGAATAGTGTACTATATTTGTATGCATGATAATTATTTTCAGTGTACAAGGTCATAATTAAGTAGATGGATCTATTACAATGTTATTATTAAAGAATATTGAATTGCTTTAAATATATAAACATCAAAGTTTATTTTAAAAAAATGGGTTGGATGATGTCTGTGCAGTACTCGTGTTATCACGAGTTATCACGGCAATTCAGCTTTGCCATTAATTCAACTTGTCTGTAACCAGTCATTAATTTCATTAAAGTTGGTTATTTTAGGCAGAAATGCAAGAAAAACACCTCTGAATTATTATGGTTTAAAAAACAAAAATCATCATATTTCATGTCGTTGGAAACAAGTTATATTTATAGACCATAAAAAGCTTTTTCAGACAGTTTTTTTTTTACAGCAGCCTGTAAGGGAAATAAATGCATGTACCTTTTTCAGTTTTATGTAATGAAGCCGTTTATCCATTTTCACAGTGACATGCTTACTGTGTGCAATTAACAAAAACTACAAAGTTTTAGAATTTATAAACATAGGACGAGTCAACAAAGAAACCTTTTATAAATACAATAAATGTAAGGACATTATTTTTCCTCTGGGGGTTTTGAAGCATTTAAAATAAAAATATACTTTGAAATGTAAATTGTAAAAGCAGTTCACTTTCCAGAGCTTTTTAGCTATAAACATGCTTATTAAATCGTTTTTGAGCAAAAGAACTCGAGGTCAGCTCTAACCCACCCCCATAACATATCTACAAGATAATTGCAAAGAAGGGAATTCGAACAATGCTTCCAACAAGCTCAGGTATTTCACTAATCATATATTATTATGCATGCCTTACTATACAGCTACAGTTCATTGTATACTGATGTATAAATGTACACGGTTCCTCTTTAGAATTTTAAGTAAACATAGAACTATTTGTACTTTACTAATTTACCTGCACTTACCAGCGGCACCTCATTTTGCTGGCAGAAGAAGACAAGGCTCACAAGTAGACATGAGACAATTACAGATTTCAATTGTACAATTATTGTCTAAAACATAATCATGATTGTATGATTACTAATAAGCAACTTAATAACAAATGTATTTCCTTAAAAAAAAAACCCAAACAACATTTTATTCTCAAAAAAAAAAAAAAAAAAAAAAATTGCAAAATATTAACATAAAATATTCAATTATTTCTTTTCATGCGCTGCGCACCACTTACTCCAATGGATATCTATATCTTATATTTAATCTATATCTTTACCCCAAAGTAGAATAAGGATTGTTGGCCCGGTCTTTTTATCTGACATTTACGTCTCATCCTTTGAAGGATGAATTGACAAAAATTTTAGTCACAATAAAACATTTTGCAGAGAACCTTTCAAGTAAATCAATGTGTATTTTTAAAAATCACAGTTGTGCTGTGGTCCGCACTACCATCTGACAGCAAGAAGATCCTGAGTTCAACTTCAGGATGAGTGAACAAAGGTTCTTTTCTGTGTTTATTTTGCATGTCTTCGCTGTGTCTTCCCTCTGGTTTCCTCCCATATTCTAAAAAAACATGCTGATGGGTATATAGGAGACACTAATTGTTTAAAACTCCAATTGACTTGATCCATGCTTTTTTGGACTGTGGAAGGAAACTGGAGAACCTGGAGGAAACCTACATGGACACGGGGAGAACATGGAAACTCCACCCAGATTGGGATTCGAACCGGGAATCCCTAGTGCTGAGAGGCGAACGTACTAACCACTAAGCCACCATGCCGCCCCAAACAAAAAATAAAAAATAATTAATTAATTAAAAAAAATTATAATTATTGAGATGGAGATGTAAAATCATTCAAAAGTTCCTGCCAGAGGGCCCCATCAACAGAGGGCCCCATCTTACACCCTGTGCAATGATGCATCATGATACATATCATGATTTCTATCTTACACCCAGCACATGCGCCACTTAGCTAGCACGATGTTTGCAAATAGATCTAGGTGGCTTTAAACTGAGGTGTTTTCAGGTACATTTCTGGCGTATTGGTATCTTGACAATGGAAAACACAGGTGACTGAAAAAAACAATCTAGATAGACATCTAAAGTTAGATTTTTAGTGATATATTAAAATAAAGTGATCTACTTTGCCTACTATACTTACACACAGAGGAATTAGTCCTCCACATTTAATCTATCCATGCAGTGAAAACACACACACACACACACACACACACACACACACTGAGTGAAGTGAGAATACATGCCTGAAGCAGTGAGCAGCTTGTATACGACACACATGAGCAATTGTGCCTTGTGTTTAGGTGCCTTCAGCCATAGTACTTGGGACATGGAATCGAACCAGGGACCTTCAGGTCACAAGGCTGGTTTCTTAACCACAGGCCTATGACAGCATCATTTAATAGTAATAATCCATTATGGCTATGAAGTCAGAGGCACATACATCTTCATTTATTACAAACACGGGACACGTAGCAGTGCACAAACCTGTAATGCATGCCAGTGGCAGCTATGTAGACTTTTACATGAACAATAAATAAAACAACACGATTCTACATCAACACAAAATTGCACTATTGCGCACTGACCCTGGATCTTAAAACAGTCACTTGCGGTTCCCTTAATGTCCAACCACACCCATAAACTACTAAGAGAATGAGTACATGTTATGTGGACACATGGACATGCCCCAAACCAAGCAGCGTAGTGCACTGTTGATGGCTCGCTAAAGATCACCAAAACGAGGTTCGGTTGGTTATAAAACTGTTTTTTGCCTCTGTAAAGACTAAGTTAAGCAAGATTAGCTCAGCCATGCTGTGGAGCTACAGGAAAACCACAAACTACAGACTTTCCTTTTGTTTTCCTCAAAACAGCCTGACCCCCCCCCCCCCTCTCCAAAATACTTCTACTTAAGGGAGGTAAAGATGTGATAACAGCTGGGATTTATGTACCAACTTCTTGGCCCACCCATAAACACTCAAGTGATAAAGAATGTGGTAACTGCAGTATGACCTTCAGCCAACCTTTGGAAGAATTGCTAAATGTTGTTCTATTCCTGGTTGTGGAGCGGCAAATGGTTCTGTATTTGAAAGGTTTAGAGCATCAGAAGTAATTAGTCAGGACTGACTTTCTTTAGTTGAGTTTAATTCTGATCACATTTTAGAACAAAACCCAGCGCAATGCAATAAAAACATCACTGTTTAATTTAAATATAGTATCCAGGTGTTCAGAAATTCAGACTGAGTGTTTTCCTGTCATACATAAGCTACAGGTTTATACAAGTCACCTCCTGATGCATAGTTTAATTTCCCAGAATGCATCACACAGGGGTGTGTGGCATGGTGGCGTAGTGGTTAGCACATTCACCTCTGAGCACTGGAAATCCAGGTTTGAATGCAGATCTGGGGGCAGGGGACTCACATGGGTTTTCTTCGGGTTCCCCGGTTTGCTCCCACAGTCCAAAAACATGGATTTAAGGTACATTGGCTGCTCTAAATTGCTTGGGTGTATCTGTCTAGCACCCAGAACACTCTCCTCCGTGACTCTAGTATAGGATTAAGCAGAAGATAATGGATGACATACTGAAGATCATCTGAATCAGCCTTTACTTATTGCCCTGTGTTATAAATGTAATTTTTTATTATAAATTGCAACTTATATAAACAAAATAGGGTATATATATATATATATATATATATATATATATATATATATATATATATATATATATATATATATATATATATATACACACATATACATATATAGCGCATCAATAATGATAGTTCAGGTTTGCATCGCAAAAGGAAGGGAATTGTATAGACTATAAAACTGCAGTGGATTGACGCATGTGCACATAGGAAGACGCTAGAGGACGGGAAGGTAAACTTATAATAAATAATGTAATGTATTTAAATAATGTATTTCAAAAAAGGTAGAGCATACAGGAGTGCAAACATAAGTCTAACTCACTAGAGTGCAGTATGTTAAGGGTTGAAATTGTAGGAGTGAATAAGTTTTTTTCTGCTGTCAAATAATAAAAAACAAAGAATATGCTGCAATGTGGTTCTTCATGTCTGAGCAACATTCTTGCTTGTATTGCATTTGATGTCCAAGTCAAGACTTGGGGTTCTCAGGACACCTTCCGCATAACTTTCAAAAGGAGAACACTTTAGATGTAAAAAGAGGCATGTGATGGACACATGATGACAGCCACATCTTACCAAAAAAGTTCAAACAGAATGAAAAGTGACACCAGAGACAAGGAATCAAGGCACAGACGCTTATACTTGCCAGTTTTTAAAGACGCTAAAATGTAAATATTAATTTTTATGGTAAGACCTAATGTAAAATAATAAGACTGGGCATTTAAGCAAAGTATAACATACAAGCAAAACCAAAATACCAGCAGTTATTATGGACAGCAGTGTGGATTTTTAAAATCACCTTAATCAAAGAAGATAATGAGATGAGATTCTAATCATTGTACAATAAAGTTGAGGAAACAAGAGATGGATTACAGTCTACATGAGCAAATCTACAGATTGCATCTATATAATAATAAGTATTTAATTTATTTTAAAAGGTTTTTTCAGCACCCAAAACGTTTTCTCCTGGCATGGGCCATTCGGGGGAGAATGTTTCCAGTGCTGGGCAGACACCCAAGACAGGACGCCAATCCACAAATAAGCACACATTCATTTACACACTATATTGAGGAATTTAAGAGCAGCCAATTTACCTTAAGCTTTTGTTTTATTAAACCATGTTGGAGGAAACTGAGAACCTGGAAAAAGAAAAGAGTTTTTATGTCAGTCACGCAGACATGAAAACTCCACCCAAAATAGGGATTCAAACCTGGATCCCCAATACTGAGATGCAAAAGTGCTAACCACTAAGCCATCATGGTGCACAATTATAGAATATGTGGAAATAATGAGTAGCTAATAACATGCTGCCCTATTATAAAATATAAAAGGGACAATGAGTGTAGAAACAAAAGTAAGCACCTTATAAAAGGGACCAGACAAGATTTTGTGTAGTTGCACAATAAAACATACCTACATGACTTCATCAGACAAATTCTGATGAACATCAAATGCTGAGTTAAAGGAGACCCTTAAATATTACTGCAATAAGTACAACAGTTTCTATTTTCAGATCATGTCAGGAATGAGCCATTTCTTTAGAAACTCATGCTACATTTTATTAAAGCTGACTGCTCCACTCAGACTGTATTAACTTTTAATGAAGCTGTAGCTGCGTGAAGCTAACAGCACGAACACACTATTCAGATTTAATGTACAAGAAATACAAGACTGGAATTTGGATTCTGAGCAAATAATTCTGTATAAGTAAAATCATCTCTACTGTTAAATTTCAATTGAAACTGCAGACCCTCCTTTTGTTTTCTTCAAACGGCCTGATCCCCAAAATACTTCTATATAAGGAAGGTAAGATGTGATAACAGCTTGGATTTACGTACCTCCAACATCTTGGCCCACCCATAAACACTTAAGTGATAAAGAATGTGGTAACTGCAATATGACCTTCAGACAACCTTTGGAAGAATTGCTTAATGTTGTTCTATTCTTGGATGTGAGACGGCAAAGTGGTCCCTATTTTAAAGGTTTTAAACTCAGGACTGACTTTGTTCAGTTCAGTTTTCCTCAAGATTATTACATTTTGAAGAGAGACAACACAATGCAGGCCAAAACATCAAAAGCACGATTGAGTCGAAGAAGGAAATCATTAAAAGGCATTAGTAAAAAGTGAAAGTGGTTATGAGTCTCAGCATAAAAGTGATCAACACTCTGCTGACTCAATAACAGCAGAATTCCAAAGATTCTCAGACATGAAAATCTAAAACTGTGCACTGTGAAGCATCACATTATGAGTAACCAAATAATATAAAAATAATAATTAATTTAAAAAATAAAATAAAAACATACAGTGAAGCATGGTGGTTCACATGGTGGCTGCAGCATTATGGCAAACGGATCTTTCTTTTTAGCAGGAACTAGTAGTTAAACTGAATACTACCTAGAAGATTTTAATTAAAACTTGCACCCCTCTGCTAGAGAGGAATCAAGTTCAACAAAAAGACAATGCCTTAGAGATGAAAAGGTGAATGTGCTTGAGTGGCCAAGTCAAGTTCAGAACTTGAAAAAAAAAAAACCTGAAGAAAGTAGAACATTAAATTGAAATTCCCATCAAATTTGACTGTAATCAAGCAGTTTAGCATGAAAGAGCAAAGCAAACACTCTGTAATAAAGGTGGTTCAAACTTATACCGTAACAGAAACCATATCAATGGTTATGATTAAAGCAAAAAGTAGGATCTACGCACACACCAAAAAAAAACAACCTCAAAACAGTATTTTAACTCCGTTAATCCAGTTATAATTAAATGTTTGTTTCCTGGCTTTCATTATTTGAATGCTGTAAGACAGAATCCGTGAACAACGCTGAAGTTTGATATTGGAGTCTTATAATTTAATAGTCTGATATTGGATTTTAAGTTGTAGGAACAGCATTAAATTCCACCAGGCAAGATGTTTCTATTGAAACTGTAGACTTACCGACCAGTTTACTGGGTACAGCTCAGTTTCTCCATTTATCATATAGATCAGAGGTGTCATACTCAAATGCACCAAGGGCCAAAATTCAGTAAAAAGTACACTTTAGGTCGTGGGCCGAACAGGATAAAAACTTAAGGAACACACTACACGTAAATGTGTTCTGAATGAAGATAAATAAATAAAAATACATACCACAATAAAAAAAAACTTTGCTCTTTAAAAAAATCTTGTTAAAATAATAAAAAAGTTACAACTATGAACAGACTGCAAAAAAACATGGAAAAAAAAAAAAAAAAAAAAAAGAATTATACTTTTTCCAAAAGTAAAAATAAAATAAAACATACATTCAGATTTCTTTGCTCTTGGGCCATTTTAGAAAAAGAAACAAACTTTAAAACTTTCTGCGCTCCATAAAAATATTCCTGTCAAACTCAAACTCTAAAAAAAAAAAAAAAAATAAAATAAAAAATAAATAATAATAATAATAATAATAATAAACATAACTCGGCACACCACCATGTCAGTATCACTGCAGTACTGACAATCATCAACCACCCTAATACCTACATGTGGGGGTGGGGGGTGGGGTCCTGATCATTAGACAACATTCTAAAGCTGACTAATAAAGTATGTAGAGAAACAGATGGACTACAGAATGTAATTATAGAACTACAATGGTTAGATATATTGATCAGTGGAACTGAAAAAACAGACAGTGAGTGTAGAACTGAGGAGGTGTACCTAATAAAGTGACCGGTGAGAGTATATTACATCTATACATGCAAAGTCTTCTCTGTTCAATGCACAGACAGAAAACATCTGTATTTGTAACATTTTTACCCAGAATTAGTTAAAGACTGAACTCTGACACACATTCTTCTGAGAAGATTCCTGAGTGGTTGGTCTTCCTGTTGAAGCCCACAAGCACGAAATACTTACCACATACAGCTCTTATTTAATTCAGTAAGAAGAGCCCAGCCCTAAACGGTGGCAAGTTAAGCCAGTTCAAATATTTACCAAGTTGCCATGAGTACCACCGAAGCCTCTGTTAATATCGCCCTGTGGCAAACATTATAAACTACTCAAAAACTGTGACGAGGCACATTTTAGACATAAGCCATTTTCATTCACACCAATATGACTGATAGACACTGATGTGGTCTGCCGCACCAGTTCTTGAGGGTGTAGGAGGGTGAGGGTGGTTTTCTTTCAAGTATTGTACTAATTTTGCAAATTTTATTTCATTATTGTCCCCTATGGTGTAGAAAATGGGTTTTCTCCATGTTCTTGTTTCCTTCCAACATTCCAAAGAAATGCTGATGGGTAAATTGGATGTAACAATTGCCCCCGACTGTGTTGTTTGTAAACTATAGTTGAGGAAAGACTTGGTGAGCAACCTCATAAAAACCTTCAACATGAAACTCTATGGATCAGAATCTGGATCTTAACTCGCATACACACTTTTGAAAGCAAACTTAGCCAAAGTCTGATTAAATGTTTTACAATATTTCTATTTTAATACTTTATAGTAAAACTCCTGAGTAAAGTAACACTTCATTTTAATTTTATTGGTTGAATGTTGTTAGTCAAAGTTTGTGTACTTTAATTTCCGGGAAGGTGCACCGAATAATGTGAGTCATGAGGCGAATGTCTCACCAAACCCCTGAAACACACAGAGCTCTCAAATAACTGAGAAAGAAGAAGAATGGCAGTGTGTGAATGAGAAATGACCCGCAGTCGACCTTGTTGCAGTGAGAAAACCCAATTCACCATTCGGCGTAAAAAAAAAACTAAACAGGATTTCATTGTGTGTCTAAACTAAGTAAATCTGTCCGTTAAAATTTGGATCAAAGGAGTAAAACCGTTTTTTTTATTTTTTAAGGACAGTCCTATTTTTCCTGTGAGCTGTGGTTTTTCTTACAAGTTTTTTTTTGTCCTGCCCTGAACCTAACCCTGTATCTCAGTTCATCGTTGCTGCTTCTTGATACTAAAAGGAAAACACAAAGAACAAGGAATAAGAAAACAGACTTGCTGAAACACTTTGATTCTGCAAACTCCAATTCATCTTTTATAAATGCAGGCACCGTTCTGTCTAGTGACAAATTCGTTTGTGTACACTGAGGAGGAATTTATTTAGGTTTCATTATGGAAGTTTCAGCACAAGTCAAAAGATTAAAAGTTTAAACACATCCCTTTTTGCTCCATTGTCTATTTTCTCCACTTATCATATGGGGCAGTTGTAAGCTTGTTGTTACAGAACCAGCCTGGTGACCTGAAGGTCCCCGGTTCAATACCCGGTCCCACCAAGTACTATGGCTGACATGCCCTTGGACAAGGCACCTAACCCAAATTGCTTCCTGAACGCCATGTACAGGGCTGCCCACCGCTCCAGGCACTCACTTTACTCAGTGTGTGTTTCACTGCACGAAAGGATTAAATGTTAGAGAACTGATACCCCTGTATGTAAGCAAAAAAAGGCATAAGACCATAAAAAAGATAAGACCATATAGATGGACTTTGTAGTTTTACAATTACAGGCTATAATACATCCATTTTCTTGTTTTTGTTAGTCCCCTGTTGGTTCTCTATTGGTTAGGACTATCGCAGAACAGGTATAATATGGGTGTTGGATTGTTTGTTGTCAGTTCTGCAGTGACACTGATGTGGTGAGGGGATTTTTTGTGCAGCAGTGCTGCTGTAGTTGAAGGGGAGTAGAGGGGACATACACAGTATATACTGTAGTGTAGTCCACAAAATGATGGTAGAAAAATTGTACAACTACAAAGTCCATCTTTACAGTAAGTGGAACTAAGAACATGGACAATGAGTGAAGCTAAAAGGTGGTGTGTCCAAACTTTTGACAGGTAGCCTACTGTTAGTGAATAAACCAGGCTAATTAAATAGACAAAAAAAACCACAAACTTTTAGTATTGTAAAAATACTTTTTTGTGGTAGAAAATAAGGAAAGTTGGGTAATCTGTTAATTTTTCATAATTTTGTTTAGATAATCTTATGACCCATCTTACTCTGGTGCAGCTTCCGGGCACCATTTTAGAACACAGCAGTGTTTTATATATATATATATATATATATATATATATATATATATATATATATATATATATATATACACACACACACACACACACACACACACACACACACACAGAAAATATTTGTATATAGAATGTACACAAAAAAACAGAGTCTGAACATATTAATTTACCACATTCAGAATCTTGCAGACTTCTGAGAAGAGTGGAAGCTATGATAGCTGGAAGGAGGAGACCAACTCAGAATGAAATGACTAAAAAAAGAAATTTGTAGAGGTTGGAATTCATGTCAATACAGTTCATCTTATTCATTCATTCTCTACAGCTATCATCTGCCAGTGCAGGGAGGTTCCCAATGCCCATCAAGGAGACAGGGCACCAATCCATCACTGGGCACACACTCGCTTACATAGACACACACTATACAGCAATTCACCTTAAATCCATGTTTTTGGACTGTGGGAGAAAACCAGAGATCCCGACCCACGGCGACACGGGAACACCATGGAAACTTCACCCGGACTGGGATTCAAACCCGAACACCCAGCACTGAGAGGCGAACGTGCTAACCACTAAGCCACTGTGCCGCCCGCATTTTAAATCAGAGCCCCCCCTTTAATAAATTTCCAAATTTTTGTTACTGAGACATTACAGTGAGATCAATATATGAAATCATATTTAATTGGTACAAAACCATTGAGGTTATCTGTATTTGGACCATGGCACAAGACCTGAACATTTCTGTAAGTTTCCATTCTTGTGGAACAACATGCTACTTGGCCACTTGCAAACATACTTTTATAATGCAAGTTCCTAAATCACTACAGGATACAAATGAAGAATTAAATTTTTGAATATACCTTTCACTCTCTGTGTACAAATATTATGATTGCATCAGGTTGAAAATGGGCACCGTCATGTGATGACATGTCAAGGACAATGACAAATCATCACTGCTCTCTGAGTGACTGTCATGTGTTACAGTGATGCAAAAAAGAAAAAGTGAAAAGTAACTGTGAAATTGCCAGTAAATTGTCTTATAATCCTGATTCTTATTTCTGAAAAGTTTCGGTTTGAGTATGACATGACAATACATTTGGTCATTTAGCAGACGCTTTTATCCAAAGTGACTTAAAAAGTGAGCACAGGGTTGGCCACAGCATCCATGGAGCAATTGAGGTTAAGGGTCTTACTCAAGACCCACATAGGTAACTTGAGTGAACCTGGGATTTGAACCCACAACCTTCAAATTGAGAGCCCAACACCCTAACCACTGAGCTACCAGGCCATGACCATGCCCTACTGCACAAATTTCATTACACCAACTTAAAATGCATCAATTAAGCTTGCCCGGGCAGCAATTGAGGTTAGGTGCCATGCCCAAGCGGACTTCAGCCATAGTACTTGGTGGGACTGGGAATCCAACCAGGGACCTTCAGCTGTCACAAGGATGGTTCCTTAACCACAAGTCTACGAGTGCACCAGGTTTCAACAGTATCCAGTTACATTCTTACACACCAAACCTTTCATTCATAGAAAAGTAGACAAATGCAATTTAACATGCTGACAGGTTCTATACATTGGAGATACTAATTCCACCCCCTTTACCTATTATTCGTTTTATTGGATTATCTGTTGAGGAAAGACTTTGTGACCTCGTAAAAACCTTCAGCATGAAACTTTATAGGTCACTTTACAATGTTTCTGATTTATGAAATATACAAGGATCAGACAACACTGAGTAAACAGCCCGCACACACACACACACACACACACACCACTTGAAAACACTCGAGATAGTCAGTTACAATGTTGTAAATGTGCAAAATTTAAATCCAATCGAAGGATCATTTTTACACTGAATTCATTAGTGAAACATTCATTCATTCATTATCTTCCGCTTTATCCTATATAAGGGTCGTGGTGGGGTTCCTCATGCCCATCCAGGGGAGAACGTTTCGGGCGCTGGGCAGATACACCCAGGACAGGGCGCCAATCTATCGCTGGGCACACACTCACTCACACACACACATATACACACTCTATATGGGGCAATTTGGAGAACTCAATTGACTTGATTCATGTTTTTGGACTGTGGGAGGAAACCGGAGAACCCGGAAGAAACCCACGCAGACACGGGGAGAACATGAAAACTCCACCCAGATTGAGATTCGAACCGGGAATCCCTAGTGCTGAGAGGCGAACGTGCTGACCACTAAGCCACTGTGCCGCACATCAGTGAAACAGTTAAATGCAATTTTCAATCTGCTTTTATTTTCTTGTAATCAGTAGGAACAGGTTCAGCTCAACAAGAGCGCAAAAGTAACCATTCTAGTAACGCCAAACTACTAGAACTTTTAATGCAACTAAATTCTGCTTCACAGCAAAGTTCATATTAAAGGATAATCAAACTGCCATTTTGAAAGAAGCATGGATTTGGCTCGTTCAGGCAGTGAGAAATCAGAGGGGGAAATAAATCACTGCCACACTTTCATTACAGCAGCAAAAAAAATTACATACAGTCCACATTTTAGTGGGGCTTCCCCCCATAATTTTACCAATAGCTCATAAAAAAGTCCTTCCAGGGATTATAGCATATGATTAGAGAACAATAAAACGTGCAAATTAAAGCATCAGCGTATTTAAATAATAACGTCACCTGCACATTTCCACGTTCCACGTTTCTCACTATACGGCTTCCAGGGTAAAATGTCTGTTATTTAATATTTGTGTATTTTATTTTGCTTCCTTGTTCAAGCATTTCAGGATTTCTCTTGTTTAACACAAATTTTAACACCATAAGGGATGTAACATCCCAGCTTAATCTGTATCCAGCTGCATCTGGAATTTATGAGTATTATAGAAACAGTACTGAGATTCCTCTTTATTATGAAAGGAATATAAAACTTGCTGAGTGGAAAAAAAAAAAAAAACTCCTCCACACATCCACATTTAGCTGGAAATTTCCTGGATAAGGCTTTTAGCTTAATGCTCTCAGGAGATAATAATGGTGAGTAAACGAACACTGTAATTTACTGGCTTAAGACAGAGTACACTCTGTAACTAATTACCAGGTTAGACACACTGACATGGAGGGGAGTCATGAAATACCAGTACAAAGACACAAAACTGAGGGGCGTCACGTGAACTTGTCTGTGGGTGGGATTGCCTTAGAGGGCATGGATGGGGTTCGGCAGGGTTAACAGTGGGCTTCGACTTAATGTTGGACTTGTTGATTAAAAGAAGGCTGCTGGGTTCATCATTCATGTTGCTGTAATTTACTTCCATTATATAGACCAAAGTGGGCGGCATAGTGGCTTAGTGGTTAGTATGTTCGCCTCTCAGTGCTGAGGATCCAGGTTTGAATTCCAATCTGGGTGGCGTTTCCATGTTCTCTCCATGTCCGTGTGGGTTTCCACTGGGTTCTCTGGTTTCCTCCCACGGTCCAAAAACATGGATACAAGGTTAATTTGACAGCTCCATATTGCCCCTATGTAAATTAGCCCATATAGTGCGAGTGAGTGTGTGCACAGCGATGGATTGGCATCCGGTCCTGGGTGTATCTGCTAAAGACTGAACAACATTGTGGAAGAAAATATGTTAGACCTACAAATAAGTTCATGTAAAAATCACGAAAAAGGATTCGGCTGAATCAGTTCAGGCAGTCACTTTTCTCAAAATAAATACAAGACTTAAATGCTTTGTCTTGACCCAAATTACATAAAACTTGTGGTTAAGGAACCAGTATTGCAACCTGAAGGTCCCTGGGTCAATTCCCGGTCCCATTAATTAGGGCTGAAGACCCCTAACCCAAATTGCTCCACAGGTTTCGTATACACCCCTCCGGACACGCGTACTCACCTCACCTTTATTTTTGTGTCACACACAGACATTTCTCTCTGTAAATAGGAGGCGGGTCAGCGGCAGCTTTGGGCACACGCAGTTGAGTGGAACGAGGTTTTTGAGGCAGAAACCGCTGCTTATTGAGTATCTCAGGAATGTGTGTTCACATTAGTCTCCAAAAACACCAAAAAAATATTTTTTGCAAGTCACTAGCTTTTAAAAACAGTATAATGCGACATTGTCAATTACTTCGGAACATTGAAAGCCATGGTTGTCATAGCGATAAAGCTGAAGAACGTCACTTAGAACGTCAAATCAACTGTGTTTAGATGAGATTGCGTTACAGAATGCTCCTGCAAATTAGATTCCACAAATAAGTTCAGGTAAGAGAAACGTCTGAGAAGTTAAGACTTTTAACTGAGATATAATGTTGGTTTAAATATGCAGGCAGTGTCGGGCAAGCTACTTGTAAAAATGTAGTGAGCTAAGCTATTAGTTACTCGATAATAAAGGAAGATTCACTACACAAAAGCTCCCACCCACAGCAATATAACAATAATATAAGATACAGCCGCAGCATGATGTCAGTGGACTCTACTTTTTGCTCTTCTCCATCCTTATGCTGTGTGTGTAAACTTTGTTTTTTACAAAATTATTTAATATTTTGCTTTGTAAAGAATGCTTTGTGTTCATATTTAACAAAAACTCCACATTAAATAAATAACAAACAGAAACCATGCACTGATCCTGTGATTTTTTTTGGCACTTTCTTGGTAAAGTTGATCATTGCAAAACAATCGTAGAATGATTTTTTTTTCTTCATCAGAATCTATAACATGTAAGAGAGAGCAGATACAGAGATTGTCCTGTAATCCAGATTCCCTTCACTTGGGTCTGACCAACATAAAGACATGAACCTTGGTTAATAACTCATGGTTGATTTAGTCATTTTTAGCATTATTATTCATTTCCATTGTTCCAGAATGAAATGACTCGTTGACGTTGCCATTTTGTGGAAGTCATAGCTGTTACTTATAAGGAAAGTGATTAGAAATCCTATAATTACACAACGCATAATTTAGTGTAATAAATGCACATGACACAGAGCTGCGATCAAACCAGGATTTGTGATAAGGAGGCGGAGTCAGGTTATGCAGCGAGATAATGGCTTCCACCTCTTATTTGCAAGGCAGAAGTTGACTGCAGTGCCATGTCACAGTATGTTTAATTTTCATTCATTCATTCATTCATTATCTCCCGCTTTATCCTCTATTAGGGTCGCGGTGGGGTTCCCCATGCCCATCCAGGGGAGAACGTCTCGGGCGCTGGGCAATCCATCGCTGGGCACACACTCACTCACACAGACACACTCTATATGGGGCAATTTTGAGAATTCAATTGACTTGATCCATGTTTTTGGACTGTGGGAGGAAACCGGAGAAACCGGAGGAAACCCACGCAGACACGGGGAGAACATGGAAACTCCACCCAGAAGGGGATTCGAACCGGGAATCCCTAGCGCTGAGAGGCGAACGTGCTAACCACTAAGCCACTGTGCCGCCTATGTTTAATTTGTACATTAGTATTTGGGGGCATGTACCATGATTCCAGCTATCACTCAAAACTTTATACTTAGCATTCATTTTGAAACGGACTTCACAAACTTCGCTGGGCTTGTCCTTTACTAATCATCAAAACACAGCCCTTTATCATTCAACTTCAGGCACCAAATATGAAGTTACAGCTGAAACTAGAAGAGTCATTTTCCAGTTTCTTTACAGTTATTGAGGTATACTGTAGGTACAGGTCTATGTCTGCAGGGATCTTCTGTGCTCCAGCAACTAATAATAACATTATGAGCCTGTCAGAGGTAAAAAGAAATAAAACACGGTATGCTTTGAAGCGGATTCCTTCCTCTATAGGATTACAGTGCATAGCCTGTATAAGAGTATACTGTAATATATACACTGATTATTGTTGCCACTTTTTGAAGTTGCCACTTTTTGCCTTCTTACCCAATTTTGGCCTCATATTTTTTTATTTTGAAAAAAATCTGGACCCACAATGTTTTTCACTGTAATAACTAAACACAAATTGTTGCTTATATGTTGATAGCTGGCGGCATGGTGGCTTAACGTGGCCTCTCAATGCTAGGGATTCCCGGTTCGAATCCCCATCTGGGTGGAGTTTCCATGTTCTCCCAGTGTCTGCGTGGGTTTCCTCCGGGTTCTCCGGTTTCCTCCCACAGTCCAAAAACATGGATCAAGTCAATTGAATTCTCAAAATTGCCCCATATAGAGTGTGTGTGTGTGTGTGTGAGTGTGTGTGTGAGTGTGTGCCCAGCGATGGATTGGCGCCTTGTCCAGGGTCTATCAGCCTAGCGCTTGAGATGTTCTCCCCTGGATGGGCATGGAGAACCCCACCGCGACCTAGTAGAGGATAAAGTGGGAGATAATGAATGAATGTTCATAGCTGGGTGGCATGGGGGCTTAGTGGTAGCATGCTTGTCTCTTTGTGCTGGGGATTTAGGTTCAAATCCTGATCTGGGTGAAGTTTCTATGTTCTTAGTGTGGGTTTCCTCCCATTGTTCAAAAACATGGATTCAAGGTAAATTGAATTCTCTAGCCTGCCCCATATAAAGTGTGTTTGTGTGTGCCCAGCAATAGATTGGTGTCCTGTCCTGGGTGTATTTGCCCAGCGCCTGAATCGTTCTCCCCTGGATTGGCAACCCTAGTAGAGGATTAAGCGGAAGTTACCAGCAATACAGACGTTGCTTGCGTACAATGTTCAAACAGCTACATATTGAAGTTCTCATTTTTAAACATACACCTGACTTGTTTCCTGTGCTCTGGTGATGAATGTCACCTGGTAATCCAACCTGGTGCTAATTTTCTCTCTATATCACAGTGTTTAATTAACTCAATTAATTACATACATTAATTAATTTATTTAATTACATTAAATAAGCAAAGTCCATTTAAAAAATATTTTGAATATCATTTTAAAATCCCAGCAGCCAAAACAATGACATGCTACATGACATGCTACAAAATAAAATAAAATAAATAAATAACCGAAATAACAGAGTGGGTAAAAATCTAGACATTGAAACCAGATCAGCAAATCCTCATGATTAATAATACTGCACTTCAGCTGGTCCCTCCCACTTACAGACTTGTGATGTTCTCACACATGTACATGACTATTAAAGGTAAAATCAACACTAAACAGTTTTTAAAGGTGAATATAAGGTCAACTGTGGTTTATATCTACCTGACGACATTGATGCAAAACCACATGCTTTCATCAGTTCAACATTCAAACGTAAATCACAGATCACAGAAAATAAATGTGAAGATCTGAAAGTGTCTAATGTTTGCTTGCTGCTCCGGCTGCTTTCCTAAAGGGGTCACTCGGATTAGGTACAATTTTTAGAATGTATGGGGTTCCCCATGCCCATTCAGGAGAGAACGTCCAAACGTTTAAGCTCGACCAGATTTATCCAATCCATCACTGGGCATACACTCACAAACGCACCAAATGGGGACATTTTAGAGCAGCCAATTCATGTCCATGTTTTTGGACTGTGGGAGGTAACTGGAAAACCAAGAGAAAATCCAACAAAGACACAGGGAGAACATGGAAACTCCAGCCAGATTGAGATTCAAACTTTCCATAACTGGTCACACACTCACACTATATAGGGGCAATTTAGAGCAGCCACTTCACCTTGAATCTACGTTTTTGGACTATGAGAGGAAACCGGGAAATCTGGCAGAAACCCCAAGAGGACACAAAGAGAACATGGAAACTCCACCCAGATAGGGATTTGAACCTGGATCCCCAGACTGAGAGGCTGGAGTGCTAACATCTAAGCCATCGTGTTACTCTGAGTGATCTGTAATCTGTTTTTAAGATAATACGTAAAGTTACTGCAAGAAGCGCAACCGTCAAACACTAGTCGTTCTCTTTTTATTAGTGTTCTTGATACTTACAACATTATGAAGTGCCAGAGGGGTGCATATCATTTCCTCATCTCCTAAATCGAATGGAGCTCATTACGTTGTTTTTTTTTTCTTTCCTGTGAAGCTTCTATTAACTGCAGTTTTAGATCACTTCAAAACGTTTGGCTGTATTTAATGCTACAAACCGACTTCTAAAAGCATCTTCTGTTTTAAGACTTTAATAGCTAAATTTACTGATGTAATTAACACAAATTAACCTTATCGTATGATATTTACTCTCCACAAAAGAACATCATACTAACAAATCTACATGGATGAACATGAATTATAATTATATATTATTCAATTGTAAGACTGTCTTATCGTGCAGCAAACATCTTTCATTCTTTAAGAAAGGCTTTCTACAAAATTTTGGTGGCCATGGAATTTGTGCCCATTGAGATGGAGATGGTCTGGCTCACATGCTCCATGTTGGTCAATCAAGTCCTTCCAAATTGAACTCACTCAGTCATGCCTTTATGGCACTTACTCCAAAGTGTTTAAAGTTGGATAAATAGTTATATTTATATAAATACATAGTTAGGTGCTTAATTTAATACAACTGAAATAATGTATGAAAAAAATAATTACATGAGTTTAGTGAATAAGAGCCAATTTTTTTTTCTTATATCCTTATACCAGCCCCTACATGTCTGGGTTTGTGGTGACATTTCAAAAAAATGGTGTAATTATCATTTTGTTTCCTAAGAAAATGTATTTAACTGAAAGAAATAAAATACACATAGGTGGCTTAGTGGTTAGCACGTTCGCCTCTCAGCGCTAGGGGAGTCCCGGTTCAAATCTCAATCTCGGTGGAGTTTCCATGTTCTCCCAGTGTCCGCGTGGGTTTCCACCGGGTTCTCCGGTTTCTTCCCACAGTCCAAAAACATGGATCAAGTCAATTGAATTCTCAAAATTGCCCCATATAGAGTGTGTCTGTGTGAGTGAGTGTGTGCCCAGCGATGGATTGGCGCCCTGTCCTGGGTCTATCTGCCCAGCGCCCGTGATGTTCTCCCCTGGATGGGCATGGGGAACCCCACCACAACCCTAATAGAGGATAAAGTGGGAGATAATGAATGAATGAATGAAATAATGTATGAAAAAAATAATTACATGAGTTTAGTGAATAAGAGCCAATATTTTTTTTCTTATATCCTTATACCAGCCCCTACATGTCTGGGTTTGTGGTGACATTTAAAAAAAAATGGTGTAATTATCATTTTGTTTCCTAAGAAAATGTATTTAACTGAAAGAAATAAAATACACATAGGTGGTTGTGTGGTTAGCACGTTCGCCTCTCAGCGCTAGGGAGTCCCGGTTCAAATCTCAATCTCGGTGGAGTTTCCATGTTCTCCCAGTGTCCGCGTGGGTTTCCACCGGGTTCTCCGGTTTCCTCCCAAAGTCCAAAAACATGGATCAAGTCAATTGAATTCTCAAAATTGCCCCATATAGAGTGTGTCTGTGTGAGTGAGTGTGTGCCCAGCGATGGATTGGCGCCCTGTCCTGGGTCTATCTGCCCTGCGCCCGAGATGTTCTCCCCTGGATGGGCATGGGGAACCCCACCGCGACCCTAATAGAGGATAAAGCGGGAGATAATGAATGAATTAATGAAATAATGTATGAAAAAAATAATTAGATGAGTTTAGTGATTAAGAGCCAAATTTTTTTTTTCTTATATCCTTATACCAGCCCCTACATGTCTGGGTTTGTGATGACGTTTCAAAAAAATGGTGTAATTATCATTTTGTTTCCTAAGAAAATGTATTTAACTGAAAGAAATAAAATACACATAGGTGGTTGAGTGGTTATCACGTTCGCCTCTCAGCGCTAGGGATTCCCGGTTCAAATCTCAGTCTGGGTGGAGTTTCCATGTTCTCCCCGTGTCCGCGTGGTTTCCACCGGGTTCTCCGGATTCCTCCCACAGTCCGAAAACATAGATCAAGGTCAATTGAATTCTCCAAATTACCCCATATAGAGTGTTTGAGTGATAGATTGGTGCCCTGTCCTGGGTGTATTTGCCCAGCGCCCAAAACGTTCTCCCCTGGATGGGCATGGGGAACCCCCCCACGTCCCAAGTAGAGGATAAAGCAGAAGATAATGGATGGATGGAAATAAAATGCACACCAAACAAAAAACTTCCACATTACCTAAATAACAAATAACACCAATCACTGGTGTAGCTGCTATAAACCACCAAAAGTTGGTGAAATATCCTGAGCTGCTTTTTGGTTTTTCTACAGAGTGTATAAACCTCTGTAGTGCCTGAAAAGTGAGTCAAATGTTGTGATGATCAAAGCAACGTTGAGTATTTGTTTAAAGAACACACACAACCCACAAATACACACCTTCACTCTGATTTATAAGATAAGCTGTAAGTAAAGCTGCAATTCAGTCTGATAAAGTACTAAGTACTGATATTCTGATAAAAAAAGGCTTCTAATACCAGTCCACACCATATTTTCAGTTTTGCTTCACTTGTACATTAATAAAATGGGATAGTTTGTTCAGATAAACACAAATTCTTTGCCATCATGTTGCCCATATAACGAGACGAAAGTTAGAAACAACTGATAAGTCATTGAATGTCTCATTTTTTGCAATTAGTGATTAAAAGCATTACAATTAATTAACTGTAAGAATGCCTCAACATCATCATGACGGTGTTAATAAGAAAAATGTGTCATGCCTGTAGTCAGAACTTTAGACCAAGTGACGCAACAAAAAAATAACGTTACATACGAAGCACACTTGTCCTTTTACTTTGTCCCTAGGCCAATATGCATTACATTACATTTGGTCATTCAGCAGACACTTTTATTAAAAGCCACTTACAAAAATCTCAACTTAACAAATATCAACAATTAATTTAAAGGGGTCCGAACAGCCTGGAGAATGAGGGTTAACGAACGGTCTTGTTCAAGGAGCCACGTTAGTAATGACCTGAGATTTGAACCCCAAAATATGTACTTTAAGAGACAGTTTGAGTTTCACAAAACAAAGAACTTTGTGTTAATATTTAGCAAAAGCCCTGCCTTGTCTTTTTCCATTAACAAAATTTTATTTCGTGTTTACACTGAAGAAGTAAGGATTATTCCTGTGACGGGCGGCGTGGTGACTTAGTGGTTAGTACAGTCCTTCTCAGTGGTGGGGATCCAGGTTTGAATCCCAATCTGGGTGGATGTTCTCCCCACATCCACATGGGTTTCCTCCAGGTTCTTCCCAAAGTCCAAACACATGAATCAAGGTAAATTGAATGACCATAGTAGAAGATTAAGCAGAAGATAATGAAAGAACTGAAAGATGTGACTTCCAGCACTTTTGGGTTAAATATGGCGTAATAAAGATTATAGAAAGACAATAAATCGTAATGTGTCGATGTATTTTGGTGCTGTGTCTGTGAGCGTGTACCCAGCAATAGATTGACACCCTGGTTGTATCTGCCCCACGCCCAAAGCGTTCTCCCATGGATGGGCATGGGCACCTCCCCCCGTCTCCGCGACCCCAGCACAGGATTAAGGTGAAGATAATGAGATGAAGATATAATCGTGATTATGTCTTGGACAATAATCGTACCATCAAAATCTGTAGTAGTGCCATGTGTGGTTTTATGTGATAAAAAGTATTTCGAGGCGGCACGGTGGCTTAGTGGTTAGCACATTCGCCTCTCAGTGCTAGGGATTCCCGGTTTTAATCCCCATCTGGGTGGAGTTTCCATGTTCTCCCCATGTCCATGTGGGTTTCCTCCGGGTTCTCCGGTTTACTCCCACAGTCCAAAAACATGGATCAAGTCAATTGAGTTCTCCAAATTGCCCTATATAGAGTGTGTATGTGTGTGTGAGTGAGTGTGTGCCCAGCGATAGATTGGCGCCCTGTCCTGGGTGTATCTGCCCAGAGCCCGAAACGTTCTCCCCTCGATGGGCATGGGGAACTCCCCCCCTGCCGCGCCCCTCATAGAGGATAAAGCGGAGGGATGGATAATGGATGGATGAAAAAAGTATTTCGGCGCTTTCCTAACAGTAAGTTAGGAAATTTAAGGTTAAGGTGGGGCAGCACGGTGGCTTAGTGGTTAGCACGTTCGCCTCTCAGCACTAGGGATTCCCGGTTCGAATCCCCATCTGGGTGGAGTTTCCATGTTCTCCCCGTGTCCACGTGGGTTTCCTCCGGGTTCTCCGGTTTCCTCCCACAGTCCAAAAACATGGATCAAGTTAATTGAGTTCTCTAAATTGCCCCATATAGAGTGTGTCTGTGTGAGTGAGTGTGTGCCCAGCGCCCTGTCCTGGGTGTATCTGCCCAGCGGCCGAAACGTTCTCCCCTGGATGGGCATGGGGAACCCCACCGCGACCCTACTAGAGGATAAAGTGGAAGATAATGGATGGAGGGCGGCATGGTGGCATGTTCTCCTCTCAGCACTAGGGATTCCCGGTTCGAATCCCCATCTGGGTGGAGTTTCCATGTTCTCCCCGTGGGTTTCCTCCGTGTTCTCCGGTTTCCTCCCACAGTCCAAAAACATGGATCAAGTCAATTGAATTCTCCAAATTGCCCCATATAGAGTGTGTCTGTGAGAGTGAGTGTGTGCCCAGCGATGGATTGGCATCCTGTCCTGGGTCTATCTGCCCTGCGCCCGAAACGTTCTCCCCTGGATGGGCATGGGGAACCCCACCGCGACCCTAATAGAGGATAAAGCGGGAGATAATGAATGAATGAATGAATGAAAGGTTAAGGTGGAGGTGATTAAAGGAGGTAATTACAAACGGTGATTGACGGAGGCCCCGCCCATTTTTTTGCGCCATCCCTCGTGCGTGCACATCGCGCTCACCTGGCTGCGCAGTCTGCGCTCAGCGCTGCAGTTCAAAAGCCGCGTTAAGAACAGCGGCGTCGAAAAGTCTCAAAGTCCCAGACGCACCGATCGAAAAGCGGCACACAGCGCGAGAACCCGTCCCGAGTGCAGAACTCGACCCTCAACTTACAGACAGACCTGCAGTCGGGCATTTCTCGTTTTGTTTCGGATCGCGCGCCGCTGCGCCGCTTCTTGGCTCCCGGACCCGAGAGTTTCCCACGCGGGCGCAACACACTTAGTTCTCTCGCGGGCGATCTGTACCTGGATCAGGACGCTGCGCCTCGGGTCTCGGGGTAATCCGCAGCCGCCGCTGTCAGGACGCAGGGAATTCCGTCGCTCGCGTCTCAGAGCGCCGCTCCGGCTCCGGCTCCGGCTCCGTGGCTGCAGACGCACTCCGGACCGCGCTCCATACTCCTCCTCCTCTGCCCCGCTCCCACTCCGGAGCGACACCGGTGCCCATGACGTCAGCGCTCCCCGCACTCCTTGCCCGCCTTCTCATTGGATCTAAAATAGTCCAGGATCAACGTGATTGGCCGTGATTTTTGCAAAACCGGCCAATTGCAAAAGAACAACGGTATCCTTGGTTACGACTGTACACAGCGTTCTCGTAAGGAGTGTGGTGTAAAAGGTAAATTAGTTAACATTCTTTTATTTTCTTGTGTTTTTTTTTTTTTTATGTCAAGATTTACACTTAAGAAATAATGCGTAATGCGATCCGAACGTACTGACCTGGATAGTTAATTGTAAATCTTGGGTCAATTCCACCCTGAGAACTCATTCATTCATTCATTCATTATATTCAGGTTTATCCTCTATTAGGGTCACGGGGGGGTTCCCCATGCCCATCCAGGGGAGAACGTTTCGGGCGCAGGGCAGATATACCCAGGACAGGGCGCCAATCCATCGCTGGGCACACACTCACTCACACAGACACACTCTATATGGGGCAATTTGGAGAACTCAATTGACTTGATCCATGTTTTTGGACTTGGGAGGAAACCGGAGAACCCGGAGGAAACCCACGCAGACACGGGGAGAACATGGAAACTCCACCCAGATGGGGATTCGAACCGGGAATCCCTAGCGCTGAGAGGCGAACGTGCCAACCACTAAGCCACCGTGCCGCCCTCCATCCATTATCTTCTGCTTTATCCTCTATTAGGGTCGCGGGGGGGGGGGGGGGTTCCCCATGCCCATCCAGGGGAGAACGTTTCGGGCGCTGGGCAGATACACCCAGGACAGGGCGCCAATCCATCGCTGGGCACACACTCACTCACACAGACACACTATATGGGGCAATTTGGAGAACTCAATTGACCTTGATCCATGTTTTTGGACTGTGGGAGGAAACCGGAGAACCCGGAGGAAACCCACGCGGACATGGGGAGAACATGGAAACTCCACCCAGATGGGGATTCGAACCGGGAATCCCTAGCGCTGAAAGGAGAACGTGCTAACCACTAAGCCACCGTGCCGCCGTAGCCTGAGAACTGAATTAAGAAAACCTGATCACTGGAACCAATTGGGGCGGCACGTGCTACGGATTCCCGGTTCGAATCCCAATCTGGGTGGAGCTTCCATGTTCTCCCCGTATCCGTGTGGGTTTCCTCCAGCTTCTCCGGTTTCCTCCCACAGTCCAAAAACATGGATCAAGTCAATTGAGTTCTCCAAATTGCCCCATATAGAGTGTGTGTGTGTGGGTGAGTGTGTGCCCAGCGATAGATTGGCGCCCTGTCCTGGGTCTATCTGCCCAGCGCCCGAAACGTTCTACCCTGGATGGGCATGGGGAATCCCACCGCGACCCTAATAGAGGATAAAGCGGGAGATAATGGATGAATGGAACCAATCGCTTCCGCTGAAAAGACGTTTACTCTCATTTGTTGTGTAGTGCTTAGAGTGGTAAAGAAAATGGCTTGTGTGGAAAAGCAGCACTGCACATTGTGACCTTTAAATACTGCTGCAAAAAAAGTAAATAAATGTAATGTCTGTTATAATGTCTCATCTCCTTAATCCTGTGCTGGGGCCGCGGGAGGGGTCACCATGCCCACGGTGCGGACCCCTCCCGTGCCCGGAGAACGCTTCGGGCACTGGGCAGATGCACCTGGACAGGGCGTCAATCTATCGCTGGGTGCACACTCACTCACAGACACACACAAACCACATTAATATAATATTATTATTCATTAATTCATTATCTTCATTATGTCACCATGCCCACGGTGCGGACCCCTCCCGTGCCCGGAGAACGTTTCGGGCGCTGGGAAGATACACACAGGACAGGGCACCAATCTATAGCTGGGCACACACTCACTCACACAGACAAGCACACACACACACACTATATGGGGCAATTTGGAGAACTCAATTGACTTGATCCATGTTTTTGGACTGTGGGAGGAAACCAGAGAACCCGGCGGAAACCCTTATACAAACCTTTACATTGTAAAGCTTGGCTTGATTTCTCATGAGTGGTTAGTGTCTCTGATCAACTGACAAAGAGGGATGCAGTACGTTCCACTCAGCAAGAACAACTCTTGAGCCCAAGATCAAGGGTGCCTGCTGCATCACCAGTTTTCTATGCTTTCCATGCTGCAGCACTCAAGGACTTGCTAGGAATTTGTAATTAGGATCAGAGCAAAGTGAAATATCCTCATCTGGATCTGGAATTGAACAAGTTAAACAATAGATAAGCGTATTTAAATATGGCATGGCATTTGTTCTTTTTTTTTTCTTCATTGCATATACTCTGTTACCAAAGAAGTAATGTGTTTATTCCACAATGGAGGTTTTATACAAGCTTGTATTAAATTATTAACTTCGTACATTACGAGGAGCGAGAGACGGGGGATAAGGATGGAGCTGTTGCTATATCCTTTTTAATCAGTGATAATCAGATCCAGCAAATTTCATCAGCACCCCTCTGGCTCCATTTAGGCTTTTACACCAAGCAAAATGAATTTCCGTGTTGAAAGCCACTTAGTGTGTGCCTGTAACAAGACAAAGCATTTCCCTGTGGTGTGCTTGCAGGAAAATTAGATATCTCTATTTATGTTTAAGAGAATTAATTGCTTTTGATCACAGAATTAGGTTGCAATACAGTCGGGATGTGTGTGTGTGCATATGTGTGTTTGCGTGTGTAAATTATATAGCAATTTCATTCAACATTGGATCATTTTGATTTGGTCATTACAAGAGTAATTTGCCCTCCCCCACCCATATTTACATCTACATTTAGTCAGTTAGATGCTTTTATCCAAAGTGACTTATAAATGAAAGAATAACAAGTCAGTAGTTAAGAAAAATCCAGCTACACTGTAGAATTATCAAAATCTGCTCATTATCCTATCCAGCCCTTCATTTTAATTATACATATGTTTTTACATCATGTGTCTGTGGAAAAGATGTGTTTTGTGGTGTTTCTTTAAGTGGCTAAGTGACTTGGCATTAAAGAGTTGGGAAGATGGTTCCACCATTTAGCAGTGGAGAACGTTACGGAGTGAGAATTAACACCACAGTGAAGTCATAGCACCAGGTGACATTATCAATAGAGTGATTTAAACGAGTCAGAGCATTCATTCATTCATTCATTCATTATCTCCCGCTTCATCCTCTATTAGGGTCGCGGTGGGGTTCCCCATGCCCATCCAGGGGAGAACGTCTCGGGCGCTGGGCAGATAGACCCAGGACAGGGCGCCAATCCATCGCTGGGCACACACACACTCTATATGGGGCAATTTTGAGAATTCAATTGACTTGATCCATGTTTTTGGATTGTGGGAGGAAACCGGAGAACCCGGAGGAAACCCACGCAGACACGGGGAGAACATGGAAACTCCACCCAGATGGGGATTCGAACCGGGAATCCCTAGCGCTGAGAGGAGAACGTGCTAACCACTAACCACCGTGCTGCCCGAGTCAGAGCATATTTTGGAAATATAGATTGAATGTAAGAGGGGGCAGATCCAGAGATTGCCCTGTAGGTCAGAGTCAGTGTCTGAATGCGAGCAGCTACAGGGAGCCAATAGAGAGAGAGAGAGGAGAAGTGTAGGAGGAGTGACATGAGTTTGCATGCTGAAAGTCCTTCTCCTTTAACTCCTTCCATGTACCTTTTAATCCCCTCAAAGCAGATTAGCGCAGCTACAAACTTGAAAAGAAGATTTAGAGTGTACATTATTCCATCCTTCTTCCATGACCTTTGACTGTTCAGGGTCAGGCTTTAATTTTCCCGTCATGTAGGGCTTTGTTTCTGAAATCCGTAAGCATTCATACTGAGCTGCATGCCAGATTTAAATCCAGTGTTCTGTGTTTCAGCGAGAGATGAGTGGGAGAGACCTGCGTGCCTTTCTGTCGCATCACCGGTCTGAGGACGAGGACGTAGGTAAGCCGCTCTCTGGACCTCGGCACTTAGCCTGTGCTTTTCCTCTTTTCACACAGGGAGATTAGATTCGAGTGCAGGTGCTCCTTAAACAGTGCACTCTAAAGCAACATGCAACTCAAACACAGAGCAATTTAAAAAATGTGCCAATTATTTCCCCCGTTGTCAGGGGTAACGCAGAGTGACATGCTCAGAATGAGGCACCGCTGAGTGATGGAGTGACTTTCTGACACAGTCATATTTACAGCAGTCTGGACTCAAGTGCTTTTTCTCTCTGTAGATTCCTTTAGCAACGCTCTGTTTCGCAGTGTGTTATATACTGCACTCATGTAACACATGATTTGTTTTATATATAAATTATATACATTTATAATTTATATAATAATAAATTGGCACGGTGGCTTAGTGGTTAGCACGTTCGCCTTTCAGCGCTAGGGATTCCCGGTTCGAATCCCCATCTGGGTGGAGTTTCCATGTTCTCCCCGTGTCCGCGTGGGTTTCCTCCGGGTTCTCCGGTTTCCTCCCACAGTCCAAAAACGTGGATTAAGTCAATTGAATTCTCCAAATTGCCCCAGTGAGTGTGTGCCCAGCGATGGATTGGCGCCCTGTCCTGGGTCTATCTGTCCAGCGCCCGAGATGTTCTCCTCTGGATGGGCATGGGGAACCCCACCGCGACCCTAATAGAGGATAAAGCAGGAGGTAATGAATGAATAATAATAAATTATATATATATAAAATATATACTCACTGGTCATTTCATTAGGTACACCTCAATGTTTCTTTGTAGTTCTACAATTCCATTCTGTAGTCCGTCTGTTTCTCTACATACTTTATTAGTTTGTTCTGTGATGAGCAGGACCCCCCACAGAGCAGGTATTATTAGGGTGGTGGATGATGGTTCGAGTGGATTAGACACCTCTAAATCAAATCTCCGAATCAATAGCCCAACCATAACCTTACCTCCTAAACACCTAAAACTTGCTTTATCTGATTATATTTTTCACTGTTTCATAAGAAGATTTTACTTCCCACAACAATGATATATATAAAATAAACCTAAATCACACAGAGATCTAACCATACAGCCATCCATCAATCAGGATATCTGACAAGTTATTCTTTATCAACAAAACTTAAGCCATATATGCACATATATTGTATGCAATATAACCTGAGCTGTATTCCTGTAAAAAAACAAGTTCTGCATTATTAATTTAATATAAGTTTTAAAACAGCTCTTACTCTTTATTAGTAAAGTGCAATTTGTAGATAAGTGTTCCTGTTAATTATCTACATTAAATGGTTATGTAAACAATTTCGATGCTACATAATGTGAAACAAGTCGTGTGACAGAAAAGAACGTTTAGCAGACGGTGTTGCATGGTAACGCAGTAATCTGCAGCAAGGTCTGAAAGCAAGGCACCATTTCTCTGGCCAATTTGGAAGCAACAGCTAATGATGAACATGTGCCCTTTATTTGGCCTGAACAATTACTGTAGTTTAATCGTGAGCTGCATTTTGATATGTAATAGGCAGTGGTGTGTGGAATAAGCTAAACAGGTGATTTTATTTAGTCAGCTGAATGTACAAATTGGGTTAACTTGGTCCTCAAATTAGGCTCTGATATAAGTTTAATTAAATGGGTAGTTCTGGTCCTTAATTCTGATTGGCTTAGCTGTTTGTCCAGCCATGACATCATAACATACCATTAATAATGACGTATAGTAGCACTAATTAACATGCAGATGAGAGTAGCAGGGCGGCACGGTGGCTTAGTGGTTAGCACGTTCACCTCTCAGCGCTAGGGATTCCCGGTTTGAATCCCCATCTGGTGGAGTTTCCATGTTCTCCCCGTGTCTGCATGGGTTTCCTCCGGGTTCTCCGGTTTCCTCCCACAGTCCAAAAACATGGATCAAGTCAATTGAATTCTCAAAAATTGCCCCATATAGAGTGTGTCTGTTTGAGTGAGTGTGTGCCCAGCGATGGATTGGTGTCCTGTCCTGGTTCTATCTGCCCAGCGCCCGAGACGATCTCCCCTGGATGGGCATGGGGAACCCCACCGCGAACCTAATAGAGGATAAAGCGGGAGACAATGAATGAATGAGAGTACCATCTATGTGTTTATAGCAGTGATGTTTTTTTCTTTTTATTCTATATATATATATGTATATATATATATAATATAGTTATATATATATATATATATAGCCCTTCTAGCACCAATAATATATATATATATATATATGTGTGTTTTATATATGTGTTTATAGCATTATATATATATGTGTGTTAATAGCATTGGAATATATATATATATATATATATATATATATATATATACCTATATATATATATATATATATATATATATATTCCAATGCTATAAACACATAGATGGTACTCTCATCTGCATGTTAATTAGTGCTATTAATTTTAAATTTTTTTTTTTTTTGTTGTTGAGCTAAATTTTTTGTAGTTTTGTTCATGTTTACTTTTTTCCAGCGGTGTCAGTGTGTGTTTGTCAGTAAATGTAAGTGTAGAGAGCAGTGTCAACAGAGATGTGACTGTGTGAAATGGGCTGAAAGGAGGGCATCAAAGAGGCACGACCACAGTCTCACCTCTACACCAAGACCGATTCGTGATGACTGGCCTACAACTCACACATTTTAAAAGTGTTTTTTTTTGTTCAGTAGTTTTTTTGTTCAGTAGTTTTTAGTTTTTTCAATCTGAGCAGCTGCATAATGTGCTTTATAGTTGTATATATTTTTATACACACAGCCTCACTGACCATTTTATTAGGTACAGCTTATTTTTCCATCACTTACCATGTAGATTGATTTTGTAGTTCTAAAAATCCATTCTGTAATCCCTCTGTCTACATTCGTCCCCTTCACTCTGTTCTCTAATGATCAGGACCCCCCAGAGCAGGTATTATTAGGGTGGTGGAAAATGGTACGAGTGGATCAGACACCTGTATGCTGTGATTGGTGTGTTGTGTTGTCTGTCCAGCAGCACTGCTGTGTCTGAGCCACTTGTACAAGCACAAATCACACTAACACACCACCTCCATGTCAGTATTACCGCAGTACCGAGAATCATCCAGAACCCTAATACCTCCTCTGTGTGTGTCCTGATCCCCAGAGAACATATTAAAGTGGACTAACAAATATGTAGAGATTCAGACAAACTACAGAATGTAATTGTAGAACTAGAAAGTCCATCTCTATGATCAGTGGAACTGAAAAGTAGAACTGACCGATGAGTGTACATTTCATATATATTATATACATTTGTAGTCTTTATTTCAGGTCATATATATTTTTGGTGCTTTTTGGCACTATTAGGGTTACTGCTTATTGTCGCTGTACACTGTGCAATGACAGCAAAGGCTTCTTATCTGATCTGATCTTATCTTTATGTCTAAGCAAAATACATGATGTGTGTAAATAGTGAAGCATTGTGACATTAAAATGAAATTCAAATCACTGGGTTTCAAATTATCAAAAATATTTGTTGAATCACTTCCAACAGGAAATAAATAGACAATATATAACTAATCTACTTTGTGGGTGAGTGCGCTTAACCTGAACAGGTCTAGAGCTATGCATGTTCAGAACCTGAGAAGTGTCTAAGATGACTTCTGGCTCTGTAAGTAATACAGGTTTAGCTCAAGTGATCTAAACAAGTCAGAGTGATGTTATTGTAGCAAAGCAGATAAATTATTACTCAAATACAAAAGACTGCGTTGTAGAGACTGACTGACTTCCACTTTGTTTTCCTTTATTCTTCTAGAGAACTTTGCTCAGAGAGTGCAGGATGCATTGGGGCTCAACAAATACAAACCTGTGCAGTACGATCACCTTCAGGCCATGTTGGAGGCCAAGAAGCTCTCCACACTGAAGATTGAGCGCAAGGTCAGGAATGCTTTGTTTTATTTAGTTGTTTTAATATTGTTCATATCATAGTGAATAGAAAATAAGTATTGCTTTAAGTTACAATAACCTTATCTCATTTCATTATCTTACACTTTTTTTTTTTTAATCAATACTAGGGGCTTTGTTTGCGGTGGGGGAGGGGGTTCCCTATGCCCATCTAGGAGAGAACGTTTCAGGCAATGGGCAGATACGTTCAAGACAGAGTGCCAATCTATTACTTGGCACACACACAGACTTACTCAGATACATGGGGCAATTTAGAACCACCAATTTACATTACATCCATGTTTTTGGACCGTGGGGAGAAACCAGAGAAAATCCACATGAAAATGGAAAGAACATGGAAACTAGGATTCGAGCCTGGAGCCCCAGTGCTGAGAGGTGGACAAGTTAACCACTACGCCACCTTGTCACCCTGTTACACTTTTTATTAGCGATAATTCATGCGGTTGCCATTTCTCAGACTCCCTTTCCAGAATCACACCCTGATTCCCTGTTACCCCTGGCCACCATTGTGGGCCTCTGTTACCATTGAAAATTGATAGGGCAGAAATTTGAATGAGTCATCACCACCACGAAGGGCATGCGTTTGGCCCCATCTATAGTCACTAAAGTGGCCGGGGGCCTTGAGCCTCCCAGATGGGTTTTGGGTCTGACGGATGCACACGTCCCGTCCGGGTTACGTGGGGCCGGCATTCGTTTGCATGTATTAGCTCTGTAATTGCCACAGTTATCCAATTAAACCGAGGAGCGATCAAAGGAACCATAACTGATTTAACAGAACCCTCTATTTGCACTTGCTGAGTTTGTCTGCTGTGAGATTTAGCCGCAGTTAAACTCTAAAATGACTGCAATTACTAATTCAAAGGTTTGTGTAGAAGGTATAACAGCCATATTCCTATTTACTTAGCATTAATATAAATTACATTGCACTGAGTCCATAGAATTTTAAACAGAATTCAATTCTCTCAGCACGAAATGAGCATTTCTCTAATTAACTGTAAATATGCACAGGTCTTGTTAATTATGTTGTATGTCCTTGAGACTGTAATTGAATTTGAAAGGTAAACTGTCACTGGAGCTGTTACAGAGGTGAGGAATGACATGGCAGGAAAGCATGTGAGATATGCTGCAATGGAATTCATGCAAATAATTGAAACGGTGCTAATTGATGTCACACTGAGTCACCCCTCACTGAGGCATTCTGTACTGTCATTGCTGTAACGGCCTTAACAGAACATATCCGAAGGATTTCTGCTGAAAATTATCATTTAAAAAATTAAGTCATGGTGGCACAGTGGTTTAGTGCTTAACATGTCCATCTGGATCCAGGTTCGAATGCCAATCTTGCTGGAGTTACTATGTTCTCTACTTGTCTGCATGGGTTTTTTCTGTGTTCACCAGTTTCCTCACACAGTCCAAAAACATGGATTCAAGGAAAATTGACTGTCTGAATTATGTGTGTTTACAGGAATATTTAATATTGTGGGAACCAACACTTGTGTCACAGGTGCCTGGGACACCTGTCCCTCATTAATTACTCATGGACTCCGTTGGGTGATTGGTTTGTTTTTGTGCACGTGATTGGGTGTTTTTGTATTTAGTTTCCATATTCCCTCTCCCCCGTGCACGGGGTACATCCCGATGTTAGTTTGTTCGTTTCATTCCCCCTTTTCTGTTGGTGTCCCTACACCATTTTTAAGCAATAAATTCCGTTTTGTTTTTGATCCCGGTGTCTCGAACTCTCCTTCCGCGCTCAACCACGGTGCGGCGCTGCGCATTACTCCCGCGCAGGTTGTATTCGTGGGAGCGTTTTGTCCGACGGACCGGCGTACGCATTTTTCCCCGCGTAGCCGATTCCAAGGAAACGCTCATCAGGCGCAAGCGGTGTACGCATTCCCTCCCGCGTAGCCGATTCCCGGGGAAGACGAACGGTTGCTAACAACTTGTTACATTATCCCCACAATATAAATCTTTTTGTAAGGTTATGGTTAACGTTGGGTTAGTGGTATTAATGTAAAGTATGGTTAACGAATACAATTTTAGTGTAAAGTCCTCACAACACATAAAGCAAACGTGTGCGTTTAAAAAAACAAAAAAAGGTCATTTACATTTAACTAGAAAAACACACAATTATCCATCCATCCATTATCTTCCGCTTTATCCTATATTAGGGTTGCGGGGGGGGGGGGGTGGGGGTGGGGGGGGGGGGTTCCCCATGCCCATCCAGGGGAGAACGTCTCGGGCGCTGGGCAGATACAACCAGGACAGGGCGCCAATCCATCTCTGGGCACACAATCACTCACACAAACACACTCTATATGGGGCAATTTGGAGAACTCAATTGACTTGATCCATGTTTTTGGACTGTGGGAGGAAACTGGAGAACCCGGAGGAAACCCACACAGACACGGGGAGAACATGGAAACTCCACCCAGATGGGGATTCGAACCGGGAATCCCTAGTGCTGAGAGGAGAACATGCTAACCACTAAGCCACCGTGCCGCCCAAGAACACAATTACTAAAATAATTTACAAAAATAATATTTGCATGTTCTTCAATACAAAACAAATATATTTGTTTAATAGTGTATATAAAGCTCTTTGCTTTAAATTTGTTATAGAATAATCATATCATATTCAAAAAGTTTGTACAGGGTGGCACCATTTTAATGCTACACTAACGATATTGGTTGCATTCCTGTGATCTTTTTAATTGGTTTAAATACTGCGCTTTTAACTACGTGCATGTCTTTATAGATATAAAAAAAGACAAAATTCATATTATATAATAGCTGCCTATTACATAACTCCTAGGAATTTATGTCAGAAAAAAAAACACTCCATCCAGGATCAGGCATAAAGCCGAGCTTTCCATCACTTTGAGGACTTAACCCCGGGGCGGTAGGGATTGTGCTCATGGACATGCTGTGGTTTATTTGGCAGAGTGAAGAAGCACTGTTTTGAAGGCTCATTATACGCCGCACACAGTCGTTTCCGACGCAGCTCCCTGCAGTGGTCTGATAAGACGTCTGTGCATGTGTGTACGGCAAGAGAACGAAGAGAGACGGTCCTTCCCTTTTAAAATACCTAATCGCTGAATGAACATTTGTGTGCCTGGCCTTTGGATAGAATTTGATGAAGGAGAAAAGGAAAATGGCATAAGGGGGCTTCTTAAACCCACTGCGCACAAATTATTAATACATTTCTCGGCAGAACCTATTGACTGAGCAGCACATTTAACTGTGTGTGTACAAATGGAATGTTTATGTTCATAGGTGGTGGGTAGTTACATCTGTTCATGCCAAATATTAAGATTTACTGCATAGACAAAGTACTGAGACACATACACATTACACCTACAGGAGATTTTAGGACGTATTGTTTTATAGCAGTGGAACAGGTTCCACACATCTGTGTTTACAGTCTGTAGAAACATTTGTTCCTTCAATCAGAACAGCATCTGTGAGGAAGACACCGATGTTGGAAGCTGGCTCACAGTCTTTGTTGTAGTTTATCTTAAAGCTGTTTAGAGGGTTTGAGGTCAGCACTGTGTGCAGGGTAATCAAGTTCATCCACACCAAACTCACCCAGCTATGTCCTTATAAATCCTGGCTTTATTCACAAGGGCACAAACAATCTGAAACCGAAAAGGGCCTTCCCCAAACTGTTTTTTGCAAAATTAGAATCTCTAGAATCTAGAAAAAGATTAGTTCTCCAAATGGTACGTGATTACAACCTGAATTAAACAACTAAGAGGTCTGTCCCAATACTATTGTCTATATTGTCTTCGAATCCAGATTCGAAACTCATTTTTGGTGGACTGTTCCATGTTTCCATGTTCTCCCCATGTCTGCGTGGGCTTCTTCCTGGCTCTCCAGTTTCCCACAGTCCAGTTTCCCACAGTCCTGGTTCTCCGGTTTCCCCACAGTCCAGTCCCTGGTATAGAATTAAGTAGAAAATAATGCGATGCGGTACCCAACCACATGAGAGAGCAACCAGCTATTCATCCATCCATTAACTTTTGCTTAATCCTCTACTTGGGTTGCGGGGGGTTCCCTTCCCCTTGCCTATCCAGGTGAAAACGTAATAGGCAGGACAGGGCGCCAATCCATTGCTGTGTAAAACTCACTTATAAAAAAATTAAAGCAGTGCAGAACATGGAAAGGGTAGCTGTGCACCTTAATAAAATGCATGCGGGTGGGGGGTCAGCACGGTGGCTTAGTGGTTAGCACGTTTGCTTCTCAGCGCTGGAGATCCAGGTTTGAATCCCAATCTGGGTGGAGTTTCCATGTTCTCCTCATGGATTTCTTCCAGCTTCCTCTCACAGTGCACATGGATTCAAGGTAAATAGAATGTTCTAAATTGCCCCATATAGAGTGTGTTTGTGTGTGAGTGTGTGTGCCCAGTAATAAATTGGCGCCTGAAATGTTCTCCTTTGGATGAGCATGGAGTATGGGGAACCCCCCACCTAGGAACCTAGTAGAGGATTAAGCGGAACATAATGAATGAATGAATGAATGCAGGTGGTGTACACTGATTGCAGAATCGGTTTTCAAAAAAGACATGCTTTGTAAGAAGTAATGTTCCAGAGCTAAAGCTTTAGATCTCAGAGATTTTAAGCATTCAGTGTTGGAACCGTTAATTGGCTTCAGGTACATCTGTAGATAGAATGCATCGCTGATCGGAGGCTCATCTCCGTGGCAAAGCGTAACACCACACTCCTGTGATGTCTGTGGCCAGAACCAGAAAACAGTTCTGAACCAAAACAAATTTGTGCAAATGCTGAAGACAATGTCAAATATCCTAAAGGTTTGAAGAAAACACAGAAGTTTTTGCATATTAATCAATTTTAAAACAATATTAAAGTCATAAAGAATGTGAACAAACAAAAATACATAAAATAGTTAGTAAAACAAAAAAGTAAAGAGCAGAAACTTGCAGGTTGTTTGATTTACCAAAAAAGAATGTCCACCACTGAATATTATAAGTGAGCCAGAGGCTGTTTTATATTCTGGGATGTAATGCTATAAAGCAGTGCTTTTAAAGCTGAGGCTTTACCACCTGCTGAGTTTTAGTTTTTATAATTTTCATAACAGAGGGAAAGGTTTCTCTTATAATTCTGAGGGACAGCGAGCCAAGAAAACATTACATGTTAAACAACACACAGCAGGTAGTTGGGGTAAATAATGTGCCATTGGGCCCCAAAGGCTTTCAGGAGGTGTATCATACTTTTTTTCAGTATATATAATTGTGCTATGAATGGTGTGTAACTTTGTTTGGGGTTACAATTGAATAGATGCAGTTTAAAATGCCTATTACGGCCACAGATGCCACTGTGCTGCTTTCTCCCAGAGCAGGTCTGAGAGATTCATTTTGTTCAGGGGTCACATGAGAAATTGGGATTGTTGTGGCGGGTAAATCTAATAGGTAACCCTTTATTGCAAATAAAAGCAATGCAGGTGTACTCTATGCATGCAGTACGGTCCTGCTGAAGGAAAGAACACGTGACGAGCTGTAAAACGCTAACCCAATGCTGCCTGAATGCGGAAGCTTAGAGCCATCTATGCCACTCCCAAGCTATTAAGTGGTACTATTTCTAAAGAACTGGGCAGGACCTGGGCTACTGCCAATTTTTCAGCACAGTTAGTTCAGCAGTCATAGGCTTGTGAAGGAATCAGCCTTCTGACCTGAAGGTCCCTGGTTCGATTTATGGTCCCACCAAATGTTATGGCGGTAGGGTTTTTGGGAAAGTCACCTAACCCCAATTGTTCCCAAGGCGCTGTGTACAGGGCTGCTCCTCCGTGTGTGTGTGTGTGTGTGTGTGTGTGTGTGTGTGTGTGTCACTTTGTGTGTAAGTACAGATGGCAAAATCGATCACAACACAGCCCCCCTCACTGTAGCCTTATATTTGCTAAATACTGCATGCATAAAATCCTTTGTTTCTAACCTTCATTTACACATATTTGGGTAAATTCTAAAAAATGTGTTTCAGCCCTGACTTTTTTTCTGTCAACAAATGACATAATTGTCTAAGCAGATTCCTACCTGTATTTAGATAAACACAAAATTTGAATTGTCATAAACTGGACCCTTTAATGGCAAACATGCAGTTTTAATGAAGGCTTATGTGAATTCCTAGGTTTAAGAACAGAAAGGAACCTTGAGGTTTATAATGAAGATCCCAGGTCAAATGTAAATAATACCAGACATTAAGTTTAAAAATGATTTCTTTGATGCCTTTTTTTTTATCTTAAACAACAAATAACCTATAGGCTTTATTTAAATAAAAAATTTTCATTCATTCATTATCTCCCGCTTTATCCTCTATTAGGGTCGCGGTGGGGTTCCCCATGCCCATCCAGGGGAGAACGTTTCGGGCACTGGGCAGATAGACCCAGAACAGGGCGACAATCTATCGCTGGGTACACACTCACTCACACAGACACACATGCATACACACTCTATATGGGGCAATTTGGAGAACTCAATTGACTTGATCCATGTTTTTGGACTGTGGGAGGAAACCGGAGAACCCAGAGGAAACCCACGCATACAGAATATGGAAACTCCACCCAGATGGGGATTCGAACCGGGAATCCCTAGTGCTGAGAGGCGAACATGCTAACCACTAAGCCACTGTGCCGCTTATTTAAATTAACAATTTATTAATTGTAAAATTTTATTAACCCATCCATTCATTCGTTATCTTCCACTTAATCCTCTAGGGTTGCAGAGGGTTCTCCATGCCCATCTAAGTGAGAGACAGATACACGCAGGACAGGGCACCTATCTATTGCTGTGCACACACACACACACACACACACACACACACACACACTATATAGCAGCAATTTAGAGCAACCATTATTTTTGAATCCATGTTTTTTGGAAACCGGAGAACCTGGAGAAACCCACACAGACATGGACGGAACACAGAAACTCTACCCACATTGGGATTTGAACATGGATTCCTGGCGCTGAGAATCAGACGTGCTAACCACTAAGACACCGTGCCGCCCTTTTTAATTAACCCCCAAAACAAATTATCCTGAAATTATTACAAATAACAAATTATAATCCCTCATTATCAATGGTTGCCACAACTAACATAATCCCTCATAATTTACTGTTGTCATAACTACTATTATCCCTTATGAACAACAATCAGCACTATTATAATTCCTTATAAATAACTGTTACATTTACATTTGGTCATTTAGCAGACACTTTTATCCAAAGCAACTTACAAAGTGAGCACAGGGTTGCTGCAGTTCCCTGGAGCAATTAGGGTGAGATAATAGGGCCTTGCTCAAGGACCCACATTGGTAACTTCAGTGGACCTGAACAACCTTTAGATTGATAGTTCAACACCCTAACCACTGAGTTACCATGTCCTACTAACTGTTGCTATGACTCCTATGATATTTCATGAACAAAAGTTGGCACAACAACTCATCCCTTTACAAGTGCAAATTGCTAGAATGTACTATAAAGTAATAATATAGCTTAAAACTATGATTCATGATGAGACTTTTCATATATACACGACAAAAACATAAAAGGTAATTTGGGAGCAACACAGAATCCTTATAATAATATTCATTCATTCATTATCTCCCGCTTTATCCTCTATTAGGTTCGCGGTGGGGTTCCCCATGCCCATCCAGGGGAGAACATCTCGGGCGCTGGGCAGATACACCCAGGACAGGACGCCAATCCATCGCTGGGCACACACTCACTCACACAGACACACTCTATATATGCAATTTAGCATAAAATAAGCAATTTTGAGAATTCAATTGACTTGATCCATGTTTTTGGACTGTGGGAGGAAACCGGAGAACCCGGAGGAAACCCACGCAGACACGGGGAGAACATGGAAACTCCACCCAGATGGGGATTCGAACCGGGAATCCCTAGCGCTGAGAGGCGAACGTGCTAACCACTAAGCCCCTTATAATAATAAAAATAAGAAGTAAATCCTTTTTGTGTTCTTGTGACATCAGTTTGATTAAACATATGCTGGAAACATAATATGGCATAAAGTGAGTGTCAGATGTTGGCATCAGGCTGCCTCTTCACCTTGGTCCTCATCGTCCCACAGACTGTATGCACATTCTGTAATTGGAAGCTTTAGATAGAGATATGTACAATTTTCTGACTCCGTGACCTCACAAAGCTTATGTTATCATAACAGGAGTGTTTCAGCAGTGAGGCTTCTTCACACAGGACACAAACAAGGGAGTGTGAAGATCACTACTGCAATTAAATTTTCTTGGCATCTTTTTTAGCTGCATTGTTATTTTTTATTTTTTTTTGTTTATCATAGAAGGGGGTTTAATGTGGAAATGTGCAAAACATTTTTTACTTCCTCTTAGAGGAAACAACTGTCATTTTTTTTAATAAACGCAAAGTACTGGTTCATTATCCCATCTGTAAATTGCAGTCATACACTCAGTGTGCATCCGAATAAAAAAAGACCTTGTCTCTCATCTTGTTGCTGTTCTGATTCTCAGTCTGACAGTGGATGAGGTCGTGAACTTCAGCACAGTTAGATTCTTTATCAGATCAGACAGCATCTTCGAGCCATAGTGACATCACCTCTCTGAGCACTCCTGGTTTGGCTAATTGTGTTTGTGTGTATGGGTATGTCTTTGAATGAATGTATGTATGTGTGTGTGTGTGTGTATTTTTATACAGTATGTGTGTGTGTGTGGATCTTATTAACTGCTCTACACTTGTACTGAATTCAGTGTTCCAATTTTCCGACCATTATGTGAAAACAGCAGCATTGCAAGGTTTCATGCATTTTCTGGGCCTAATGTAATCAGATTTGCCCCATCAGCTTGTTATTAGGCCTTTCATTAGGTAAACGAACATGCCACGCTGTGTTACTGCGAGCGGAAAGAATCCGGTTCAGAGAAATGTTGACTTAAATAAATGTCAGACTAAATAAAGTCAGTGGAGAAATGACGCACAAGGAGAAAAAATACACCTTAATATTCTCGCTGCCTATTTTTTTTAGCCAACAGAGCAGCATTGCTCCAAGATGTTATCAGGTCTTCATCCTGAGTGTTGCTCATGTCAGTCATTAAGTGCATGACCATTAAACATGTTTTTTTTATTAGATAATAATGAATCCTACATCTTATTACAGATGTATTGCATGTCATACGCTGTCATCACTTCATGACGGTTGGCTGCACGGATGAGTCAGTTTTTTTCCCAATGCCCTCTGTCTCATGTTGCTAGTAAAAAGACTAGCACATGATAAGCCAGTCCATGTCCTGATGTCCATCCAGATTATTTTGGTCTTTTAAGTCTTCAGACTCTCCACATAAGTCGTGCAACATCACTTTCTTAAGTATTTTAATGTGGGTGTCTTATTACATGACCAAAGGAGCTTAAATCTGAGATTTAAGGTGGTTAATTGATTACTTTTCTATTTTGGTTGCTAATCTATCACTGGGCACACACTCACTCGCACACATACACTATATAGGGCAATTTAGAGCAACCAATTCACATTGAATCCATGTTTTTAGACTCATCTCAGTTCAGTATCTTTATCTCATTTCACTATCTTCTGCTTATTCCTGTAATAAGGTCGCGGGGGGGGGGGGGGGTGTCATTCTCTGGTGCCCATTCAGCAGAGAACATTTTGGGTGCTGGGAAGATACATCCAGGACATAACACCAAACCATCGCTGTACACACACTCAGCACACACTATATAGGGGCAATTAAGAGCAGCCAGTTTACCTTGAATCCATGTTTTCTTTTTTTTTTTTTTTTTCTGTGGAAGGAAACTGGAAAACCCGGAGAAATCCCATGTGGACACAACATTTCCATTTAGTCATTTAACAGATGCTTTTATCCAAAGCCACTTACAAATGAGAACACAAGGAGAACCCACTCTTCTTTTTTTTTTGGAGAATATGGAAACTCCGCCCATATCGGATTTAAATCTGGATCCCCAGCACTGAGAGGAGAACATGCTAAACACTAAGCCACCATGCCGCCCTACACATAAAACAAAAAATGTAAATGTTCTATTGTCTCTCTCTCTTCTTTGTTTTTTTGGTAAGCATCACAGATTTGTTTAAAACAGGTGTACAGAAACGCACTGTTTATGCAGTGTTCCCAACAAAATGCAAATTTCCCTCCATCACAAAACTGCATTAGAGGGATGACTGAGCACACAGCGGTAAATCAGTGGAAATGGGACAGATTTGTGCAGCCCAACCAGGTTTGCGACTCATTTCCACCTCTCTAAACCAGGTACATGTATCTCCAGTCACAGCCTCAGTTAAGCAGCTGTGGGTTAAATGTGTGGTTTAGGAACATTCCACTGACTCTCTCAAACACTCTCTCACCTCGAAGCTCTTACAGTGCTGTGAATGTGCTTTCTCCCAAATCCCCTTTCTTTGTGCCTAAAAAGATATCATTTTATTTGTTATGTAATGAATTAAATATTTATAACTCCTTTTGTGTATTTGTGTCAGTTGCAACAGAGTCACCGTGCAGCTCAAAACAGAAAAGAGAGCGGTTTGCTTCGGCAGCACAGACAAGTGTGGTGCTCTGAGAACCACAGACTGCACAGAGCCCGGTAAGATCACCGAACAGACAACAGCGACTTATAGCAGATTTATTCCTGATACTGCCCCGAGAAAAATGTGTGTGTGTGTGTGTGTTTCACTGCACAGATGGGTTAAATTCAGAGGAAAAATTCCACTGTGTGTCAAATGTAGTCAGTAGAACACTTAATCACTCTTAACAAAAATTGTACCGTATTAGGTGTCCTAATAATGTAGTGTGTGTGTGTGTGTGTGTGTATGTATGTGTATGTATGTGTATATATATATATATATATATTCATTCATTCATTCATTATCTTCCGCTTTATCCTATATTAGGGTCGCGGGGGGGTTCCCCATGCCCATCCAGGGGAGAACATTTTGGGTGCTGGGCAGATACACCCAGGACAGGGCGCCAATCCATCGCTGGGCACACACTCACTCACACATACACACTATATGGGGCAATTTTGAGAATTCAATTGACTTGATCCATGTTTTTGGACTGTGGGAGGAAACCGGAGAACCCGGAGGAAACCCATGCAGACACGGGGAGAACATGGAAACTCCACCCAGATGGAGATTCGAACCAGGAATCCCTAGAGCTGAGAGGCGAACGTGCTAACCACTAAGCCACCGTGCCGCCATATATATATAAACAAAGTCTGTGTATTCGCGTCTTAATTGATTCATCATTCTACTCACTTTTGCCAACTCCTCAGTAAGAAAAGTAGTCATTGGCTGTCCTAAAAGCCACTAGAAGTCGCTAAATGACATCATCACCTAATTTGCATAAAAGTCGATTTGAATGTTTAAGCAATAATCGTTGTGGGACAGAAAAAAGTAAAAAAAAAAAAATAAATTTTTATTTTTATTTTAGTTACCTAGCTACATGTTTAGCTTGTTCCATAGAGGCACACACTGTGGATAAGGTGAGGGACTGACACAGTGTAACAGAAATTAATTTATATTTACATCCTGCACTGTAATTAGGGAGCGGGGTTAGTGGCAGATTTGGCCATGTGCAGTGGCTGTGGATTGATGTGGGTCTGCTCTAAATGTGCGACTGAGCACTGAGAGTATTGTGGAACGGGGCTCATGGCAGAACCCGCTGCTCGCTAAGTGTGTTCACTTCAGTCTTAAAAAGTCTCCTGTAACACCGGAACACCAGAAGCTAGTCGCTTTTTAAAATGAGTCGCAAGAGGGTCTGAAAATTCACTAAATACAGAGACAAATTTGCAAAGTTAGCAACACTGATGCACTGAGAGTATTGTGTTTGAATTTGCAGTAAGAGGAATTTAATTGATGAGGCATGGTGGCTTAGTGGTTAGCATGTTCACCTCTAAGCGCTGGGCATCCAGGTTCGAATCCTGATCTGACTGGAGTTTCCATGTTTTCCCTGTGTCCATGTGCGTTTCCTCCCACAGTCCAAAAACATGAATTCAAGGTAAACCGAATGCTCTAAAATGGCCCAAATAGTGTGTTTGTGTGTGTGTCTGTGTGAATGAGTCTGCCAGCGATAGATTGGCCTATCGGTGTATCTGCCCAACGTCCGAAACTTTCTTCCCTGGGTGGGCTTGGGGAGCCCCTGCCCCCATGACCCTAGTAGAGGATTAAGTGGAAGATAATGAATGAATGAATTAATTAATTAATTAAAGTCTGATCAGGGCAATCACTAATTATATCCAGGTTAACATGGCAAGTCTCTGGAGTTTCAAACTGCTGTAAACTACTATAAGAAAGATATACAGGAAGGTGACACTGAAGTTTCCTGTTAACAGCCTGAGGCTCATCATCATGGGCCAATCGGATACTTCATACCTTTTCAGCTCCACAGCTGCCTGGTTGCTCAGGCAAAACGGGCGAAGATAGATGAGGCAAAAGTTCTGATTGCATTTTTAATGCCGGAGGTAAGGAAAAGCTGGGATGAAGTGAGGAGGGAGTGAGTGGGAGAGAGAGAAATTTACTATCAAGAGAGGCACAGAATGGAGAAGAAGGAAGGAATGGAAGCGATAAGACAAAATAGAAGACTTAAGTAGATTCAGGAAGGCTGATAGATAAGAGACACTTAAGCAAAAGGCAAGAGCATTTACATTATTTTATGCTTCCGGTTGCAGTTCTTTCATAAACATACTGTAGAACTCATTCTAGTTTCTTTGTGAACATGTTAATTAGTGTGATTGTCATATATGGCAATCACACTATTGTTATCCAACATTTATTATTCCACTGTTTTTGTCCAGCTTTCTTCTCCCACAATTTTCGAGCTATCAACACATCCGACACATTAGTGAGGCCACTGCTTGTATGCAGCTAAAGAATCGGTTGCTAAGATTTTCCCATTTTTTTCCCAAGCTAAAATTCCCATTCACTTTGCATTAAGGTGATATTTGCACTCTTGATACTCTGTCAATTTTTGAGCTACAAAGACAAAATTTCCTGAAGTCGGAGATGGCTGCAGTCAGACTGTGAAACTGCAGAGTGATCAAGAGACACGCTATTACTCAGCCATGCTCACTTTTTACCTCATTTGCTGTATTGCTTTACTATACGCATGTGTCTCCACACTGTGTCTCCAACAGCCAAGCTGCATTCACACTCACGTTTTCTTCAGGCAATGCACCTCTCTAGTTTGTGTTAAAGATTTGTGCGTTTGTGGCGAGGCAACATGAAAATGTAAAAGAGAGACCCCCACTGGTCTGCAGAGGTGTGTGATTTGAGGGGTAACCATGGCTTTGGGGTAATAAGAGTTTGTAAGTCAGACAAGGTTAATGGGGTGCATGCATGTGGGATTCAGTAATGAGCAAACAGCACGTTCTTTGAGCACACACACCTCTCACAGCCTCCCACAGATACAGGCGTCCAATTCATTAGCACCATCATGCAGTATGTAGCAGTAAGAAGTCAGCAACCACAAGCTTTAATCTGACCTGTGATAACGCTCAGTGTTTGCCGCAAATCCTTCAACATCATTTTAAACACAGGATCAGTGAAGTGCAGTCCGAGGAGAAAGAGAATAAATGTATTGTTTGATGCTTAAAACGATACAAACAAATGCATTTCACACCTAGGCCTTCAGTAATGCTCCATCTAAATTAATCCACCTGTCAATAACTATTTTATGGCTATAAAACTTTTATGCACACAAATTATTACGCACAGATGCAGTTTAAAGAACCATTACATTGTCTTTGCATGTGACACATAAAAAAATCACCAACAATAACCTCATAAAATTGTAATATTATTTAGAGAAACTGCCCTCACCAAAGATCCTGATTAAATCCTGTTTATTATTCATTCATTCATTATCTCCCGCTTCATCCTCTATTAGGGTCGCGGTGGGGTTCCCCATGCCCATCCAGGGGAGAACGTCTCGGGCGCTGGGCAGATAGACCCAGGACAGGGCGCCAATCCATCACTGGGCACACACTCACTCACACAGACACACTCTATATGGGGCAATTTTGAGAATTCAATTGACTTGATCCATGTTTTTGGACTGTGGGAGGAAACCGGAGAACCCGGAGGAAACCCACGCAGACACGGGGAGAACATGGAAACTCCACCCAGATGGGGATTCGAACCGGGAATCCCTAGTGCTGAGAGGCGAACGTGCTAACCACTAAGCCACCGTGCCCTGTTTATTATTTGTACACAAAATCTATTCTCCCCATTTTCCCCCCAAAAAAGTTAAATTAGTTCCATACGTCCTTTTTTTATTGCCATTGAAGCTGATGCTGAAAGTCAAGTTGTTTTTCTGTAATAAGTTTTAATTGGCTCTCTAATAAGTGTGCGTCAATACACTGACAGAAGGCTTGCTTGCCAAAAGGCTCTGTAAAGCCAACTCAAAATCTGGTTAAAGCAACAGATTGATCAACGAATAGGTTTCTGATGACCTAGGCAGAAAAATAAAAAACATGGCAACCATTCATTTTTCATTCATTATCTCCCGCTTTATCCTCTATTAGGGTCGCGGTGGGGTTCCCCATGCCCATCCAGGGGAGAACGTCTCGCGCTGGGCAGATAGACCCAGGACAGGGCACCAATCCATCGCTGGGCACACACTTCAATTGACTTGATCCATGTTTTTGGACTGTGGGAGGAAACCGGAGAACGCGGAGGAAACCCACGCAGACACGGGGAGAACATGGAAACTCCACCCAGATGGGGATTCGAACCGGGAATCCCTAGCGCTGAGAGGCGTACGAGCTAACCACTAAGCCACCATGCCGCCCACATGGCAACCAATGATGCTGAAAATTCATTCATTTATTATCTTCCGCTTTATCCTATATTAGGGTCGTGGCGGGGGGGGTTCCCCATGCCCATTCAGGGGAGAATGTTTCAGGCGCTGGGCAGATACATCCAGGACAGGGCACCAATCCATCGCTGGGCACACACTCACTCACACAGACACGCACATAAACTACACTCTACATGGGGCAATTTGGAGAACTCAATTGACTTGATCCATGTTTTTGGACTGTGGGAGGAAACAGGAGAACCTGGAGGAAACCCACGCGGACACGGGGAGAACATAGAAATTCCACCCAGATGGGGATTCGAACCGGGAATCCCAAGTGCTGAGAGGCGAACATGCTAACCACTAAGCCACCGTGCGGCCATGTTAAAAATTGATTGGTTAAATGCTTTAATAAGAAAATACATGTCTGGAGGCAGTGGAACCAGGGAAATACTATGTAAGAAAGCAGACAGAGCATTTGGAATTATTTAATAATTATTCATGGACAAAACAGAATTAACATCAGTCTGCGTGGGTTTCCTCAGGGTTCTCCGGTTTCCTCCCACAGTCCAAAAACATGGATCAAGTCAATTGAATTCTCAAAATTGCCCCATATAGAGTGTGTCTGTGTGAGTGAGTGTGAGCCCAGCGATAGATTGGCGCCCTGTCCTGGGTGTATCTGCCCAGCGCCCGAGATGTTCTCCCCTGGATGGGCATGGGGAACCCCACCGCGACCCTAATAGAGGATAAAGCGGGAGATAATGAATGAATTAATAATAAATTCACATTTCTTTCACAAGTGTTTTTGATCAATCCAAATTAATAATAACTTTTCGACATCTTTAGTCTCTCTATTGTAAGCCCTAACACAAGCATCTCTGTTGCATAATGCATGATCGCTTTATTAGCTTCTTTATTTCATCCTTTTTCGCCTCAATGGAACATATCATAGAAGACGACTTGACATACATGTGGCCGTCTTTTTTTGTAATATGCTGGGTAATTTCCAAAGTCAACAAAAACAGGTTTCACTGTACTACCTCAAATAGGAGACACAACAAATTACACAATGACTTTTTTAACAACAATCAAGCCAATATTCAAAACTATGCAATTAATGCTAAACATTTAGCATCATGTCACTACAGAACAAAATCTGTACACTATTGTAATGTGACATTCGTACCCAGAGGGTTTTTGGCTCTGGACATGGACATCATGAAACCGTGGTGCTCTCTTTCTTTTTTTCTTTCACACAGACACAATTTTGGAGCATCCAAGTCACACTGAATCCATGTTTTTAGAATGTGGGATGAAACCAGAGAACCTGCAACTCCACCCAGATTGGATTCAAACCCGGATCCCCACTACACCACGTGCCACCCACAATTTTTCAGTTTTGTCCATGAAGTTTTCATAGAATTGAGGTCAGAGCTTTGTGAAGACCACTTCATTAATCTCACTCCATATGCTCACTTTGTTGTTCCTAAACCATTTTACTTCAATTTATGAAGTATGTCTGGGCCTTTTATCCATCTTCACTTAAGATGTGTTGGCCCCTCCCATTACATGATGCTGCTCTGTCTGCACTCTGCAGTTAGGATGGGTTAGGCTTCCCTCTTTTGTCTCAGTGCATAAATATTTATTTGTTGTCTAAGAGTTTTATGTTTATTTCATCAGATCAGAGAGCATTTCTCCAAAATGTAACCCCTTTGCCTTCATGTGCAGTATAGAGTGTAACCTGGCTTTTAAGACAGTTCTGGGACAGTGACATTTTATCTTACTGGCAGTTTTCCAGTTCGTGGGGATTTCTGACATGTTTTACGGATGTTTTTGAACTGAATTGTAGTGGACAGCATGTTTTAACTTTCAGTGCGAATCCCCCCCGCGTCACCCTGTTAGATGATTGGTTGGAAAATAATAAGATGAGATGAGAAGTTAGGTATTTATTTATTTATATAGCGTTTTATACAATAGTACATTGTCTCAAAGCAGCTTTACAGTGTTTTATGCCTGAACCTCAAAGAGCAAGTTGAGGCGACCGTGGCAAGAAAAAAAAAAACTTTGGTGTTGTTGCAAGAAAGCTTGTGAGGACCAGGGCTCAGTTGGAGACTTATCTTTCTTAAGCAGCAGGGTAGCATTAACAGTGCAGGACATCAGTGCACAGTGTCTAAAATCATCAGTTAACCATTTTTTTGAAAATAACAAAACTGATTCAGTTCACTAAACCTCGAAAATTACACAATAGTCTTTGCAGTAACATCTTAGCAGAACCGCAAAGCCACTAGTCCTATAAAATAGCTTGTTGGGATATAAATGTAACACATGCAATATGCATTGTGCTGGCTATCCATGTTACAAAAGGATAATGGCTTTATTAAAGGTTAAATAAAACCTGTCGTTGTTTTATATTTGGCCAAACCCTTTTTTTTTCCAGCCAGGAATTCCAGCCAGGAGTCATGGCAACAGTAAAGCTCAGTAAAGCTGCAATAAGAGTGGGTTTCAATAGAGCATCAGTCAGTGGAACTGAAATGTACAATCACCAGACAGTCTGCTAATGTCAAAGCCGAGGAGGAATGACGGGCTGTCTGTGGAACTGTGTCAATACTTACATATCCTTTCTTATTTTTTCCTTTATTATTTTCGCTCTGCATTAGAAAACGAGCACAAGCAGACATCAGGGATTTCCTGGCCGACGGCAGACTTGAGGCAGAGGAGGGTGGAGATCTCTTCGCTGACCTGCTCCTTTATGGTAATAGCTATGATATAAAATAAAAGCAAAACAACACGGAAAAAATGTTAAATGTAGCCATTAAGCAACAGGGTGTATATTTACTGCCATTAAGCATTTATTGGGGTACTAAAGGCAATCTAAACATCGTCAGTGATGGTGTATAATAATAATAAATCATTCAAATCTATGAGGGTTGGACTCCGTCAAGGCTGTCCTTTGTCACCGGTTCTGTTCATAATTTATTTAGACAGAATTTCTAGGCGCAGCCAGGGGATGGAGGGTGTCCGGTTTGGTGATCTGAGGATCACGTCGCTGCTGTTTGCAGACGATGTGGTCCTGTTAGCATCATCAGGCTGCGAACTTCAGCTCTCACTGGATCGGTTTGCAGCCGAGTGTGAAGCGGCCGGGATGAAAATCAGCACCTCCAAATCTGAGGCCATGGTTCTCAGTCGGAAAAGGGTAGAGAGTCCTCTCTGGGTCAGGGATCAGATCTTGCCTCAAGTGGAGGAGTTTAAGTATTTCGGGGTCTTGTTCACGAGTGATGGTAAGATGGAGCGTGAGATGGACAGACGGATTGGCGCAGGGTCAGCAGTGATGCGGACCCTATACTGGTCTGTTGTGGTAAAGAAGGAGTTGAGCCACAAGGCAAGGCTCTCGATTTACCAGTCAATCTACGTTCCGACCCTCACCTATGGTCATGAGCTTTGGGTAATGATTGAAAGAGCAAGATCGCGAATACAAGCGACCGAAATGGGTTTTCTCCGCAGGCTCTCCCTTAGAGATAGGGTGAGAAGCTCGGTCATCCAGGAGAGACTCAGAGTGGTGCTGCTACTCCTCCGCATCGAAAGGAGCAAGTGAGGTGGTTTGGACATCTGGTAAGAATGCCTTCTGGGCGCCTCCCTAGGGAGGTGTTTCAGGCAAGTCCAGCTGGAAGGAGACCCCGGGGAAGACCCAGGAAACGCTGGAGGGACACATCTCTCAGCTGGTCAGGGAATGCCTCGGGGTTCCCCTAGTCGAGCTGGTGGAGGTGGCTGGGGCGAGGGAAGTCTGGGTCTCCCTACTTCGGTTGCTGCCCCCGCGACCCAAACCCCGGACAAGTGGAAGATAATGGATGGATGGCATACAAATCTGTACCTGATGATGACTGACATACAACACAAAAGAAAAAAAAACTTTAAGTGCATGTTTTATTATTATAGCATATAAAACAATATACAGTAACACCACAAAATATATCCAGATGAACCCAGTGGAAAGGACAGAAACCGATTTGTAACCATGGATAATATGAAAAATGTATTCCATAGTGCTTAAGAGTTTATTACATTTACATTTGGTCATTTTGCAGATGCTTTTATCCAAAGCGACTTACAAGGTGAGCACAGGGTTCATCACAACATCCCTGGAGCAATGAGGGTTAAGGGTCTTGCTGAAGGACCCACATTGGTAACTTCAGTGGACCTGAGATTTGAACCCACAACCTTCAACCTTCGACTGATAGCTCAACACCCTAACCACTGGGCTACCGCGCCCTACGCGGTATAATCCTATTGTATTATTTAAATATTTTTTTTCGTATGAATTTGACCTAAAACGACATACTTTTGGACTTATATGTCTGGGCCTCTACTAATTTTGAACCCTGGACTCCCACATACATGTAAACCCACATCCACGGGCATCCACAGTCTTACGTCCCATGTCACTGGGTGTCTGCATACTTTTGGACCCATGTAATACCCACGACATGAGCATCCTTTGAATCCATGTCCCTGGGTGTCCAAAAACCCTTTGACCCTTATTCCTGGACTTCCACATTCTTTTGGACCGATGTCCCTGTGTGTCCGCAGACTTTTCAACCCATGTCCCTGGATGTCCACATACTTCTGACTACTCATGAGATCTATCTAAAAAAATTGAAAGTAATTTTACCTTTAAATTAAAGTCTAATGCCTTATTCCTCAGCTTTATCTTCTTTTTCTCATATTTCTATATATATCTGGTACAATCCGTATATGGCATATTACTCACTGACACAAATTCTCTACTGTAATAAATGAACTACTGCATATCACCTGCTGCATCAAAACCAGGACTGCCACAAACTAAAACGCAGTACTGCTGAATACATTTTGTCACTTTACCTACTTTTCTCACACGAATCCTTTTTGCAATACCTGAATACACATGCAGTTTTACTTCTTACATTAATCCATGGTCTTTGCTTATCTCAATAGTAAGCACTTTTGCACCAGACTGACTTTTTCTTAGAATCATTGGAGAAAGCACTCTTTTTTTGTTTGTGTTTTTAGAACCTGTGAAACCTTTTTTGTATCAGGGTAGCTTCTTTTTTGGTTTTAGTTTAAATTAAGAGAAAAAAAAAAACATTTGGTTGTATAAGTTAGGCGTGGGCACGGTGGCTTAGTGGTTAGCACGTTCGCCTCTCAGCGCTAGGGATTCCCGGTTCGAATCCCCATCTGGGTGGAGTTTCCATGTTCTCCCCGTGTCTGCGTGGGTTTCCTCCGGGTTCTCCGGTTTCCTCCCACAGTCCAAAAACATGGATCAAGTCAATTGAATTCTCAAAATTGCCCCATATAGAGTGTGTCTGTGTGAGTGAGTGTGTGCCCAGCGATGGATTGGCGCCCTGTCCTGGGTGTATCTGCACAGCGCCCGAGACGTTCTCCCCTGGATGGGCATGGGGAACCCCACCGCGACCCTAATAGAGGATAAAGCGGGAGATAATGAATGAATGAAAAAGTTAGGCGTGGTAGTTCAGTGATGTAGGGTCTACGGCACCCTCCAGTCAGGACTGTGCTTAAGCTCTTCATTTTAATTCCTTTTTAATGTTTCTCAGGTTTTTTTTTTTTTCATTTGTACTTGGCTATGCCCTATTTAGTTTAATTACCATGTGTCACATGACCAAGGTTTTGTTATTTGAACCAGTCCCACTCTCTCATCAGAAAGAGAGCCTCAAAATTGTCATGGGTCTTTTTATTCTCTGCCTTTATTTCTTGATTATCTGGATGTAGAATAAAGCTCCTGTTTCTGTTACCTGCTGCCTGGTTTAAGAGTGTTTCTCACAACACTTACCTGGACCTTGTGAATGTTGAAAACCATGACATTGTGAAGGTTGGGAGTTCAAATTTCCGAGTTCGCTGCAGTTACAATGTGGGTCCTTGAGCAAAACCCTTAACCTTCATTGTTCCAGGGTTTCTGTTTTAATACTGGCACTGTATTCAAACCCAAAACCATCAGATTGGGATGCTTGCTTGTAAGTCGCTTTGGCTAAAAACATCTGCAATGTGTTCTCATGTCATCTCACTTTCAGTTGGCACCAATAATTTTTCCAACTGAATCAGGTAGAGGTTGTATTACTTTGGTCATTTTGGATTAAATATCTTATACACTTTGTCATTCAGCAGCTTCGTTTATCCAAAGCGAATTACAATTGAAAGACCATCACAAGTCAGTATCCATCCATCCATTTTCCTCCTCTTTATCCTCTACTAGGGTTGTGGGGGGGTTCCCCATGCACATCCAGGGGAGAATGTTTCGGGCACTGGCCAGATACACCCAGGACAGGGCGCCAATCTATCGCTGGGCACACAAGTCAGTAGTTGCGAAAAAAACCCAGCTACACTGTAGTATAATCAAACCGATTCATTATCCAATCTGCATTTAATACCTAGTTTTTTGGAAAATATGGATTTGTAGTTGTTTCTTAAAGATTCTAAATGTCTCAGTATTACTGCTAGAGTTAGGAAGATCATCCTACCATTTAGCAGTGGTGAAGGATATGGAGTGAGAACTGGCACCACAGTGAGGTTAAAGCATCTGGAGACATTCATCACTAGAGTGCAGTGAACGAGTCAGGGTGTATCTATTAATAGATTAAAAGATCTTACTGCATTTTTTTTTTAAGGAGATTTCTAAAATTGCTGGAATTAGGTTAAATACTGTCTGACACCAATAAAACCAGGTGTAGTCAGAATAGTGCTGAACCATCTGTGCAAGAAAAATATTAACAGTAAAAAAAAACCCATCTAATTTCATTATCCATCCATCCATCCACTACCTTCTGCTTACTCCTATACTAGGGACTAGGGTTGGGGGGGGGGGGGGGGGGTGTTCTCTTTCTGTATGCCTATCCTGGAGAGAAAGATTTAGGTGTTGGGCGGACACAACACCTCCCTCCCCATGACCCTAGTTCCTAGTACAGGATTAAGTGGAAGATGCTGAGATGAGATGACATAATAAAGTATTCTAAAGAATTGTCATCTCTACAGAAGGTTTCCATAAAGTTAAGAATGTTTTATTTTTATGTTTTTTATTACATTCTATTTACATGTCAATTTAGTCATTCAGTAGATGCTTTTATCCACAGCGACTTACAAATGAGAGAACAACACAAATCAAAACGGATACACTGTAGTATATTCATTCATTATCTCCCGCTTTATCCTCTATTAGGGTCGCGGTGGGGTTCCCCATGCCCATCCAGGGGAGAACGTCACGGGCGCTGGGCAGATACACGCAGGACAGGGCGCCAATCCATCGCTGGGTACACACTCACACACTCTATATGGGGCAATTTAGAGAACTCAATTAACTTGATCCATGTTTTTGGACTGTGGGGGGAAACCGGAGAACCCGGAGGAAACCCACGCGGACACGGGGAGAACATGGAAACTCCACCCAGATGGGGATTCGAACCGGGAATCCCTAGCCCTGAGAGGCGAACGTGCTAACCACTAAGCCACCGTGCCGCCCACTGTAGTATAATCAAACCTTATCATTATCCGATCTGGTCTATTTATTGTCGTTGATCATGTTATTTGTTGTGGGTGTAGGTCTACATTTGGAACATGAACTTGAGGCGTTTCAATTAGCTACAGTAGATCCCGTGCTCCAGCTTCGAGATGACCTACTCTACAGAATGATCCCACAACCTCAAGTACACAATCAGCACACAGAGTGGACTCGGGTTCTGCAAGAGGTACATGATGATCGTGGAAACACATACTGTATACATAAAGAAGGTGCACTATAAAGACAAAAGTATTGGGACACATCTTTTTTTAACTCTCAATTATTGAAGTCAAGTACTTTATTTAGTCCCTTGGCTCATGTGTATAAAATTTTGCATCTAGTCATGCCTTTTGTAAAACCATTAAAAAAGCTTGTTTGGGTGAGAACCCGCACAGTGCCTGATCTCAACCCCCTGTAAACAATTTTGGGATGAACGATGATAAAGATTGGAAGACCAGTCCAGGGATTAATGAAGTATTCTGATTCTAATCGATAAATACTGTATAGTACCAAATACTGTACACTCTCTACCTGCTGCAATCTTACTAACTTCCCATATGTCGGAACTAAACTGTCCTGTCTGTTAAATTGTCTTATGTCTGTTGTATTGTATTGTTCTATATTAATGTTGCACAATTGTTGTTACATAATATTATGTTTATCATCTGTTTTGCACTGTGTGTTCCATATTGCACCATGGTCCTGGAGGAACGGAATTTTCTTCCACTGTGTACATTTACTTAGATGGTATAACAATAAGCCTTGTGACTTAACTTAATAGTGGAACTGGAGACCATTTAATGAACTGTCCCATTAAATTTAATATACATTTACATTAGAGTTAGTCATTTAGCAGATGCTTTCATCCAAAGTGACTTAGAAATGAGAGAACAACACAAGTCAGAAGTGAAGGTACATCTACAGTGTAGTGTAATTGAACCTAATCATTATCCGATCTGGCTTCTTTTGTTTTTAATATCAAGTGTTTGAGAAAGAGATGTGCTTTGAGTTGTGACCCCGCCTTACGTACAGAGTCAGGAGGATCGTTCCACCATTTAGCAGTGCTTACCGATACGGAGTGAGAATTAGCACCACGGTGGGATTGAATCACCAGGTGACAATGATTAATAGAGCAAAGTGAACGAGTTGGAGTGTATTTTGAAAATAAAGAGTGAAGGTAAGAGGGGGCAGATCCAGAAATGTTCCTGTAGGTCAGAGTCAGTGTCTTGTACTGAAGCAGCGAGCAGCTACAGGGAACCAATGGAGAGAGAGGAGAAGTGGAGTGACATGAGTTCCCTTGGGCTGGTTGAACACAAGTCAGGCTGCAGAGTTTTGAATCAGTTGTAGAGACCTGATTGTGCAAGCTGGAAGACCAGCTGAGTAGCCTGTATAGTTAAGAAAGATATTTTATATACATTTTAAAAATAAACATTTACATTTAGTTTACCCAAAGTGACAAGTAATAGAACATCACGTCAGTAAGTTTAGGAGGACCGAGCTGAACTGCGGTATTATAAATCGTGACCATGTGCTGATCTGGTTTCAGTGGCAACAGAACAGCATCAGTTACAGCATCCATTCACTTATTATTTTCCTCTGTTACGGTCGCAGTGGGGTGTCCCAATGCCCATCTAGGGGGAGACTGTTTCGGGCGCTGGGCTGAGACACCCAGGACACAGCTCCAATCTATCACTGGGCACAGACAAACACACGCTATATGGTACAATTTAGAGCATTAAATTTACCTTGAATCCATGTTTTTGGACCGTGGGAGGAAACTGGAGAACCCAGAGGAAACCCACGGGGACATAGAGAACGTAAAAACTCCACCCAGATTGGGATTCTGAACCTGGATCCTCAGCGAACGTACTATATATTAAGCCACCAGTCACAACATCTCCTCTAAAAAGAAAAATAGTAAATCTATATTTATATAAGTTTATATAAAGATCTATATATTAAGATTTACATAGGCAGCCTTTCTGCTGTGCAGCTACACAGTTCTCCCTCTTGCCTGAAAGCTTGTTTGTGTTTAAGTCAAAATAGGAGAGTCAATTTAACATGAGTGTGAACTTTCAAGATTTTTAATTTTCATACTTTAAAACACTGAGCAATATCAAAAGCTAAAGAAAGTGTGAATTAATAAGGCTATTATCTCAAAACTAATTTCAGAGAAATGAAAGTGGGGCTATTAATGGAGTGTCAAATAGCCTTGTTGTAATAAGGCAGCTTGAAGATGGAGAATTGCCAGCTGGAAATCCGGTGAAGACTGAATGGCTGTGCTAAATGACCTGGAAATTAAAAATTGAAAAAATAATCTGGCAAAAAAAGGGTTGCAGCGGGTTCCCCATGCCCATCCAGGGAAGAACAGGGCACCAATCCATCACTGGGCACACACACACACTATATAGGTCAATTTAGATGGGGCAATTTGGAGCAGCCAATTTATCTTGAATCCATGTTTTGGACTGTGGGAGGAAACCAGGGAACCCGGAGGAAACCCATATGGACACAAGGATAACATGGAAACGCCCATTATGTAACCCAAATATTCTAAACAATAGAAATAATTTGAACAATAGTAATAATAATAATAATAATAATAATAATAATAATAATAATAATAATAATAATAATGATAAGTTTTGTTATTATCATCATAATTATTATTTAATTATTATAAAGAACCTTTGATGTATTTGGCTGACAGAAAGCCTTTCAAATCTGTGGAAAATCACAGCAGAGACAAATGATAGGGCCAGTACAGACAGTAGCAGTTTTATGTGGATCTATTGGATTTGTCCTGAATGTAAGTAATTACATTGATTTTTAAAAGAGTATGGCCAAGCTGAAAATTGAAAAAGGCTCACCCCCTCCCTCATCACATTGGATCTGACTGCTGCAGCGCCGTACTGAATAAAAATGAAATTCTAGATCACAAGAAACATTAGCATACCTTATCACCTTTTTGCTAACATTTTAATTCCCTTCCTTTTCCACTGCATGACTGGCACTCTGAATGAAATGATATTACGTGCTTTTCCTCAGTGTGGTTATTAAATTTTTCACCTGGGCGACAATTATGATGCATACAGTGTAATAGTGATGATGGAAACAGAGGCAGAGTTCAGATCCTGGATGGTAATGGATTTGGTGATACAGAAATGATGTGGGAGAGGGCATACACTTGGATACATGAGATGTGAATCATCCAATCAGCTCTTCCCTCTCGTTGCTGTGTGTTTCTCAAAGCTGCGCTATTTCGCTCTGTTCTCTCTCTTATGTCTGTTTTTTTCAGATTTATGTTATGGATTGGCAGCAGGGTGGCTTAGTGGTTAGCAAGTTCGCCTCTCAGCGCTAGGGATTCCCGATTCGAATCCCCATCTGGGTGGAGTTTCCATGTTCTCCCCGTGTCTGCGTGGGTTTCCTCCGGGTTCTCCGGTTTCCTCCCACAGTCCAAAAACATGGATCAAGTCAATTGAGTTCTCCAAATTGCCCCATATAGAGTGTGTCTGTGTGAGTGAGTGTGTGCCCAGCGATGGATTGGTGCCCTGTCCTGGGTCTGTCGCCCGGGACGTTCTCCCCTGGATGGGCATGGGGAACCCCACCGCGACCCTAATAGAGGATAAAGCGGGAGATAATGAATGAATGAATGAATGTTATGGATTTCCAAGTAGATATGATAAACTCCAATGTGCTTGATGCCTTTTGAAGTTTAGTTTTTTCTTTGTTTTTGGACTATGTAACTGCCAATGTGAGTGTTCATACTTAATGTCACTTAAAACTGTTTTAACCTCATTTTATTAAAAGCTGAGATTCAGCCTTGACTATGGTTCTCGGGGAGTAATTTGGGTTAGGTGTCTTGCCCAAGCTCACTTCAGCCATAGTACTTTGTTGCACCTGGAATCGAACCTTCTGGTCACATGGTATATTCTTAAACCACAAGTCAACATCTGCCCTTATGTATTTCTGTATGTCTATATGTATTTCTGTATGTATTTGTTGTTAATTCATTTTAAATCTATAAAAATGCAAAGCAGTTCTAATCAGACCAGCCTTTGCAGAATGATCAGGGATTTAGACTTTAAGACGTGTATCCGACTTTGATCGCTGACTGTAAATGAAATTCATAATCACTTAATTATCTCTTGCAGCTGTTGTAGCTTAAAGATTATATTTGCACTTTCAGAAATAGACCTAACAAAAGTGTTGACAAGCTCCCTGGACCTTAGTCTAGACATTTGCACGCTGGCAACCCTCGTTTATCTGGATGCCTTCACTTCGTCTGTCTGTCTTTTCTCTCTAGGTAGCATGTGTGAAGAAACAGCAGCGAGTTGTCATGGACAAATTGCAGGATGAGTGCGCTGCTCTTGAGAAGGAGATCTTTGCTACGGGACTGGAGGTATTAATATCTCTGGAGCTTTTTATCGCTGCATATTTTAGCAGTTTCTATTTTCATCAGGCTTCATTTGAAAATGGGGTGTCATTTGTTTTAGAACCAGTCTGTGCTAGTTAGAGTTTAAACATCAAAGAGTTTCATTAAAAATCACTAAGCACTGACTAACTGAATCACGTATTTTTACAAAACAAACATATACAATATAGACACATCTCTTAATGTGGAACATCAAGCATCTATTGATGCAATTTGGAGAAATACTTTGAGCTATACTTGTTGAAAACTTGGAGGCCCTTTTCTATTCCAGCATGACTGCGCCCCACCACACAAAAATAAGTCCATAAGGACATGATTGGAAAAGTGTTGCCCACACAAAGCTCTATACTTAATCTCATGAAACATATTTGTGATGAATTAGAACTGAGATTGTGCAGCTTCCCTCCACAGTCGAAAAACATACATTTAAGGTAAATCAACTGCTGTAAATTGCCCCATTTAAATTGCCCCTATATAGTGTGTGTGATCTAGTGATCTATTTTGGCTACTGTACTTACACACAGAGCAATTAGTCCTCCACATTTAACCCATCCATGCAGTGAAACACACACACACTGAGTGAAATGAGAACACCTGCCCGGAGCAATGGGCAGCTTTGTATACAGTCCCTGAGGAGCAATTGGACTTAGGTGACTTGCTCAAGGAAACTTCAGCCATAGTACTTGGTGGGACCAGGAATTGAACCAGGGACCTTCAGGTTGCAATGCCGGTTCCGTAACCACAAGCTGCCTTACAAGTGTGTCTTTGTGAGTAAGTCTGTGCCGGACGATGTATTGGCGTCCTGTCCTGGGTGTATCTGCCCAGCATCTGAGGCATTCATCCGTGGATGGACATGGTGTGACCCTAGTCTAGAATTAAGCAGAAGATAATGAGAATTTAGAGCAGCCAGTTACAGTTTATACTACAAATTCTATTGCATTTGTCACGGCTATGTGGTTAAGCAAATTTGTGAAGCTCAGATTGTGTAATCACATACTCTGATTATGAGCATTTATTCAATGCCAGAAATCCAAAGTAAATAAAATTAAAATTAGAAGGTAAAATTGATACGATATTTATTTAGGGTTATATATTTGTGTAGAGTGATTTATTTAGATATCCTGCATCCATATGTAAGTTTGTGAGATAAGTGAGTATGGATGTGTAATGTGTTTGTGAAGGTCACTCTGGATGCTGCTGCATTGGAGGATCATATTAATGTACTGAAGAAGGTGCCTGAGGAAATCCTGACTGCTCACTGCCCTTACCCTGACACCAAATCCACCATCATTAGTGCTTTTATTTCTCTGTCAGAAAAATACTCAGAGCGTCTTCTGACCACACACAACAAGTTGATGGATCTTGACAGGTGATGTATACAGTGACATAAATGACATATATAAGAATATATACAGGTATTGTCCATGTTAACAGCAGTAAAGTTGGACTTTGTAGTTCTCCAATTCCAGACTGTAGTCAATCTGTTTGTGGACTACATTATATACTGTGTCAGTCCTCTTTACTCTGTTCTCTAATGGACAGCCAATTAATACAGTGATTACTGTGAAGGTGAAGTGTGGCTCTAGGAACTGCTTCTGAAAGTGCAAACATAATAACCACATCTGCACCATGCCGGGCTCTCAGGTTCGTCTTTATAAAGCACAGATGTTATAATCTAAACTAAATTATAAGTTTTGTCTTATACTAACACTAATTTGTGATTCCGGCTGGGTAGGAGTCATGTCAGCTTACGTTTCAGGTTTGTTGCTATGTCCTCTCCATGCAGAGCCACGTTGTTTGTGCAGTAGTGGCTAATTAACAAGCCTGGCCAGCAGCTCTGTACTCCCTTAGCTCATTAAGCCCAATTAAAAGCATAGCTGAACTCTGTGGATTTCCAAATGGCACACACATCACAGAGTCTAAAGAGCAACCTCTGTGAATTTCCCCCTCAGACAGAGACCCCCATCAGAGGGGTTATGATACATATGTAGACACACCCACCAGCACACATACACATACAAGCTTCAAAAATAAAAATGCCATACAGATTGGCAGATTGATCTTCGAGAATTAAGGCTTTTCAAGTCTCAATACTTCTTATTTTATTTTGGCCATGTCAAGTTTTCAGCATTATTGAGACTTGTCTTCTTGATCATTAACAAATCAAAGATTCCCTTTCATCCCTGCCTTTTCCACCATCGTTGTTCAGTGTTTTCTTGGTGGTGGACTTTTAAGCCCTAAAGTAAACTTCCCATCAGATAAGAGACTGTCGAATCACAACCACAAACCAGCTCATTAAGAATTCACAACTTTTTAAAATACTATTTGTGCCATTATAATATATTCTATACCGAATGATATCATTTAAATGACCTGCTAATCCTATAACTTCACCTACTTTTCTCATCTCATCTCATTATCTTCCAATTAATGCTCCAAAAAACATGGATTAAAGGTGAATTGTTTCCCCATGCCCAGGGGAGAATGTTTCAGGCACTGGGCGGTTACTCCCAGGACAGGATGCCAATCCATCACTCACTCTCACTCACTCACTCACTCACTCACTCACTCACTCACTCACTCACTCACACAGACACACTATATAGGGACAATTTAGAACAACCAACTCACCTGGAATCCATGTTTTTGGACTGTGGAAAGAAAATGGAGAAGCCAGAGAAAACTCGGATGAGTTTGAGAGTTGAAACATGGATGAGGGGAGAACATGGAATGCCAAATTGGGATTTGAACCTGGATGCCCTGTCCTGATTGGTTGGATGTGTTAACCACTGTGCCACTGTGTTGCTCTCACCTTCATTTTGTCTCCTAAAATATGTATTTTATTATATTTTTTAATTAATTAATTGCCAAGTATTATATGGTAATTGTTTTATTTGTTGAACTGGGTTCACTTTTTTGATAATCTCAATATGTTTTAGATTTAAAATATAGAAATATATACAGTTTTAGGCATTTAATTCTCTCTTTCCCTCTGAATAGAGACATGTAGTTTATTTACCAATCATTTTCATTATGATGTTCTCTTTATGTTTGTATTAGAAATTGTGGTTGGTGTGAAAAGGACCACTTGTGGTTCCACCACGTTGTTGGCCAATACACTCCAGAGATGAGAAACCACCGAGGGCTTTGTGTGGACATGCTCCGTAGAGTTCTACCCCACATCTCCAGAGAAGAGTTGGTCAGTAATAAACATCTACATTCATTCCCTAATGTTCTAACATTGCTGAGTGCAGTTTCATTCATTTCATGTTTGCTGCAAGATATTTTTTCTTAATTTTTCCACCTTACAAATTATTTTTTTTCTAAGTGTCAGTATTCACACCTTATTATGACATGAATCATGTTAATGCAACAAATTTCTGCTAATTCAAATGAAAGGCTGCTCACTTAACAAATACCAGCGTTGATGAAAGGTCTGTCACCGTGCTGCTGATCTGGAATGAATTAGGTGGAAGTACTTTACTCAGTTTTGGTGTGAAAGCAGATTGAGAGAGGTGATTGACATTTATTATACTCCACACTCCACCAAAAATGTATTGCACAAGCCTTTTTATTAGCGATTTCAAATGAAATATGCATTACAGAGGCTTGTATTAAAAAAATCGACCTCAAAATCAGACAAAAAAGATCAACTGAAGTTTTTATTCATTCATTCATTCATTCATTCATTATCTCCCGCTTTATCCTCTATTAGGGTCGCGGTGGGGTTCCCCATGCCCATCCAGGGGAGAACGTCTCGGGCGCTGGGCAGATAGACCCAGGACAGGGCGCCAATCCATCGCTGGGCACACACTCACTCACACAGACACACTCTATATGGGGCAATTTTGAGAATTCAATTAACTTGATCCATGTTTTTGGACTGTGGGAGGAAACCGGAGAACCCGGAGAAAACCCACGCAGACACGGGGAGAACATGGAAACTCCATCCAGATGAGGATTCGAACCAGGAATCCCTAGCGCTGAGAGGCGAACGTGCTAACCACTAAGCCACTGTGCCGCCCCAACTGAAGTTTTTAAATGTTTGCAATAAAAATGAAAACAATTTACAACAGTTGTCACCTCTGTGTTTTGCATGGACTGAGTTGTAAACGATATTAATCTTTAGCTTTCATTACGATGTAAAGTGATAATGCCATTTCTTTAACCTTATAGAGGGTCATTAAAGAAATAAGGCAGGCACGAGAAGGCATGTTGAGATGGCAGGCACAGAGTGATGTTACACCTCTTTCCTGTAATTTATTCACAATAATGCACAACCTCAAGTCTCTTATTGCTATAATCAAAACTTTGTAATAAAAAAGAGGTTTTAATTATAAATGTGTTTAAAATTAAAATTATTAATTAACTGGTCTTCCACAACGTTAACATGCACATGCACCATATGGGGGCAAGCTTAAGATGTAGCAATTTAGAGCAGCCATTTTCCCTTGAATCCATGTTTTTGGACTGTGGGCGGAAACTGGAGAACCCAGAGAAAACCCACGCAAACACAGGGAGAATATGGTAACTCCACCAGATTGGGATTCAAACCTGGATCCCCAGCTCTGAGAAGCAAATGTTCATACAGTCTTTAGCTCCTGCTTAATGCTCTACTGGGGTTGGGGGGGATTCTCAATCCTCCCCAGGGAGAATGTTTTGGGCGCTGGGCAGATACATCCAGGACAGGGTGTCAGTCTATTGCTGGGCACGCTCACTCACACAGACACACACAAAAACACACTATATGGGTCAAATTAGAGCATTCAATTTACCTTGAATCCATGTTTTTTTGGACTGTGGAAGAAAACCAGAGAATCCGGAGAAATTGTCCCACACGGACACAAGGAGAATATGGAAACAGACTGGGATTCGAACCTGGATCCCCAATGCTGAGAGGAGAAAGTTTATTCATTCAATTAATCAATTAACTATCTTCCGCGTAATTCTCGACTAGGCTCGCGGAGGTTGGTGGTGGTGTTCCCCATGCCCATCCAGGGGAGAACGATTTGGGCGCTGGGCAGATACACCCAGGACAGGGCGTCAATCTATTGCTGGGCACACTCACTCACAAAGACACTTGCAGACAGACACACAATATGGGACAATTTATATAGTCTAGGGGTGTCTTCAACTAAGGATTTTCATAGTCGAATCTGATTCGTCAGATTTTCCCTATAGTCGACTGATAGTCGAATCAGTTAAAATTTCACCACAAGATGGCGCTATAAGCGTGTTTTTTAAAGATTTTTTTTATATTTTACTTGTTTTTCTAGAGCACCGTAAATGGGTTAAAGCGCACACATCATTTAAAAATTATATTAACAGAAATTAGGATGATTTTATTTGACAAAAGGCTATATATATATATATATAACGAAAACAAAGACATTTCATGTAAAAACTAATGCTTAGCAGCAGCCATGGGCACCCCCATGTGGTCAAAATGGTACATTCGACTATGAGGTTCTTAGTCGACTACGGTTCTCCGAATCGAATCGTCGAATCAGCGAATATTGCAGCTCACCCCTAATATAGTCCATGTTTTTTTTTTTTTTATATTGTGGAAGGAAACCGGAGAACCTCGAAAAAAAACCCATGCAGACACAGGGAGAACATGTAAACTCCACCCAGATTGGGATTCAAACCTGGGTCCCTAGCGCTGAGAGGCGAACCTGCTAACCACAAAGCCAATGTGCAAGGCGAAAGTTATGTTTATTTATTAGGAATAAAATATAATAGTGTCTCACTATCATTCTGACTTGTCTAATTGGGTCCGGCTTGTGTAAAAAAAATATCCACTGATAAAATGACCTGGTCATTCGGTTCATTCACATAGACAGAGCACTTCAATTTAATGCTATATAACATTGCTAAAGCTGGACATGCGCGACCGAGGCAACCACAGATAATAAAAGTGTAAAGTCCAGGCAGTGGAATTATTTTATAGTCAGGCAGTATATATAATCTCTGTGATCTCAGAGGGTGTCAGACGGGCTTATTTGTATATTTCTATAACTGCTGATCTCCTGGGGTATATGCACACACCCGCGTCTGGAGCTTTCTCAGATTAGTGCGGTAATGAAAAAATAATAATTCAATGAACTGCAATGCTGCCAAATGAAACATTGTTTTTCTTCCTTATTATCCCACTAGAAGCCAGTCAGCTACATGCTAGGTCATCTCCTCTGCTTTAATCTTTCTCATCTCATCACAGGGGGTGACTCTCATTCTGTATTTGTCCATCATGGCCCTTTTCACCTGCTTTATCTGTTTCCTTATTAAAAGTACTTCTGTTTGTGTTTCATCGCTGCATTTCAACAATTGTAAGCATATTGATGAATATTCAGTTTCTGAAAAAGGCTAAATGAATATTTATTTACCACACAGCAAGTGTAGCAAAACATTATTAAAAAGCATATTCATTTTAATCGTTTATGCCCGAGGCATTTCAAAAGCCCTTTTACGGCCCTGGGGTTAAAGGACCTACCCTGTCACATTGACTTTTTATTATTCCGAGAAGTACCAGCTATATTTGCATAATTGGTTTTAGTAAAATAGGAAAATGAATTAAACATAATGGAAGCACTGTGCGTGGTGCTGCCATCTCACAGCAAGTGCATCTCTTTAGCTTGATTCTCAGGAAGCTGGTCAGTCAGGGATCTTTTTGTGTGGTGTTTGTATGTTCTCCTCATGTCTGTGTGGGATTCTTTTTTTAGTTTGAAGCTGTGGCTGTGAGTTAGGAGATTTGACATTTCTAAATTGAATCTGTGTAAATGTATTGGTCTCCAGTGGACTGGCGACCTGTACGAGGTGCATTACCCTGATTCAATGAGGACGGAGTTCTAACACCTGAGGTTAAACCAATTAGATAATTTCATGCTCATGGTCCTGCAGTACCTTCTTCCTTAAACACACCTATTGCATTATAAATGTTTTATTTACTTATTTTGGATTACAATTTATAGGAGAAAGTAAAGTAATATAATGTGCGTGGTACAATATTTACCAGGATAATGTTTGGAAGCACTACCAAAAAATATTATATAGAAGGGTAGGACACGACAGATTATATATTGTGGCATTGAAGAGGAACAGACCATGCATGAGTCGAGTAGCCATTTTAGCAGATATGCACATTTATTACTCACAAAGTCAAAAACACACTATTACACTCCTTCACTACCGAATGCAGCCCATGCTCCCCCTGCTGCAAGGCATGAGTACAGTACATATTGTGCTATTTCCCCTTTAGTCTGTTCTCTAATGGTCAGGGCCCCAAAAGTACTACCACAGAGCTGGTGCATTATTCCTTTCCCAGCTGTCTCACTGAGATGTTTAAATAAAACTACAGCAGCACTGCTGCACGAAAAAAAACCCTCACTGCATCAGTGTCACTGCAGAACTGACCATAAACAATCCACCACCCAAATTATACCTGTTCTGTGATGGTCCTGATTATAGACAACACAGAACCAACAGGAGACTTACAAAAAAGACAAATGCACACACAAACACATATATAACAACATACTTCATACTTCATACTTCATATTATATATATATATATATATATATGAAAATGGTGGCACGGTGGTTTAGTGGTTAGCACGTTCGCCTCTCAGCACTAGGGATTCCCAGTTTGAATCCCCATCTGGGTGGAGTTTCCATGTTCTCCCCATGTCTGCGTGGGTTTCCTCCGGGTTCTCCGGTTTCCTCCCACAGTCCAAAAACATGGATCAAGTCAATTGAGTTGTCCAAATTGCCCCATATAGAGTGTGTATGCGTGCATGTCTGTGTGAGTGAGTGTGTGCCCAGCAATGAATTGGCGCCCTGTCCTGGGTGTGTCTGCCCAGCGCCCAAAACTTTCTCCCCTGGATGGGCATGGCGAACCCCCCCCGTGACCCTAATATAGGATAAAGTGGAAGATAATGAATGAATGAATGAATGAAAATTGGTTGTGCCCCTTTTCGTTGTTCTGCAATCGCAAGTATGTGGCCAGTTACAGACATCATTTCCCCTGCTTCCAATATTTTTTTAAATAACCTGATGCATTAATTCAAATGTAAATCGGTCAGAGTTAGATTTAGGTAAAGTCCAGATTTAAGTACCTGAACTACCTGTTTTTATCAAAATTTCTCACCCCAGACATAAGCACTGTCTAGCCAGTCCTGTACAGAACCTCAATAAATGATGTGCTTGACAGGGTACAGAATAGCTGGTGTCACCCACCATGGACACACCTCACCCTTGGATAAACGAATGGACACAGTCTCTCTCTCACACACACACACACACACACACACACACACACACACACACACAGACAGGAGAACAGTCTGGCCAGTCTTGTACAGAGTCTTGATGAATGATGTGCTTGACAGGGTACAGAATAGCTGGTGTCACCCACTATGGACACATTTCAACCCTGAAACACACACACACACACACACACACACACACTTATACACACAATAATTTACTGCAGCCTTCACTAGTGTCACCATGACAACCAGCAGGATGTCTAGGTAGTTTTTGAAGACTTGTCATCCTGATATCTTGTCCGTCCCAGCTGGTTGCTGCCCTCATGGTCAAAGTAGACACATTGACACACACACACACACAACACACACACACGTACTTGCACACTAGACGCTAAATGCCCTTCCATCACAAGGCCATAGTTCCAGCACTTGGTTACAATTTGTCAGTTTAAGTGGATGCAAAGTGCCATGGGAAGTATGTCAGCTGAAACTTTATGTGGTGCTTCTTTGCTGGAACATTTTGAGAAATCATTGCTAAGAGCTTCAATTTACAACATTTTAACAAGCCCAAAATGAAATAAAGCCTCAAATTCATGTTTAATTAGACTTAGACTTAAACAAGCTTTTTTGTCATTCCTTATACACAAATGTGCACAGATGAGATTTTGTTGCAAGTAGCTTGCACGTAATTACGGAAATTAAAGCTATTGTCAGTGCACAGAATTGACACAAATTTATGATTAAGCAGCAGCATGGGAGTAAATTGGAATAAAACTTTAAAACATAAATGCCTCGAAATATATAACTGTACAAAGTGAAATTATATTAAAAATGTGACCTGTGGAGTCAAGATTGTACATTTATACATATATATACACATATCACAGAGGTAACTGAATTTAAAATGAGTCTACCGTGGGCCATAAAAACATTAATGTTCAGAGTACAAAGGACTGGTGGCCTGGGGGAAGAAACTATTAAAGAACCTTGGTTGTCTTGCACCGAATACTCGAATGCTTGCACTGAATACTGGAAGCGTTTTCAATGGCCACACTGCAAAAAAATCCATGTCAAAAAATATGAAAAATAAACTTCAAGAAAAAATGTACACGAATCAAGTACAATTATCTGCTATTATTCATTCATTCATTCGTTATCTCCCGCTTTATCCTCTATTAGGGTCGCGGTAGGGTTCCCCATGCCCATCCAGGAGAGAACGTCTCGGGCGCTGGGCAGATACACCCAGGACAGGGCGCCAATCTATCCCTGGGCACACACTCACACAGACACGCATACACACTCTATATGGGGCAATTTGGAGAACTCAATTGACTTGATCCATGTTTTTGTACTGTGGGAGGAAACCGGAGAACCCGGAGGAAACCCACGCAGACACGGGGAGAACATGGAAACTCCACACAAAAACGTGCTAACCACTAAGCCACCATGTCACCCTGTCTGCTATTATAGTGAGTAAAAATTTCTTGATAAAATTTGTTAAAATAAAAAAAAATCTAAAAAATCTTTTCAAGTCAAAAAAAAGAATATTTGTTATGTGTTTTTAAGATTTTCTGACTTGTTAAGATTTAATTTTTTGTAGTGTGCAAACGGAATAACAGTCCACAGTGAGATTGTAAGGGATAACTGATGTTTTTTGGCCCAGGATACAATAAAAAAATAATTTGTGATGTTGTGCAAATTTTCCTTAAGATTGATCATGTGGTTTTTTTTTTTTTTTTTTTTTTGGTAAACACATGCTCATACAACTAGTCTCAATGCTCTTAACAGACTCACTGTTATAGTTGGAGAAATGGTATGTCATACTTTAGTACAGCAGGGTGATGTTAAACACTGCCAAATTATTGTTATGCAGCTTCATATAGCTAACAATAGTAAGTCATTACTTTTTTTTTTAATGTATGATAGCTTCACACAGAGCATGGACACAGAGTAGTGCAATGGTTCTGGGTGTTATTTTGGAAAATAAGTGCTGGTGTGCACTTCATACACTCTTGAAATGGTAGGTTGTTTGGTGGCACTTAAAGAACTTGGCCCAGCTGTTTGGTGTAATTTGGCTGTCTTACTTGTTTCTGTCTCTTGTATTTTCAGCCTGCGATGTTGAGATCTGAAGGGTGTCTTTACAATGTGGTTTAGTTAAAAACCTTTGGTAAGTTAATTCAGAGAAAGAGGGTCAGGTTTAAGTTCAAGTGTATTTATATAGCACTTTTAACAATAGTACATTGCCTCATAGTAGCTTCACAGTATTCTAATCCTGAACCTTTAAAGAGCAAACTAAAGCAACTGTGCCAAACTTTCTGGTGCTTCTTGTTTGTTTCAAAACGAAGAAACATTGTGAGGACCAGGGTTCGTTGATAGACTCATTTTACTTGACTGTCAACAGTGATGATAGTGTAGAACATTAAGCTTCAGGTTGTTTTTAATTTAAGGGGAATTCAAGATATTCAAGGAGAATTTATTGTCATTTACGTAACATGGGGTACATCGAATGCAAACGATATTCTATTTCACAGACCCAGTTTTGACCCTAAAGTCTAGAAACAGCATTAAAGTCATCTATTTATTTTGAGAAGTGACTGTATATTTCGGGTGGCACGGTGGCTTAGTGGTTAGCACGTTCGCCTCTCAGCACTAGGGATTCCCGGTTCGAATCCCCATCTGGGTGGAGTTTCCATGTTCTCCCCTGTCCTTGTGGGTTTCCTCCGGGTTCTCCGGTTTCCTCCCACAGTCCAAAAACATGGATCAAGTCAATTGAGTTCTCCAAATTGCCCCATATAGAGTGTGTCTGTGTGAGTGAGTGTGTGCCCAGCAACATGGATTGGCGCCCTGTCCTGGGTGTATCTGCCAGCGCCCGAAACGTTCTCCCCTGGATGGGCATGGGGAACCCCCCCGCAAAGCAGAAGATAATGGATGGATGGACTGTATATTTCAAAGGCAAAAAAAAAAAGAATCAAAAGAAGAAAAATATTTTTCAAAGTGCATTTGTACTTCTAATCTATTTTGTGTGTGTTTTTACTCACTTCTTTTTCTTTTATTTCTCTTTATTCCACAGCTTTAAATAGACAAATGGACTATTATGCCAATTAGGCAATGATGAAATTTAATGACTTTTAGGAGAGCCAATAGCCACTTACCTCACTGAGGAGTTGGCAACAGGGTTCATCTGCTCATTGGTGTTAAATGATCATGTCTTTGCTATATTTAGATGATCAGTAAGTTCTGTTTGGGTTTTTAAACCTTCTGTTTAAAGTTAAGCGCTACCTGCATTGCTACCTGCATTGCTTACTCTGACATCATTAAGTTTAGTAGGAACTTTCTCTCTGATTCTCTGTGAGAATGAAAGAGCTCAATTACTTCTGCAGTAACATTCTGACAAGACTGCAAACCCACTGATCCGTTAGAAATCAGGTTCTGTACATCAGATATAAGTGTGTGATGTCAGCAAAACTGAGTTTGAATGAGTTTTATCATCAAAGTATTTTTCCGTAGTGAGAACTAAAGTTATTTTAAGGTCATTGCAGTAGTGCTCCGGTAGTGGTGTGGATGAGGACCTAGTGACACCCCCCCCCCAACAACAAAAAAAAAAGCAAGCGGTTTCTTTCATCAGATTTACCTTATTTTCCTTACTCAAAGTAGTTTTTTTGACATGACTGTATGCAAAAGCTATATTGCTGAACCATTATAGAAATAACAATAAAATACAACAAAAGCAACACAAAAGTGAAAGAAAAAAAAATATATATAGATATATAGATCCAATGAATCAATATATATCACTCTATTACGGTTCTCCTATATCGTCCACTTAACCCTCTACTACGTTTCTCCTATATCGTCCACTTAACCCTCTACTAGGGTTCTCCATGCCCAGCGATACATCGATGCCCTGTTCTGTGTCTATCTGCCCAGCTCCTTTTTTTTTTCTTCATTCACTTTTGTTGTCATTTATCGTGTTGTTTTTATTGTATTTTATTGTTATTGCTGTAATGGTTCTGCAAAATAGTTTGCATACAGTTTCCCCATTCAGGGAGAACATTTTGGGAGCTGGGCAGATACACCCAGAACAGGGTGCCAATGTATTGCTGGGCACACTCACTCACACGCACCCACAAACACACACTATATGGGGCAATTTAGAGCATTTCACTTACCTTGAATCCATGTTTTTGGACTGTGGGAGGAAACTGGAGAACTCCGAGGAAACCCACATGGCCACCCAGATTGGGAGTCAATTGTGGATCCCAAACACTAAGAGGCGAATGTGCTAACCACTAAGCCACCATGCCTCATGGTTTTAACATTATAAAATTAAAATAATTTTTTTGTCAAATTTACAAAGTGTAAATATTAGGGGTGAGCTGCAATATTCGCTGATTCAACGATTCGACCTCATAGTCGAATGTAACATTTTGACCACATGGGGGTGCCCATGGCTGCTGCTAAGCATTAGTTTTTACATGAAATGTCTTTGTTTTCGTTATATATATATAGCCTTTTGTAAAATAAAATCATCCTAATTTCTGTTAATATTTTTGTAAATGATGTGTGCGCTTTAACAATATAAAATATATAACAAAATAAAAAAAAAATATTTTTTAAAAACCACGCTTATAGCGCCATCTTGTGGTGAAATTTTAACTGATTCGACTATCAGTCGACTATAGGGAAAATCTGACGAATCACATTCGACTATGAAAATCCTTAGTTGAAGACACCCCTAGTAAATATATATAAATGTGTGTGTATGTACTGTATGTGTTACCCACCGTCTCTCAGGAGGTAAAGGGTTTATTCATAGTGAGCAGTAAGGGTGGCTGTGTGTGCCCCTCTCTTAGTATATCCAGGTCTGTCACTAAATTATGTTCTTAAAATTCCCTTATCGGCTGTATGGGGCAGGATTTAATGAAATAATAATGTAATGCAATAAACACATGCAGGTTATGAAACAATGCACAGATGGCAAGCATTGCCATGGCATCAAACTCTCTCTGAACTTCTGCCCATGCAGAGTTTTAAAGTGAGATAAACGCTCTCTCATAAAACTTTCCGAACTGACTTTAGACCTACCTGGAGCTGAGTGGCCCTTTCTTTTCCAGTTCTAACACAGCTTGAAAGAGAAAATGGTTCTGCACCTCTGCTTTCTGCACACCTCTGCTTTATTCTTTCATTTTCTTGTTTTGCTTTTTCTGCTCTTATTATTTAAAATGAATGTTGACATCAAATAAATTCTTTACAATGGCTTACTTTTCAGCTCATACTTTGTTCCTGGCCTAATAACCCTGGTGGGTTTTTAGCAGTTCCCACAAATGAGGATAAAACATTTGTTTGATGGAAAAAGGCCTTCCTTTCAAATATTTAAACATTAGGACATAGAAACTGACATGTTTTTGAACAGTATAAATAAAAGCTTAAAACATCATAGAACTGTAGTGGAAAATCGATCACCGTTAGAGTTAACAGTTAACAGTGGGTGTGGTAGCTCAGTGGTTAGTGTATTGGGTTAGCAAAAAAAGTGTTGTGGGTTCAAATTCCAGGTCCACTGAAATTCCCAATCTGGATCCTTGAGCCAGACCCTTAACCCTCAATGCTCCACGGGGATCGTGCTGTATCATAGTCACTCCTGTGTTCTGACTATCAAGTTGGGGTACTTGTAAGTTGCTTTGAATAAGCGTCAGCTAAAATAAAATACACTGTTCACATCTTTGAAGCTTCAGAAGGATCATCATAAGGATGTGACATTGTACAGTGTTTGGAAATTAGAACTAAATGCTGTTTACGCTTCTTTTAATTCCGGATAGTTTACAGCAAGCTTTCAAATAATTACTGATTTTGGATATTTCATTTTAGTGCTGTCTGAAACTCACAGTGAGTAGACTGAATTCACACGAGTCGTTTAAACCTCCTTCATCGTTCATATCAATAAGAACATTAGGGTTTCCCTATGGCCACGTCTGTGAGGTAGTTTATCAGTGCTGTCAGCCTTATCAAATAACTTGTCTTAAAGATTTAGTGAAAATGCCACTCAGTGACTCAAGGCAGATTTAGAATGCAATAGATTTATGTATTTTAGTAAGTGTCATCACAAGACTCATTCATTAGCTTTTTCTACCCATATGCAAACATACACTCTCGCAGACACATACATTGACTTAAAGATATTCAGGACACGAAAAGTAGGCTTTTAAGAATAAGCCATTTCTCTTAAGTGCATTCTGTAACACACTCCCGATTCACTCTCCGAATGCTAACAACCCCATAAAATAGAGCCAGTGCACTTACGCTCACAGACACAACCACACACATACACACATCTACAAGCTGACAAATACATTTCTGAGTTTCTTTCTAAAATGAGCTGACAAGCAGCAGACAATGATGATGGATCTGCCTCAGGGTGTAGTGTACCTGAACAGTCAGGCTATGCTCTGCTGGCTCAGTGAAGGTGTGAGAGTCCTCTGCAAACTCATCCTTAATAATCCTTGCCAGTTGCATAATACCACTGTGTTACAGAATAGACTTCTATGCACTTTTAAACAAATGAAGGTGCTAAATTGCATGTTTGTTGTAAATTGCAATAAAATAGTGTATAATAAGATAAGATGTGACTTTTTATTGGTGCCATGATGTGTAAATTCACATTCCCAGCAGCAAAGTGACAGTACTTGGAAAAGCTGAAAGATACATCTAATATATCTATTAAGAGAAGTGATTAAAAATATGATAGAAATACATTATCTTCCACTTAATCCTTCGTGTGTCGTGTGTGTGTGTGTGGGGGGGGGTTCCCTATGCCCATCCAGGGGAGAACGTTTCAGGCACTGTACATGGGGAATTTTGGAGCATTCTATTTACTTTGATCCATGTTTTTGGACTGTGGGAGGAAACCGGAAACCCTGGAGGAAACCCACGCAGAAACGGGGAGCAAATGGAAACTCCACCCAGATTGGCATTTAAACCAGGAATCCCTAGTGATGAGAGGCGAACATGCTAACCACTAAGCCACTGTGCTGTCCAGATTGCACATGAGAGTGTTATGGCATTTTGGGGGTTCATTTGGGAGAGCAATGCTGTTAGTACAGTGATATAGTCTAATAGTATAAAATGTTCAAATTGCTTACTTCAAATATTTTAATTTGTTAGAAAAGGTGTTTGGGTGGTGGATTGTTTGTTGTCAGTTCTGCAGTGACACTGATGTGGTGAGGGGGTTTTAGTGCAGCAGTGCTGCTGTAGTTTCATTTAAACACCTTAGTGACACTGCTGGGATAGGAATAATGCACCAGCCAAATAATCCCTGCTCTGTGGTGCTGCTATTGGGGTCCTGACCATTAGAGAACAGAGTGGACAAATGGAACTTCGTGGCTAGGGGTAAATAAGCTTCTTGCTACATTACAGCTGAATGTTGTTTTTAATTACTGTATTTTCCGGACCATAAGATGCACCGTATTATAAGGCGCAGTCTGAATTACGGGGTCTATTTCTGTATTTGACCCACGTATAAGGCGCACCGTACTTTAAGGCGCAGTCTCAATTACGGACTCTATTTCTGTACGGTATTTATTCTGTACGGCACCGTATTATAAGGAACTTGCTAAAACATACGATCGACAAGAAAAGTAAAGGATGCAAAACAGTGATTTATAATTGAAGTTTATTCTACTACTTGACAAAACACACATTATTTTTTAATCACTCTTCTCCCACAAATCCATCAAAGTCCTCATCTTCTGTGTCTGAATTAAAAAGCTGCGCAATTTCACTATCGAACGCTCCGGTGTTCCCTCTCATTCAATGTCTGAGTCAGTCTCGTCACCGGGCGGCTGTTCAGCAACGATGCCGGCTTTCGTGAAAGCTCGGACGACGGTTACAGCAGAAACCTTAGCCCAGGCATCCACAATCCATTCACAGATGGTGGCGTAACTCGCCCCGCCGCCGCCTCCCGAGTTTTAGTAAATGTGCGTTCACCGTCTATCATCCATCGCTCCCACGCCGCCCGCAACTTTACTTTAAACGCCCTGTTTACACCAATGTCCAGCGGTCGGAGTTCTTTAGTTAATCCTCCCGGAATGACGGCGCGCTCCGAATTAATTTTCGGTCGCACAACAATACTTGTATAGAATTTGGAACTCAGTACACGTATAAGGCGCACCAGATTATAAGGCGCACGTCCGATTTCTGGGAAAATTTTAGGCTTTTAGGTGAGCCTTATAGTCGGTACTGCAGCATTAACACTATTCCAGACGCACTCCACTCTGACTATACAATATTGCCCGAGAAAAACCTAAGAGGTTGGCAGGTTTTTTAATTCCTGGTCCTGGCTATTTCTTTACTAATCATATGTATAGTTTAAAGTAAATTCACACAGAAATAGATTTGAGAAAAAAAATGCTTACTTAATTTTATGCTCCTATCATAAAGGGGCAGATGTCTCTAATTAAATTGCCATTTAGGTTTTGAGTAAATCTTTTATTACTTGTTTTATTATTATTTATTACACTACAGCATGTTTCCTTTTTCTTCATTTTTATTAAATAGTTTTTGCCCTACAGTTTCAATAAGAGCTTTATTTTGCTGTTTTATTAAGTCTGTGTTTCTTTAAAACCTCTCAGCACGGCTGTAAAATGAACACTGTGTTCTTTCCTTTATAAGTTTATGTATTTGATTATTTGTTGTAGCTTTAAGGTACTGCTTGCTGCATTTCCATCAGGACCTTGTGTTCTACCCGGAAATCTAAAGTGTGCTGGAATACAACGCAGATTTCTAATGTTGCATTTTTTAGTAAGCTGTGGGGATGAGAAGGAATCTGCTGATTGACTGATTTTGTGTGGCTGCAGAATGTTCATGAAAGAACCTGGGACGGCTACCGGTTTAGTATGGAGCAGGAGAAACTGCTGATGGAGGGCTGGCAAAGGGAGAGAGCATTACTTTTGCAACGGACACTGGGCTTGATTGAGGATGCCTGTGTCTGCTTTAAAGACGAACAAACCTGCAGAGTGACCGTTTGAACCAGCAACACATCTGTCTCCAGCTTAGGGACAAGGTAACACACAGATCAACAATCAAATGTATGTGGATCAAAAAAATATAAAAATCTGCCACATTTCATACTTTATTCTACAAACAACATTCATATTTTAGCTTGTAGTATTATCAGCTGTACTGTTTGTCACCTTAGGTATTTTCATGATCTCATCATTTATCTCATTCGTATTATTTTCTGCTTAATCCTCTAATAGAGACACATAGGGTCACAGGGGTTCCCCATGCTCATTCAGGGGAGAATGATCTGAGCGCTGGGCAGATACACACAGGCACACAATTATTCACATACACTATATGGGGGCAATTTAGATAGGTGCGATTTAAATAGGATAGCAATTTAATAACAATTTAGAGCATCCAGTTCACCTTAATTCCTGTTTTTGGACTGTGGGAGAAAAATGGAGAACCCAGAGGAAACCCACACAGACATGGAGAGAACATGGAAACTGAGACAAGGATTCGAACCTGGCTCCCCAGTGCTGAGGGGCAAGCATGCTAACCACTACACTACTGTGGTTATGCCAAAAAAACACAAAAACGCCCACAGCCCACTGAGCTTTTAAAATTTACCATAAAATGTACACAAATTAATGTACACCTTTTTTTGAAATGCAAATGCTCCTTTCCAGTTATTAAGGTTGTTCAGAAGCTTTACCTAATTGTTATTAGGTTAATTGTATTTTACCAGTGAAAAAGAGTCTGAACCCTAACATAAATATCTCTAGACCATAACTAGTGACCCACCACTGCCAAATTAACATGTTTATCTACATTACTTGCTATTCAAGTAAATCAAAGGCCATCAATCCAAACATAATCACATTGCTTGACTCTCATTCATTTAGAAACAATATCAGCCTGCTGTATGATTTTTTTAGGCAGATCTTGTTTAGCTGTGAGAAAAATGGATTCTTCTTGCTGTCAAACCCTGTTATTTGTGACTTAATGTCAGCACACATTACTGAGTGTGTATGTATATATTTATATTATATATTTTGTTTCCTGGCACGGTGGTTTAGTGGTTAGCACGTTCGCCTCTCAGCACTAGAAATTCCCGGTTCGAATCCCCATGCTGGGGCAAGCATGTTGCTAACCACTACTGCGTGGGTTTCCTGTCCGGTTCCTCCCACAAAAAACATGGATCAAGTCAAAATTCTCCAAATTGCCCATATAGAGCTGTGTGAGTGAGTGTTGCCCAGCGATGGATTGGCGCCCTGTCCTGGGTCTATCTGCCCAGCGCCCGAGACGTTCTAATGGGCATGGGGAACCCCGCCGCGACCTAATTAAAGCGGGAGATAATGAATGAAATTTTGTTTCCGGTACAGATACATACTTTGCAAAAGTTACCCCTTGAACTTTTCCATATTTTGTCAGCATTACAACCAAAATAAATATATTTCACTGGAATTTAATGTAGTTTTACAATTGTGAAGTGGAAGAAAATTATACTGAATCAAAACATTTTTTACAAATAAAAAACTAATAAGTGCGACTCAAAAGTATTCAGCCCCCTTTTCCCTGAGTGCAACCAATTGCATTCAGAAGTTGCCTGATGACTGCTAATGATCAAAAGGGTCCACCTGTGTGTAATCTAATTTCAGTACAAATACAGCTGCTCCGTGACGGCCTCAATGTTGGTTAAGAGAAATTCAAAGGCCAGCATCAAGTCAAAGAACACACCAGACAGGTTAGGAATATGGTTTTGGACTTTAAAGCAGGCTTAGGTCATAAAAAGATTTCCCAAGCTTTGAACATCTCACGGAGCATTCAATCCATCATGCGGAAATGGAAAGAGTATTGCACCACAGTAAACCTGCCAAGACAAGGCCGTCCACCTTTACAGGCACAAGGAGATCACTGATCAGAGAGGCAGCCAAGAGGCCCATTGTGACTCTGGATGAAATGCAGAGAGCCACAGCTCAGGTGGGGGAAACTGTCCACAGGACAACTTAGTCGTGCACTTACAAATGTGGTCTTTATGGAAGACTGGCAAGGAGAAAGCCATTGTTAAAAGAAAACCATAAGAAGTCCCGTTTGCAGTTTGCCAGAAGCCATGTTGAGGACACAGCAAACATGTGGAAGAAGGTGCTTTGGTCAGACGAGACCAAAATTGAACTTTTTGGCCACAATGCAAAACGCTATGTGTGGCGGAGAAATAACACTGCACATCACTCTGAAAACACCATCCCCACTGTCAAATATGGTGGTGGCAGCATCATGCTCTGGGGGTGCTTCTCTTCAGCAGGGACCGGGAAGTTGGTCAAAGTTGATGGGAAGATGGATGGAGCCAAATACAGGGCAATCTTGGAAGAAAACCTGTTGGAGTCAGCAAAAGATTTGAGACTGGGGCGGAGGTTCACCTTCGAGCAGGACAACGACCCTAAACATAAAGCCAGAGCTACAATGGAGTGGTTTAAAAAAAAGAATATTCATGTGTTAGAATGGCCCAGTCAGAGTCCAGACCTAAACCCAATTGAGAATTTGTGGCAAGATCTCAAAACTGCTGTTCACAAATGCTCTCCATCCAATCTGACTGAGCTTGAGCAGTTTTGCAAGGAGGAATGGGCAAGAATTTCAGTCACTAGATGTGCAAAGCTGGTGGAGACATACTCTAAAAGACTTGCAGCTGTAATTGCAGCAAAAGGTGGCTCCACAAAGTATTGACTCAGGGGGGCTGAATACTTTTGCACGTCGCACTTATTAGTTTTTTATTTGTAAAAAATGTTTTGATTCATGTATAATTTTCTTTCCACTTCACAATTGTATACCACTTTGTGTTGGTCTTTCACATTAAATTCCAGTGAAATATATTTATGTTTGTGGTTGTAATGTGACAAAATATGGAAAAGTTCAAGGGGTATGAATACTTTTGCAACCCACTGTAAATGCATAATTTAGGTGTAAATGAGACATTATGTGTGGAAAAAAGAAAACATTCCAGCGCAAATCACCTCACGTCCCATCTGTAAAATACACGGTGTAAATTTTATGTTGGTGCGTTTTTTCTGGAAGAGGAAACTTTATTTAATTAGCAATTTGTTAAACTCAGACAGCACCATGCTCTTAAAGAGAATGGCAAGTGACACTTTAACTGAATTTAGAGCACTCAGTTTAGCTTGAACCCATGTTTTTAATCTGTGCGAGGAAACTGGTGAAATCGAAGGAAACCCACAAGGACACAGGCAGAACATGGAAACATAGGAAGTTTGTGCTTAAGCTTGTGGTCAACTCATTTTACAAATTAAAGTTAATTAAAGAATTAGGTGCATGAGGTAATAGGCTATATCTAGTACCTGTTAATGTTGGACTTATATTCACTAAAGAGGAAATTGAAAGGCAATATGATTTTAATGCAGAATTCTAACTAAAAGCAACACCTGGCAATATATTTCCCTGATTTATAGATACATATTACATGTTTATTTACTGCAGAGTAATTGCTTAAGTAATTTACTTTTTAACTCTATTTTTTTGTACAAAAGATTTCACATTCTTTACATGCAAACGAATTAAGCTCATCAGTGCTTTTAAAAAGTGACATGTCATCTGGTTTTATAGGTTTCTGTTGATAAACCTTCCAAGCTGTTTCACACAGCTGCAGAGTAACAAAGATACAACCCCAACTCCCTTTTAACCACTTAAGCAAGGCCACACACTTTATTCTGTGTGTCAGCAGTATTCCAGATGGTATTGTGCAAAGCATAATCAATTACTGTGATTACACAATGCAAAACCCAGCTATAGACCTAAGAGACTAACTGTGCCCAAGTAAATACATAACACTGAGAACCAGCTGTTATAATGTCTTTAACATTTTCCATTTGCAATATTTGAACAGAGGTGACAATATGGATACCCTGGTGCACCTGTGGACTTAAGCTCTTGATGTAGTAACCTGCTGTATAGTGTACGTAATCTTAAATATGTCTAAAGATCTTGAAATAGTACTGAAACCATTTTGTTAGAGCAATTGTTTGCAAGTCGTTGCTGTTAGTTCCTTTAGAAATCTTGGAAACGTGCTTGATTGTGTATTGACCTTAACATAGCTTAAATGATTGCACAGTTAATCTTTTTGTAGCTTTCTTTATTAGGACATTGATAATAAAAGAAGGTTAATAAAAGTGTTTTGTTGTTCTATTGCCATTATTATTATTATTATTATTATTCAGAAAACCATTAATTATCTAACTATTTTAGTCTTGTTACTTATCTTGGCCAACTAATTGTGGTTTTAAATGGCTTAAAATATTATAAATAGATTATAGAATAATATAGAATTCATTCATTCATTCATTATCTCCCGCTTTATCCTCTATTAGGGTCGCGGTGGGGTTCCTCATGCCCATCCAGGGGAGAACGTCTCGGGCGCTGGGCAGATAGACCCAGGACAGGGCGCCAATCCATCGCTGGGCACACACTCACTCACACAGACACACTCTATATGGGGCAATTTTGGAGAATTCAATTGACTTGATCCATGTTTTTGGACTGTGGGAGGAAACCGGAGAACCCGGAGGAAACCCACGCAGACACGGGGAGAACATGGAAACTCCACCCAGATGGGGATTCGAACCGGGAATCCCTAGTGCTGAGAGGAGAATGTGCTAACCACTAAGCCACCGTGCCGCCTAATATAGAATTAATATAGAATTTTTTAAATACAATTATAAATAAAAAAAATACAAAGGTAAGTCATTAGTGCTTTACTGTAGTTTTGTGATTAGTTTTTCATCAGATATGTCACTCCAGTTTACTTTTTTATATATTGAGAGAGTGAGAGTTGATGTAGTCCAGTTTGGAACACTGGTAGTGCAACTATATGGAGAGCTTTGTTGTTTGGGCTTGGTTTAAAACCCTGTTTTTATATTTTATTTAAATCATTGAGTTGTTGGCTCTGTTCAAAACAGCTTTTTAAAAATCCTTTTTATTAAGCTCATTCAAAAACAACACATTTTGTTACATAGAAACCATGGTTTTATGAATGGGCTTACATTTCTCTTTAAAAGCTTTGTTTTTACTTTGATTCAAAAGCCTTGCTTGTTTAAGCCTCTGATCATTTAACACAACAACACTCTGTTTTTAGCTGGGTTTACACTGTTTTTACATCTTAGTTAAGAAAAAAAATATTCTTTTTTTAACTTTGATTATGACTTTTTATTACATTCTTTTTTTCGTTGTCATATCATAGAAGAAATCAAGACTATAAACTTCACAGATCCACCACCATGCTTCACTGTAAGGATGAAGTACTTTTAAGAATCTGAATACTTTATCAATCCCAGCGGAAAATCGCAGAACAGCAACATGCAAGATGCACTCCCACTCACGCCCACAAAATGTGGGCAAAATTTTATGGTTAATATTTTATTTAAAATTTTTAATAAAATTATTGTTTTTCTGTCTTTGTTTTTGGCTTTGCAGCATAAAGGCCACACACTTTAAAGTTTTTCTTTGGTCGCATTTGACCACAAACCACAATGTCTATGTTGCATTCCATTGCCTATAAAGTTATCCATCTATCTATCCTGCCCAGCAATTCACATTCTGTCTTTGGTGTATCTGCCTAGCACCCAAAATGTTCTCCCTGGATGGAAATGCAGAACCCCCCCCCCCCCTCCCCTACGACTATAGTAGAGGATTAGGTGGAAGAAAACAGATCATCAATCTATCTATGTAGGTGCTTAATAGTATTAGCTTTCTTCTGTCATGTGAAGGTAATGATGATAAGATGTTTTTGACTTCAAGACCTAACATCTGCTATCTGCTTGCTGTGAGTTTACTTAAGGTCTTTTTCAAGTTTGTGTGGTAATGTGGTAGCTAATTGGTTAAGGTGTTATTTATCAATCAAAAGGTTTGGGGTTTAAATCCCAGGTTCGCTGAAGTGACCCTTAACCCACATTGTCCAGTTGGGGCTGTATCACCCTGTGCTCTTACCCAAACCATCAAGTTGGGATTCTTGTACGTCGCTATATTTGTCATTGACTCACATTTATAATATTGTCTTTCTCCTACTGCTAACATGCTCACTGCCTGTAGTAAATGTTATCTCTGAATATGTCATAGCAAATGTTACAGTTATGATACTCTATAATGTTTCATCTGTACTTAATTAAGCAGTCACGGGTTTCAGTGACTTTTTTGCTGCTTCCTATTGGATTTTGTGCTACATCACCACGGTCATGATGACTGTTTTTTAGACCAGCTGTGCTGCCTGATTGCAAGGTGATGAGTGATTGTGTTTGGCCTTTGGTAAGCAGCATGGGGAGATTAGCTGTGCAGGATGAGTGTTACAGAGCAGATGTTTGGAATGGAGCACCTATCTGTTATTTCTCAAGGTGCCTCAAGCTGTGCTATCTCTATTTTTGTGTGTTCTATTTTTTGGCTTTAACTGCATTTTTCTAAGCAGAGAAAAACAGGAATAAATAGAACACTGTTTATTTGCTGATAGCAAGGATTCTGTAAATGCCAATACATCCCATGAGTGGGAATTGTCATCGATTTCAATCTTTAAAACTATAATCCTTACACAAGCAGATAAGGTCATTTGTTAATTTATTCTATGGTGTAATAAAAGCACGCAAACAATTTTAAAAATGCATTTTTGCTTTCAATAAGTTGGAAAGATAAAAATGCACCTGGAGCAAGTAAAATATAAAAGTGTCTTCACACTCTCAATAACTGTAGTGCATTTCTGATATATTGGCATAATCTGCTGTGAATACCAGTGTAAATGAAAAAATTCTATAATGATCTATTTTGCCTGTTGTGCTTACACACAGAACACACGCACACTGAGTAAAGTGAGCATGAAGCCCAGAGCGGTGAGCAGCCCTGTACATGGCACCCGGGGAGCAATTGGGGTTAGATGCCTTGCCCAAGGGCACTTCAGACATAGTACTTTGTGGGACCAGAAATTGAATAAATGATGAAGATGGTAACCTGCTAAATAAAAGATTTCCAAATATACAATTTTAATAACTATGCTGTAAATGAAAGTTGACATCAGTGACTAGAGGATTTATTTCTCTTTCACTTTGTGGCAATAATTAGACTTAAATACACCCACAAGTGGTCCACCTGCAAAAAAATCTGTAGTTGTGTATAAGATAAGATAGACCTTTATTTGTCCCACAATGGGGATTGTTCCCAGCACTGAGGATTAAACAGCACAGAGCTCCTGAGTGTCATTTATTTTCCTGAGGGCTGCGGCCACATTTCCTTCTTTCCATGTTCTGTTCATTTTTTTTGTTCTTTTATCTTTATAACACTTTTTATAAACATACAAAGCAGCTTTAGAGTGTTCCGAGCCTGAACCCCCAACAAGCAAGCCAAAGCAACAGTGGCAAGAAAAAAAGATTTTTTTTAAGGAAGAAAGATTGGGAAGACTGAGGCTCAGTAGGGGAACCGTCCTCTTTGAGCGGCCAGGCAGCATTTTTCAAAAATTGGAAAAACTCTATCAGTTCAGTAAGGCCAAAAGAAATCTAGGTTTTGTGAAGAAATTGTGTTATGAAAAATTGGTATGGTAGCTCAGTGGTTAGGGTGTTGGGTTAACAATCTGAAGGTTGTGGGTTTAAATCCCAGGTCCACTCAAGTTACCACTGTGGGTCCTTGAGCAAGACCCTTAACCCTCATTGCTTTCGGGATGCTGTGGCCAACTCTGTGCTCACCTTGTAAGTCACTTTAGATAAAAGCTTCTGCTAAATGACCAAATGTATTGTACATGATATGAATGAAGAGCTGATGATACCTCAAAGAAGCTGATGGCGTAAAGATTCTGATGATACCATAAAGGAAACTGTTAAAGCTAATAAAACACAGTAGTTAAGTATTAGACAAAGTGTGATTTTTAAACAGCAGCATGTAACTTCGGCAAAACTTTAGTAGAGCAGCAGAACTGAAAGGGGCAGATACTGCAGATTAGTCTTAGACTTGGTCAAGAGTGCTCCCTGGAATAGCATCATTTCCGCTCCACACTCTCCATGCTGACTGCCTTTTTGGTACCTTATTTAGTTAGTATTGACACTCAGCTGTCTTCTGACAGCAGATCACAGTCAGTCATGCCAGTCCTGCCAAAAGTAAGAGTGGGTGGTAAGCTGTAGGATGCTAACCTAACCTGCTGTTGTGACAGTTGCTTGCACTGACCACTGGCTTGAGCAGCACAATTCTCATCTCTAAGGTAATGCTCATACAGGGCGGCTGAAAAGGACAAGGGTGTTTTGGTTTAGTTTGGTTTGGTTTGGTTTGGTTTTGCTTCTTTTATTTAATTCGTGTAGGGTGCACATACACTCCTGTGCTCCTGTGAGGTAGTGTGTTATCTGTGTGGTATGTAGGATGTGCACATGCCTTGAAGTATTTTATATTGTTTTTACTATGTATATTTGTCTGTTGTTGTTTTCTGTTGGTAACTAAAATTCAGTGTATGTTAATGTTTATGTAGAGGCATGGAAACATGTTTCTCAAATCTGTCCCTGTCACAGTTGTCGGCATATCTTAAGTTATTACTTTGTGGTGCCTCCCTCTGCAAAGATAACAGCCAAAAGCCTTTTCCCAATAATACACACAGCCAGTAAACTGAGATAATTCCTTTCTACAGTACCTCTTCAGAACATTTGGATTTTGATGTTCATATTTGTGAGCTCTCTATTTAGTTTATTCCACAACTTTTTAGTGATGTTAACCTCAAGATTTGGCTATGGCAAATTTATTTTGTAAACAGTAAAACATTTCGCTTGAATTTGTGGTGTGGTTTGGATCATAATCCTTTTGAAATATTCAACCACAGCCCTATTTACAACCCCATTTCTAAAAAAGCTGGGATGTAAAATCCAAGAAAAAAAAATCTGTGGTGGACTCACTTTCCAACTTCACAATCTTCAGTAAATAAAAATAAATATTGAATTTGATTCCTAAAAGCCACTTTAAAATTAGAACAGACCTTCAGCAGATGCAAGTTTAAGGTGCGTGTAATAATAGGCTTGAATTTGTTGCCTGCTGACTAAAGAGAAAATCAATAATTTGAGGGCAATATGCTTTCAATGCAGTATTTTACTACTAAAAGCAACAACAGAGACTAATCAATTAGTGTTATTATTCTTTAATTTAAAAAGTGCAAAGCAGTTTGTTTTAAAAATGACTTAATGAATGACTTATGTTTTATTGATTGATTTATTATTCTTCACATCTCATCACATTATCTTCTGCTTAATCCTGGTAGGGTCGTGCTCATATAGGTGCTAGGCAAATACCACCTGGACAGTGCACTTATCATTTGCGGGGCACACACTCATTCAAACAGACTCACACACACTATATAGGGCAATTTAAAGCAGCCAACTCACCTTGTGGGAGAAAACTGTAGAACCTAGAGGAAACGAGATGTATTAAAATTTATATTATATAATTACAAGTGGCGGCACGGTGGCTTAGTGGTTAGCACGTTCGCCTCTCGGCACTAGGGATTCCCGGTTCGAATTCCCATCTGGGTGGAGTTTCCATGTTCTCCCCGTGTCCGCGTGGGTTTCCTCCGGGTTCTCCGGTTTCCTTCCACAGTCCAAAAACAAGGATGAAGTTAATTTAGTTCTCCAAATTGCCCCATATAGAGTGTGTTTGAGTGAGTGAGTGTGTGCCCACCGATGGATTGGCGCCCTGTTCTGGGTCTATCTGCCCAGTGCCCGAGACGTTCTCCCCTGGATGTGCATGGGGAACCCCACCGCGACACTAATAGAGGATAAAGCGGGAGATAATGAATGAATGAATGAATAATTACAAGTGAGTGAGTGTGTGCCCAGCCATATATTGGCATCCTGTCCTGGGTGTATCTGCCCAACACCCGAAACATGGGGAACAAACCCCCCTATCCCCAGCAGGGTGACACATGGCTTAAGGATTAGCACATTCACCTCTCAGTGCTGGGGATCCAGGTTCGAATCTCAATCTTGGTGGAGTTTCGATGTTCACCCTGTGTGCGCATGGGTTTCCTCCGGGTTATCCGGTTTCCTCCCACAGTCCTCCACATGAACGTTTCATGGCTGCTCTAAATTGGCCCTATAAAGTGTGTGTGTGTCTGTATGTTTTTGAGTGAGCGAGTGTGCGCCCTGAATGTTCTTCCCTTGAATGGACCACCCCTGCAACCCTAGTATTGGATTAGGCAAAAGATAATGGATGGATAAATGAAACCCCACCACCATGAGTGCTGAAGAGTAGACCTGCTCACCACTCTTCAGCCCCCGACTTCAGCAAGATCTTATTCCTGAAGAGCTGCAGCAGACACCTGTGTATAATCAACTGCATTTTAATAGACAATTAACCATGTTTATTATTCTCAGTGATTTGATGTGGGGGGAAATGCATGTAGAGTTTGAGACTATTTTTCTGCTTCCTTTAATCTAGCTGTGTCTTATCTGAGCCAGGAAGGAGGGTGATTGATGGTGCAATTATAGAAGCAGTTACCCTCTTCAGGCTTTCCCTCAGTCTCCCTCAGCTGTGACTTTTCTACTTTTCCATTTTTCTTCTCATGAAAAACAAAACGTATTTATAAGGATCATGGCAGCTTGCTATGATTTAGCACTCGATGTATCCTCCTTTGTTGGCATGCATAGTAAATGTGAATTGTGTTTAGGACGTTAAAGCTGTTTTGTTGTGTAGTAGATGTGAGTAAGCACTGCATTTGCCTTTCTTCTGATGGAACGGAAGATGGTTTGAATCCAGTCTCGGCTCGTGCGGTGACTATTAGAGTGCCGCTCTGTACACCGTGGCAGACGCCCAACTGCTTCTCAAATGTGTGTTTGATGGCAAGCTGTTGCTCAAAACACATCAAGGTTTCCCACAGTGGAAGTGCAAGGCAGCCGAGATTCTCATCAGAGCCGCTGAACAGATTGCTCCGTCTGCTTGCGTCTGTTTCATCGCACTGTCAATAAACCCCGTCACACTCGCACTGTCTTGCATAGGCTATTACTGGCATGCCAAGTGCTGCTGTGTAACAGGCTTTGGAAATGGTCTCAGCATCAATGAATGAGCCCACATGCTCACACGGCCTGAACGTTTTACTGTGTTGTTTTGCACATGAAATAGTCATTTTGTTGCCTGTAAAGTGTCTTTTCAAGTTTGCAGAAGTCAAGTATAATTTAGTACTATAAACTTTGTACAGTGTGCTTAAAACTTCTTAATGTGATTATCACTAAAACTGCCAGTTCCTGCAGATTCATTCTGTACAACATTAGGAAGATCAAACCTTTCTTCACTAAACACGCTACTCAGCTGTTAGTCCAAACCCTCATTCGATCCCAGCTTGATTATTGTAATGCATTGCTTGTCAGTCTTCCAGCTTGCACAATCAGGCCCCTACAACTGATTCAAAACTCTGCACCAAACCCAAGTGAACTCATGTCATTCCACTACTCCTCTCTCAATTTGCTTACTGTAGCTGTTGCATTCAGTACAAGACACTGACTTTGACCTACAGGACTATCTCTGAATCTGCCCCCTTTACCTTTAATCTATAATTCCGAAATACACTCCAACTCGTTCACTTCGCTCTAGTGATGAATGTCGTCTGGTGATTCAACCTTACCGTGCTGCTAATTCTCACTTTGTATTGTTCACCATTGCAAAATGATGAAACGATTTCCCCAACTCTGTCAGTAAGACTAAGTCACTTAGAAGCTTTAAGAAACATCTAAAAACATATCTGTTCCACAAATGCTTTTACATATATAGATATATACATATATACAATCTGATTTATTTATATATATATATATATATATATATATATATATATATATATATATATATATATATATATATATATATATATATGATTTGTAAGTCCCTTTGGATAAAAACATCTGCTAAATGACAAAATGTATATGGAAACACATTTAGTTGGCTGTTGAATTGGGTTGAACAGGACAATTATGACTGGAGGGGGTTTTCTGAAGCCATGTACACCACGGTTCAGATGCGTCTATAATTTGCTCTATCAGTGAATGCATTTTAATCCAATTATCGATTCCAGCGCTGGGAAAAAGGTTCAGAGATTCCATATGTAGTGCAGAGACATTATACTTATACTTTGCAACACGTGTAGCACATGGAAACTCCACCAAGATTGGGATTTGAACCTGAATCCCCAGAGCTGAGAGGAAAACATGCTAACCAATAAGCCACCATGCTGTCCAGCTCAGTTCTTAGTCTCATTTTTCTACAAGACATTTCTTCATTTAGCTTGGTTATTCAGGTTCTCAGGTTCTTATATCCCGTGTATCTGACTGTGCAAGTGACACTGATACAATGGTCAATGAATGTAGTAATAAGGAGGTGTACATTTCAAAGTGACTTGTGACTGTGTTCTCAAATATGATGTTGCCTTAACTTTAGCATAAGGTTAATTGGTAGGCTGCTTATATAGTAATACTGATACTGCAACCTTGAGTATAGCTGCTGACTTCTTCTTTCTTGCAAACAACCAAGTTCTTAATAATACATCAGTATCTGAACTTGAATTAAATAAAACATTTGTGAAATTCACTTCACTTAACGTTGATAGCACATGGTAGCTATAGGTACCTATGGTAGGGTGTGGTAGCTCAGTGGTTGGGCATTGGACTATCAATCTGAAGGTTGGGGGTTCAAATCCCAGGTCCACAGTTACCAATGTGGGTCCTTGAGCAAGGCCCTTAACCCTCATTGCTCCATGGATGTTGTGATTAACCCTGTGCTCAACTTGTAAGTCGCTTTGGATAAAAGCGTCTGCTAAATGACCAAATGTTAACACCTTATGTTCCAACTGCAAGATAAATATTGTACTTATAAAAAATACACAGCCAATTACAATATTGGTTATATTACTGCTTTCTATGATTTGTTTTCTAGTACTAGTACTTTCTAGTCAATGTCTGTCCAATAAATAGTGAGACGGTTGTAGTAAAAAATAAATGTTAATTGTCCTGAGATAATGAGAGTGATGTATGGCAGGAGTCTGGGGAAAGCAAATTGGGTGTGGGATGGCACATTCTCTTTACTTTGAGTCACAGTCAATGGTAAACACAAAAATCAATGGTATCTGTAATCTCATGTATACAAGTTCTGTCAGAGATTTTTTTGGTCAAGATAATGTGGTAGGCTTGCTTTGTGTGCCCCAGAGAAAGTATGTAATTGTCCTCATGCGACCTGGTTGATATCTGTTGGTAATAAATTAGAGATGCCTGATGGCTATAACTTGGAAACCACTAAAAAGGTGCTCAAGGGGCTAAAATAAAAATTCCATCCTGAAAAAACATCAATTTTCATATGAAACATATTTTTCCCACCATGTAAATAATAAATCCAATTTAATTTAACATTCAAAATATTTTTTATTAATTATGGGTAGCATGTTGGCTTACTGGCTCACATGCCTGTGTGGGTTTTCTTTGGGATCTCCGGTTACCTCACACAGTCCAACAACATGGATTCAAAATTAAATTGCTGCTCTAAATTGCCTCTTTATAGTGTGTGAATATGTACCAAGTGATAAATTTATGCCCTGTCCTGAATGTATCTGCCCAGTCACCGAAACTTTCTCTCCTGGATGGGCATAACCCCCCACCCCACCACCACCACCCCCACAACCCCAATAGAGTATTAAGCTGAAGATAATGAGATCAGATTAAATTTATTTAATTTAATGAATGAATTTATAGTTTCTTTGGACTGTCGAAACGAACCAGTAAATATATATTGTGTTTATATATTAGATATTGTGATTAAAGTAAATTACACAAAGATTGTGTCAGTCAGTTTTATATTACAAACAGTTTTACATTGAGGTTTTAAAGACAGTTTAATTACAGTACGGTTAATATTTCATTTAAAGAAAAACATTCAGATTCTGGTTCAATGTGGGATGGATTTGTTTTTTTCTATTTGTTTTCTTATCTTATTAGATCTAGTTTTCCTGCTTGCAAGACAAAAACTTGTTTTTTTAAATATGTTTGTTTATTCATTCATTCATTCATTATCTCTTGCTTTATCCTCTATTAGGGTCGTGGTGGGGTTCCCCATGCCCATCCAGGGGAGAACGTTTCGGGCGCTGGGCAGATACACCCAGGACAGGGTGCCAATCCATCACTGGGCACACACTCACTCACACAAACACACTCTATATGGGGCAATTTTGATAATTCAATTGACTTGATCCATGTTTTTGGACTGTGGGAGGAAACCGGAGAACCTGGAGGAAACCCATGCAGACACAGGGAGAACATGGAAACTCCAACCAGATGGGGATTCGAACCGGGAATCCCTAGTGCTGAGAGGAGAACATGCTAACCACTAAGCCACCGTGCCGCCTGTTTATGTTTAGATTTAGATTTTCTTACTGTTTTTTTAAAGCTTTTTGCTGCGTCAGCTAAACTTATTTTATTAGAACAAAACGCACTGGCACACACCACACATTACATTCAAAAAAGCTTTGTTAAAAATGAATTGAACTGTCATTGTTCGTGTGATGTGTCAGTCATGAACTGCATCATAATCATACTAATGTGCTTCTCATTTTTGGAATAGAACATTTTCATTCTTACAAACTGTGGATTTTTACACTTGAATGTCTGTCTTTGTCTTTTGCAGATGGGATGTTTAAAAAAAATCACACAACCCACTTCACCGATGTGATGAGTGTAAATGGCTTGTGTGTCGTGTATATTAACACATGTTAAGGTTGCCACTGAACCTTTCTGAAATATAAATTCTAAGTAGTGTTAACTCAGTGACTGAAAGGCTGTTGTAAAGTTGATTCAGTGTGTCAGACCACTGGCGTAAAAAGGTTACTGCAGCAAATGTGTGAACAGCTGATTCTGTGTGACATTTAATGCATCAGCCAATGTGTTCTGAGTGCATATGCATGTATAAAGGTGATATTTATTTCACTTATTCAAACCCTGTGGCCTAGTGGTTAAAACATTGTACTGGGAACAGATTAAAAGGACTAGTATATGCCACCGATATATTCTAAATAATAATAGTTAATAGTTAATCAGATGGATATTTTACTGAACACCTCCAAGTGTACCTAAAGAGACTTGCACAACAAAAGAATTATTTATTATAATATTTTAACAGGATCTTAATGCTAATTCATTGTCTGTTTTCACTTTGCTTTTCAGCCAGCTTGTTCTGCTGGCTAATTTTAATAAATAGTAAACTGCATTTGAGAATAAAACGTAGTGCCGTTTATCCATAAATAAACCCTGACATTTAACTATATATTCTTATCCAAAGTTTGAACACGTCTAATTAAATTATGATATATCTATTTCCTATTGTATTTCAAATACAAATTCAAATACAAATACAAGTTTCATATTGAATGCCCATTTTATTGTATAAATGTTAACTGTAAGTCTATGTAAAAGGTGAGAGAGAGATACTGTATTTCAATGCTCTAATATGTCCAATAATGAATTGACAATAAATACATTTTATGACAGAAAATAAGTTTTAAATAATAAAAAAACATAAATTGTCCCATTACAGCCATCATATATTCTATGTTTTTAGTAATTAACTTTATTATATTTGTTAAATGTAAGCAAATCTTGTAAATGAAGGTGAAAGTGTGTGTGTGTGTGTGTGTGTGTGTGTGTGTGTGTGTGTGTGTGTGTTAGTGCTCCCTATTCAAATCTACAATACAAAGCTATTATATCTTTGCCATAATGCACTGGGATTCCTTCTGACTTTAGTGTGTTTGTGTGTGTGTGTGTGTGTGTGTGTGTGTGTGTGTGTAGCTACAACAGTGGCGCATGCAGCAGGAGGAGGTTGCTCAGTTGGAGGCATCTTTAGCAGCCCTTAGGGAAGAGGAGGAAAAGGAGAGACAGAGAGAGGCACAGGAGAGAGCGCAAGCCAAGAGGACCAAACAAAAACAACAGGTATAAAATCACACACATGAACCCACCCACTATATCACATTATACACACCATGACAATGCAGCATATTGCCCCAGCTTTATAAAAATGACACCCGAGGACTGTTTTAAGGCTGTTTATGAGATTTCAAGTCAATTCATTATCCCTTTCCTACATTACAGCTACTCCTGTGGCCCTACAATTATTACTATTTTAAATCTTCTTTTATTACCATTGTAAAGTTAAAATATATGCTTGTTTAATTTGCGGATTTATCAGAAAACATAAAAGTCTATTATAAAATCTGAAAGCACAATTTGCAAATGTACCCAGGATGCTGCACATACAAACTCACAGCTCATAAACATGCATACTGCACTTTCCAACACACGAATATCAAAATGTTGTGTATTACAAATCCACATACAGATTTTATACTAATTACAAAACAGTGCAAGGGGATCAGATGAAAGGGACACTTTGTCAAGATTTTAATAAATAAATAGATACACAACTTTTGTGGGTCACATGACTCTATGCAATGTTGCTATGCCTTTGGAAAACAGATTTTCCACAAATGGGATGAACACCAAATAACAAAGAATATTCTTAATATAATGCATGAATTTAAATTACATTTATATTTCTATTAGATAAGTTCTCTTGGTCATCGTTCTGTTTATAATTCTGTATGTGTACATGCATTAGAATTTAAATGTACACAGGTGTACAAGCTGTATACTAACTTCCTGTGGACTAAATGTGGGCTAAAACAAGGACAACAAAAGGGCCAAATGTGGCCCCCAGGGTGTTAAATACTTAGGTATAATGTAAAGTGCTTTCAAATCCCCCCCCCCCCCCTTTCTCTTTATCTATCTCTCTTTCTATATATATACCTGCAGAGGTTTATCTACTCTTTACAAACCGCCAAGAAGCGGATTGGGGACTTTATTTTAGCAAACTATTAACCGTGCACCTCGCAGCTTGATTTGGGGCATGGCAGTGTGTCTTTACTATTACATGATTCATGGGTTTGTTCTAAGAATCACATGCAATAAACCAATCAGCATGTTCCTTTTAAGAATCTGGTCCAGTCTGGCTTTGGCAGATTACTATTTCAACAGTGAACATTCATTCATTCATTATCTACTAATTAATCCTCTACTAGGGTCACTGGGGGAGGTTGCCCATTCCCGTCCAGGGGATAACATTCCGCGTGCTGGGCAGATACACCCAAGAAAAAATGCCAATATATTGCTGGGCACACACTCACTCACACAGACACACACAAATACACTAAATAAGGGGAAATTTATAACTTTCGATTTACCCCAAATCCATGTTTTTGGACTGTGGGAGGACACCAGAGAACCTGGAGGAAACCTGCATGAACATGAGGGAGAACATGGAAACTCAACCCAGATCAGTATTTGAACCTAGATCCCTAGTGCTGAGAGGCGAACGTGCTCGCTACTAAACCACAGTGCCGCTCACTGTTAATAATATAAATGTAAATTATAGAAATCTTAAATGGCATTACTACTATTCAGAATGTATTTGTAAATAGCTTCATGCCATTCTGACTGGTGGAGATAACAGGAATCATTTTGGAGGAATGCTATTAAATTCAGACACTGTTGTGTTGTGTTTTGATTAAATGTTAAAACAGCTTGCCAAACACTGATGTGGAGAAGTCTGAGGCAACCCCTTTGAAACTAAATGAGCTAAATGGATATTAAATGTTCCTCTGGTGCCACCTGCTACTTTAGTGCTCAGCCCATTTACAACACATTTCCTCTGGCACAACAATGTTGCCAAAAGTTTCATGATCCACAAATGAAGATGTTTGTTGTTACATTTGTGTCCTGCTCTACATTTGCTCTTAAGTAGCATTTGTATTTGTAAACCATAATCCTAAACTAAAATATTCATGTTGCACTCTTTTAAAACATGTCTTGAATACAGAGTCATGTCCTGGAAGGTCAAAAATTAATTTAGAATTCAACACTTATCTTGTCAGTCCAAAAAGATTGTTCACTACAGTAAATCCACAATTTAATCCACAATTGTCTACTGCTTTAATCCTTACCAATGAGAAGTCTTATAATTTTATTGACCTTTTTTAAGATTTCCAATAATATTCAATGACCCGATGGCATGGTGGCTTAGTGGTTTGCACGTTCACCTCTCAGCACTGGGGATTCAGGTTCAAAGGAGTTTGGGAGGAGTTTCCATGTTCTCCCCGTGTCTGCATGGGTTTCCTCCGGGTTCTCCGGTTTGTTTCCATGGTCCAAAAACATGGATTCAAGGTAAATTTAATGCTTTAGAGACATATTTCAGTGGGGTGGGCGGAAATCCCGCTACAATTTTTCCACCCCACCCCAAATGTTAAGTTTTAAATCTCTTCGCTTTTTAAGAGTTCCACCAAGGAAATTATTTTGAGAAACCCAAACTCCGTCTGTCAATGGCAGTAGTAAAATTGTTATACCTGCTCTTATTCCAATGCATAGTTTTTAAATCGGGAGTGTTCAACTGTGCAACTGTTTAACTGTGATGGATGATGTCATTTGGGATGTAATGGATTACATATATGCCCACTTGGATGCTCGTCCCTCTCAGCTCATGTTAAACTGTTCATCACACGCTGTTATCCTAGATCATTTTTAAAATACTGTTTTGGAGCTGATGGCGGCACGGTGGCTTAGTGGTTAGCACATTCGCCTCTCAGCGTTAGGGATTCCCGGTTCGAATCCCTATCTGGGTGGAGTTTCCATGTTCTCCCCGTGTCTGCGTGGGTTTCCTCTGGGTTCTCCGGTTTCCTCTCACAGTCCAAAAACATGGATCAAGTCAATTGAATTCTCAAAAATTGCCCCATATAGAGTGTGTTTGTGTGAGTGAGTGTGTGCCCAGCGATGGATTGGCGCCCTGTCCTGGGTGTATCTGCCCAGCGCCCGAGATGTTCTCCCCTGGATGGGCATGGGGAACCCCACCGCGACCCTAATAGAGGATAAAGCGGGAGATAATGAATGAATTAATGTTTTGGAGCTGAATGATTTTGGTTAACTACAGGTTGAGGTTAATTTCGCTTTTTTATCAAAGATGTTAAAAAGTGTAGTGACAACAACCCACTTAAAACCACCTGGACAAAATCCAGATGAGATACTGCTCCTCCTACTGCACTGTAACAGCTCTTCTAAAATAAACAAATGACCCTTTGATACTAACTTATTTAGAAATTTCTTCCGGTTTAACCTGTTGGACCTGAGATCTGGATGTGGTACAGTGGAACATGGCATTCTTTAAAGCATTGCAAACAATTCTTAGAATGCCTCAACTTGGTTTCACTCTACTCTTTTGGCAGGACTGAGTGTAACTCACTTTGGTGATTTTAGGTATTGAGCATGATTGTATTCTCTGGAGTAAGATGTGAACTGCCTCCCACCCTCATAGGTATTTTGCATGATGATACTCCAAAGGTTCTCTATAGGGTTAAGTTCAGTTTTTCGTCTTGCCCATATCAGCCAGTGATACAGGGTATTATTTGCAGCATGAGATGGTCCATCCTTACATTTACACTTGATTGCATTTAGTCATTTAGCAGATGTTTTAATTAAAATTGACACAGAAATAAAATAACAACACAAATCAGTAGTTAAGGAGATACCAGATACCCTTTTTTTGTCAAGTATTTGTGGGAGAGATGTGTTTTGAGGTGTTTCTTCAAGATGCTATGTGACTCTGCCTTATGGACAGAGTTGGAAATTTTGTTCCAAAATTTAGCAATGGAGAACAATACAGAGTGAGACTGTCATGTATAAAGATGATTTTGATCCAGAAGACACGGTTTCTTCTTTTATACTATGAAAACATTTCAGGGACCTGAAGGGGTCCACAAGCTCTCGCCCCATGATTCTTTCCCAAAACATGCGCCACCTTCTTGGTGACGCCACAGCCATCCACCAACCATCCACTTCACTATCTACTTCACCATTCATCTGAACCATCCATCACTAAATTTTGTTAAAAACTGGGAGAAATGTATCAGAGATGCACAGAATACTAATGAAAGTGTATAGGAAAGGCCAAAAGTGTGCAAGTGGTTTAAACGTATTTGAGATCACGCACTATGAGATCCTTGTGTGCCAGCACTTAGCTCAGTTACCGTTACTGTTTTGGATCACTTACCTTACTCTCCTCCTTTTGCACCTGCTTTTTTTGGTTTAGTTGCCTTAAGGAGGTCAAAAAAGATCAAGGATTGTGTGGGCATTTTACAGCTAAAGGAATCTGTAATGGCAACTCACAAAATTACAAAAAAATGCCGTAATACTAGTTTTTTACAAGCTGTGCGAAGGTTTCACAAAAGTATGTTGTGTCTGATGGACATTACTTTAAAGGTCAGTAAAGGTATTTTCTATTTATATTCTGTTTTGTCCACACTTTGTATTTAGAATAGATGGTTTGCTGCAGAATGATGAATAATCCCCCTCTCCCTACCCTACACACACACACACACACACACACACACACACAGACACACACAGACACACACAGACACAATTCAACTTTAACACCTTTTCACATATACTGAATGAATAACGTCATTTCATATAATAATGTCATGCTGCCCTTTATGGTCAGTGTAAGTGTAAAAGTGCTCCAATTTTTTACTATCATTACTCTTCTGCTGCCGCCTGAAACTGTCCCAAAGAGACTGTTTAACTCGTAAACCTTTCTAAATAAATACAAGCAGATAGAATACAGTTGTGACCCACTTCTATGGGACTGCATGGCACTACATGTGAACCAATAGTGGTTTTTATGTAAATAAATTTATATTGTCCACATATCTTAAAACACATCTGGCCGGAATGTGCAACTGCTACCTATATGTAATAAATAGGTGGTCCACAAATCTAAAACTCATACGCTCTACGTCATAGGTGTCAAACTCTAGGCCCGGGGGCCATATCTGGCCCGTAATACAATTATATCCGAACCCCAAGATCATTTTACATTCATCAACTGTTATTGTTTTAATGACCAGCGATATGATTATTTGGATCATGTTTATATTTTCAATTTGTATTCATTATTTAAAGATATTTAAGTTTAAGTTTAAATAATAAGGTTAATTTTTTTAAATGGCCCAAGAACAAAGAAAATTAAACATTTTGATTTGTTATTTTTACTTTTTGGAAAAGCATAATTTTTATTTCATTGTTTCATGTGTTTTTGCGGGCGGCACGGTGGTTTAGTGGTTAGCATGTTCGCCTCTCAGCGCTAGGGATTCCCGGTTTGAATCCCCATCTGGGTGGAGTTTCCATGTTCTCCCCGTGTCTGCGTGGGTTTCCTCCGGGTTCTCCGGTTTCCTCCCATAGTCCAAAAACATGTATCAAGTCAATTGAGTTCTCCAAATTGCCCCATATAGTATGTGTATGCGTGCGTGTCTGTGTGAGTGACTGTGTGCTCAGCGATAGATTGGCGCCCTGTCCTGGGTGTATCTGCCCAGCGCCCGAAACTTTCTCCCCTGGATGGGCATGGAGAACCCCACCGCGACCCTAATAGAGGATAAAGCGGGAGATAATGAATGAATAAATGTTTTTTTGCAGCATGTTCATGGTTGTAACTTATAATTAAAGAGATATTTTATATTTATTTATATTTGTATATTTATATATATTAAATTATATATGTTTGGCTGATAATGTGTAACTGTGTGGTCAGGCTCTGAATATTAATTCGAAGTTAAAACAGAGTCAGTGTTGTTTAAATGCTGCTGCTTTTGCATTTAAAACATAAGTGTATGCATACTTATTTTTACATTAATGTATATCTATTTCAGTCTTAACCATTACTGCATTACTAATTATAAGTACTTGGCACAAAACAATCCAGCGCTGCAACAGAGCTTTTGCTTGATATCAAAATCCAATATTCTGCAGATTATTACCTGGAACTATTTGCATTTACTGTTGCATTCTGTGCAGAAAGGCTTACAGCTACTGCTGGCCTCATTAACTTGATGAATGTGCTGTGTCGTATCTTTTTCTGAATGTATTTAGGTTTGAGGGTGTGTACCCAACCACCAATGTTTGTGTTAGAGATTTTGACCTCACCTTCCTTCTTCACTTTTTCTGTAATGAAGTCACTTCCTCCAGGGCCGTTGGTGATGGATGATGTCGTTTGGGATGTAATGGATTACATATATGCCCACTTGGATGCTCGTCGCTCTCAGCTCATGAAACATTGTCTTATTTGCAAACCACGTAATTTTTCATCAGAAACGATCAATACCAGAGGATGTGTTCACCTGCTTTCCATTCCGGCACATTCATTTATTTATTTTAATACATATTATGATGAATTATTTCGTTTATTTTACACATGAAAAGTTTGTCAGTGGCATGAAAACTTATTTAAACAGAGGAAAATGATATTAAACGCTATTTAAGAGGAAGAATGTCACAGACTGTGGTTCTTATTTACTAAGATATCGAAGCTAGTTTAACCTGTCACTCATGAAGGTATATTAAGGGTGTATTCCATCCAGGTAATAATGTTTCATGAGCTGGACAGATACACCCAGGACAGGGCGCCAATCCATCACTGGGCACACATTATATAGGGGCAATTTAGAGCAACCCATTTACCTTGAATCCATGTTTTTTTAAATTGTGTGGGAGGTAAACCATGTGGACATAGAGAGAACATGGAAGCTCCACCTAGATTGGGATCCCTGGCTCACCAGTGCTGAAAGGCGAACATGCTAACCACTACATCATTGTGTCTTTCATCATGAATAATAATTGGCTTTTATTTTGTACTTTAGGTGCAGGAGTTTTATGAGGAACAGAGGAGGAGGAGAGCAGAATGGAAGTTCAGAGAAGAGAAGAGACTAGCAGCTCTGAAAGAAGACTTGGAGAACCAGGCAAAAAGAGACAAAGAAAGGTAAAAAAAGAAATAAATAAATAAAAAAGGTGTAACGATGTGTTTTAGAGCTGAAGGTCAGTGGAAATACACGACAGAGCATAAATACGCCAATCTCCTCTCTAAACCTCTCTAAATACTTGTTGTAGTTATTTAGGTTAGAAAAGCTGTCATCATTATAAACAGAATTTAACTTAATCCATCTTTTAATCCATCATTAAATCCATCATTGTCATCTTTTGCCTTTTTTCAGCACCTTAGGTTCTCAAACAGATATCTAGGCTTTTATTTAACACAGAGGTCAATAATAGGAGCTGAAAATTTTCACAACCAAGTTGACAACATTCTAGTACAAAATCTTGAAAACCTGAATGTAATTTGAGATAAAGTTTAGGTTGGCATTCCTCTGTTCAGTGAACTTTCTCATATTTTCTAATTTGAAGATCCAAGATCAGATAAGATTCCAGTGGGGAACTTAAAGCAAAGTCATGAGATATTAAGACCCTTAGTTTTGTCAGTTTACTGAGCCTAAAGGATCCAATAAACATGTAGCTCGTTGTCAAAATAAAAACATATGAAATGAATGGATAGCTAGTGAAATGTCTCTCTGTAATACTTTGTTTATACTGTATGAACACTGTGTCTCATTTAACAGTAGCACTTAATGTTCCTGCTGAATTGCAATTTGAATCTGACACTGCTAATTACGAAGCTTATATAATCTCCATCCCTAACACTTACTGTACAGTACGTTATGTCGCTGGAAATATTCTGTGTGAAAATGACAAATAATTTAGCACCATTCATGGTTCACATCATTCATGCCAGAAAAATTGAATTCATACATTTACACTGAGCTGATGAACTGTTATATAAAATAAACCAGTATAAAACATGTGCTCTATAATAGCATTTATTATATCTATAAAATCGATCGAAAGTTTTAGAACACTTAAATATTTACAGTTATTATTAAAGCAATAACGAACAAAAGTGTGTGCATTAATGTGAATAAATCACAGAAAAGAGGTGTTAGTAGGCACGACACAAAGCAGAGTGCTGTTACATCTCTTTCCCGTGATTTATTCACAATAATGCACAACTTTAAGTGGTCCAAGTCTTTGGCTTTTAAAGTGAACATTGATTGCTGGGTAACAGGACACCAGATAATGCTCACCAGGAATATGCCTGCTGTGTATATTTCTGTATTTCCATTTTTGGTACATGATTAAAATAATGTATTGTGTATCATGCATTGATACGAATGTGAAGCGCTCAGAGGTGTGTGTTGTTTTCGATAATGTCATGGCTGGACAAATGGCTCAGCCAATCAGATTTAAGTGCAGAGAGTACCCATTTTCTAATAACATTTGTATAGTTTTATTCCAGTCAATAACCCCAAATTTTATAATCAACATTCGACAATTGGTAAACACAGGGTTTCCATCAAGTAGTTAAACGATGGTTGTGTGTTTACTGCACAGATGGGGTTAAATGTGGAGGACGCATTCCTCTGTGTGTAAAGCACAGAAGACAAAATAATTAGATTGATAAATCTAGAAATTAAGTAAAAAAGACATGTTTGTCACATGTTCAGTTGGTCAGTCTTTTAGAATGCTGGTAATTTGAGAGTTTTAATTGATGGAGTTCTCTTTGTCCAGCAGGGACACTGTGGTGTATCAAAACTTTAGCAGCACTCCCACATCTGGGTGCAACACACCAACATATAAGTTTCAGTGCCTCATAGTGCTGTCGTGTGTGTGTGTGTGTGTGTGTGTGTGTGTGTGTGGGTGTGTGTTTAAGTGAGTGTGCCCAGCAATGGATTGGTGCCTTGTCTTGGGTTTATTTGCCCAGTGCCCAAAATGTTCTCCCCTGGATGCATGGAGAACCCCCTGTGACCCTAGTATAGGATTAAGCAGAAGATAATGAGATAAGATGAAATATTGCTTCTAGAAACTTGTATGGCTTTACAACTACTTAAATGTCTAGAATTTGTTCTTAGCAGTTTGTGCTCTGAATGATTCAGATCACCACTATATTGTGTATTTGTTTTCTTGCTAAAACCTTTTTTCTGTAATGATCTTGAAAATTATTCTACAGCAGAAGGGATTAGACTATTTATATTTGAATCGTATACTTTTCTAAATCTTACATGATTCAAAAATCTGTTAACAACTGAACGACTGAACATCTACTAATAATGTGCGGCTGATATACAGTGCACACTAGTATTTTAAATAGTAAATATTGCTCAGTATGTAGTCTGAGATTGGTGCACTGCCTGCCGTAACGTGGGAGGCCAAAAGATAATGATATGACCATGGCAATGGATCTGAGTAAATATCACTAATAGGCCCTGTCTTATCTATAGACTAAAGTATGTTTACCTTTCCAGGCTCACATTACTAAGTAAACACCAATTAAAGTCCCTTTAAGTTCTGTGAACTTTTTACCCAACAGTTTAGGAAATACAGAGATATGGGTTTTTGTATACATACAGCAGTCATAGATATGGGAGGTCTGTTGGTTTATATAATGGGTATGTTTTCTTATTTTACAGAACATACCCATTTCTTTACAATATTTTCTGCTTTGTATGTGCTGTAATTAGGCAATTAGCAAAACAATATCAGAATACTTTAAAAGGTTTCATGGTGTGTCACAATGAACAGTGCACAGTGCATGTCCTCGGCTTCACTGTATGGCGGATCTATATATGCATAATATATCCATCCATCCATTATCTTCCGTTTTATCCTATATTAGGTTCGGGTGGGTTCCCCATGCCCATCCAGGGGAGAACGTTTCAGGCGCTGGGCAGATACATCCAGGACAGGGCGCCAATCTATCGCTGGGCACACACTCACTCACACAGACACACACTATATGGGGGAATTTGGAGAACTCAATTGACTTGATACATGTTTTTGGACTGTGGCAGGAAACCGGTGAACCCGGAGGAAACCCACGCAGACACGGGGAGAACATGGAATCCCTAGTGCATCGCAGAGCTTTTATATATATATATATATATATATATATATATATATATATATATATATATATATATATATATATATATATATTGCGCTATAATATATGTAATTAAGTTACATTACATATTACATAAGTTTAGGAGTGTAGAATGCATTTAAGATCATGAAGATCTAGAAGTGTTTAAAATTTTTGAAAGATTAGTGAGAAAGTGGGAATGGTTTATGAAGCCGTAAAAGTATATAATTATTAAAATGTATATAATGCCACTACTTTGAGGATTTATATTTATTGCCGGTGGGGGGGAGAGGGATCTCTGAAAATTATTCAACACAAAACTGCACCATTGCACACAGCACTGGTGAAATAGCAATCTGCCAAAGTCAGACTGCACCTGATGCTTAAACGATATACCAAGTGTCAGGGTGTGGTAGCTCAATGGTTATGTTGTTGGGCTAACAATCCAAGGGTTGTGGGTTCAAATCCCAGGTCCAAATGTAAATGCTGATTAGTTTATTGCACGTCACACTCAAAACACACCCGTCAATAATTGATATGTTTTTTGTAAGAGACATAATTTTGCCATTGTTCTGATCACAAAAGGCACACTGACACGTTCTACATGAAGCTGGGCAATGCCGAAGATCGCTAAAGTAGCACGCAAGGTCGACATTCTGTATCTGTAGAAATTCCCAGTGTATCTGTATGTTAAGTAGAACTGATGACATTTACTGTATACTGAGTCTAGAAACAAGTGGCTGTTGGTTGTAAAGTGAAACAGTAAATATTGGTTATGTTTTTTATTATAGCCATATATCTGTTTCGTGCCCATCTCACTCTTTCTCTCTATAGAGGATCTTTTTCTCTTGCCTTTTATTTCTTTCAAAGACACTCAGTTGCAATTAACAGAACACACAGCAGGTGAGTCAATTACTGCCACCCATTCACAAACCAGTGTCTAATCAATGCTGCCGCTGTCACAGCATTGCTTTCACATTTTGAACAGAACAGTTCTTCAGCTGTTGGCTTATCCCTCTGTCACGTTGGCATGACTCATTTTCCTTCATCGACACACCTACATAAGATGAGTCATCTGAGCTGAGACCCAAACGTCAGACGAAAGAGCCTGTGATTCTGAATCCTTGTGGTATTTTGATCAAAGCATGTCACAGACATTTCTTTAAGACCCACTAGAACTATTTTTAAAGAGTTCTGATAAGTCGCACTGTAGCACTTACATGGTCATTTGAGAGCCTGCCGCTGTTGTTGAGAGCTTGCTGTTGACCTGAGAACCCGTAAGTGTGTTTATATTCTGTATTACCTTAGTGATTCTTTAACTATTTAACCCATGGACTCTTAGATACAGAGCAAATAAGCAGGTAACTCTGTGATGAAATACAGGGGGAAAACGGTTGGTGAGAGATTATGGACAAATGACGGGGTGACTTTGGAGAGAGACACAGAATTTTTAAAAAAGAGAGAAAATAACAGCAAACCGAGAGCAGCTCATCAGAAATGAATGAATAGAAAGAGAATATTGCAATAGACAGTCGAGGTGGAATTATATAAAAGTCAGTTACAGAGGAAAGAGGATAAAAGAGAAAAATGGAGGTTGAAAATAATGATTTTAAACATTATCTCATGTGTGATATTAAAGTGTGTTGCAGCGATGTAGACTGTATAATGCTTATAAATATGTGTTCATGTGTTTATTAAAACAATAAAGTACAAGAGGGCATGCATTATTGTGAATAAATCACGGAAAAGAGGTGTTATTAGGCATCATGTGAAGTGGAGTACAGTTACTCCTCTCTCCCATGATTTATTCCTAATAATACCCAATCCTGAGTCTCTTATTGCTTTAATAAAACAGTTAAAAACAGTGTATAATAAAAAAATACATTTATTGAAAGTAAAATCTAATTTCATCCGGTTTTTAAAGTGAACACTGATACCTGAGTAACAGGATACCAGTTCCTCTAACCGTCAAAAACTGCCATCTAGTGGTCAAATTAGAGAACACAGCTCGAAGTCCAATTTGAGTGGAGTCTCTATGTTCTCCACATATTTATGTGGGTTTCGTCCGAGTTCTCCACTTTTCCTCTCACAATGAGTCAAGGTAAATTGAATGCTCTAAATTTCCCCATATACTGTCTCTCTGTGTGTGTCTGTGTGCCCAGTGATGGTGGCGCCCTGTCTTGGATGTTTCTGCCCAGCACCCAAAACGAACAACACCCCCCCCACGACCCTAATAGAGAATCAAGCAGAAGATAATGAATAAATGTATTGTGTGTATGTATATATTGTACCATTGATATGAATGTAAACTACCCATTTTATAATGGGTTGTATATTCTGCACTTACTGTTTATTGCACTCTGTTAGATGCCAAACTGCATTTCAGTGCCTTGTAATTCTACATGTGTAATGACAATAAAGTTGAATTTAATCTAATCTAATCCACCATATACTATATATGGACCAAAGTATTGGGACATCTGCACATTCACCCACAGGAACATTTATGACCTACTATTTGAAGTTGCAGCTATAACAGCTCTTCAGACAGTATATCACATTGTGGGATTTTTTGCTCTATTATTCAGATAATATGTGAAGTGTGATACTGATGTTTAACAAAACAACATGGCTTACAATCTCCTTTCTAATTCATACTCCATGTGTTTGATGCAGTTATGGTCACGGGCCTTGCAGAACCGTTGTTCTTCTACACCCAACTCACCCAAATATGCCTTTTTGGCAATCATGCCGAAACAGATATAGCTGTTCTCACATTGTTTTATACATGCACTTGTCCCAAATGCATGTCTAGGTGCTTGAGCTATTACACCTATAGCAAAGGGACTGAATGAAACTGAATGAATTGACATGGAAGTATGTTCCAGTTCCATTTTTTCTATCTGTTCCAATTCCTTTGATAACTTTGTTTATACAGAACTTTAAATACAAATTCCCTGCCACAAAAGTATATCTGTATAGAGTAGTGATTAGTGTTTTCTAAAATGTGTATGAAAATGTATAATTTATTTCATAATTATTGGAATGGTGTTTTTACCCGTATGATCCCTGATTTTTCATCTTGCATCATTGTATTCCTTAAAAATTCTAAAATGACATTATTAATAAAATAAACAAAAGAGAAAATGTACTTCATTAGAGTATTCAAACCATCCTGTCTGTCACCAACAATCATGGCACAGTAGAAATCACTTTCACCCATTCTGATGACTGATGTAAACATTGCATGATGTACAATTTTTGTAACATGCAACACGCTGTAACATGATTGGCTGTAATTGATCTATTTTGCCTACTCTACTTCCACACAGAGGGATTTACACACATTTAACCCATCCGTGCAGTAAACACACAAATACACACACTGAGTGAAGTAAGCACACATGCCCGGAGCAGTGTTTAGCCCTGTATATTACGCTTGGGGAGCAATTGGGTTTAACATGATTGGCTGATTAAATCATTTTCCAAATGAGCTTGTCTGCAAGTGTGTGATAAAATGCTAAGTGGGTTTATCTTAACATGGCCTTTTGTATTTTGTATGCCAGTTTGCTACTTAATTTAATGTAAATCCATTTTTACTGATGTGTTATTGTTATGGGGTAAGTAACCCTCATTGTACCTTATAACCTATAGGTGTGTTGTAGATGGGTGGTGGGTAATTTAAGTGCACAGATTCAAACCAAACCAGAAAAATGTAAATCTGTATCTATGTGTTGTACATTTAGAGTGTTATTCAGAGAGAAGCTGTGGCAAAGTCGAAAGCAGGAGCAGGAAGCTAAAGAGAGGGTCAAACAGCAAAAAGAAGAAGAGCGAGAGGCGAGACTGCAGGACCTATGCAATCAGGTACACACACACACACACACACACACACACACACACTATTGTTCTAAAGGAGTGTAGGGACCATTCTTTTTGTACTGACTTATCCTAAACTTAACCATAAATACTACCCTAAACTTTACACAAACTATAACCTAACCATAACCAAAGAAACTACTTTTAACAAACTACTGAAGACGCATCTTTTTAACAAATGGGGGGGGGGCATCAAATAATAATCAGGTTTGATATAGTTGGTTTTCTTCATAACTACTGACTTGTGGTGTTCTCATTTGTAAGTCGCTTTGGATAAAAGCATCTGCTAAATGACTAAATGTAAATGTAAATAACCAATCATAAAGGTTTTAACTATCCAACTAAACGAGTTACATTCTGGGGTGGCATGATGGCTTTGTGTTTAACACGTTCGCCTCTCAGCATTGGGAATCCCGTTTGAAATCCCGATCTGGGCGGAGTTTGCATGTTCTTTCCTTGTCTGTATGGGGTTCTTTTGGGTTCTCTGGTTTTCTCCGGCACTCCAAAAACATGGATTCAAGGTAAATTGGCTGCTACAAATTGCCCCTATAGTGTGTGTGTGTGTGTGTGTGTGTGTGTGTGTGTGTGTGTGTGTGTGTGTGGATTTGTGCCCTGTTCTGTGTGTATCTGGCATAGCTCCCCCCCCACTTCATCCCGGTAGGTTAGTATAGGTAGGTTAGTGTGGATAAAGCAGAAGATAATGAGATGAGGGCGGCACGGTGGCTTAGTGGTTAGCACGTTGGCCTCTCAGCGCTAGGGATTCCCAGTTCGAATCAACATGGGGTTTTCATGTTCTCCCCGTGTCTGCGTGGGTTTCCTCCGGGTTCTCCGGTTTCCTCCCACAGTCCAAAAACATGGATCAAGTCAATTGAATTCTCCAAATTGCCCCATATAGAGTGTGTCTGTGTGAGTGAGTGTGTGCCCAGCGATGGATTGGCGCCCTGTCCTGGGTCTATCTGCCCAGCGCCCGAGACGTTCTCCCCTGGATGGGCATGGGGAACCCCACTGCGACCCTAATAGAGGATAAAGCGGGAGATAATGAATGAATAATGAGATGAATGGAGATACATTTTGGGGACCTGTTTGCACTCCCCACAACTGCATGAGGTCATTGTAAGTTATGTTATATATCTATACAAAACACACACATACACACACACACACACTAAAGCCATGTGCTTTCACATTGTCCAATTTTCACAGCAGGTTGGCTATTTTGTAGCAACACTGCTCCCTACTGGTGAGTTTCTTTCCCGACAAATCATTGTCTGTGCTATTAATATAGTATTATCCCGATTTACTGTTCAATCTATTTTAATGCGGTGATCATCTCAGTGTAAATTTGAGCTCAGAAGTCTGTTACAGATTTATAATGAAACCCCACTGCTCTTAAGTGTGCAAAAAATCGGATATTTGTTCAGAGGTTAATGATCAAAGTCAGCTATATTTACACAGATTTTACATTATTTGCAAAACCTAGCATGTGTGAACACATATATTTCTCACACTCAGCATTATGACCTTGGATGAGTGGAGTAGATAAAAACTGACCGTGCGCCATCAGTGGGAGGGATGTCACTCCTCTCTACTGTCAATTAGAGTGAAAAGCTGGTTTCCACTGCATTCCTTTGGTTTGACTTTACATGAGGAGCAGAGTAAAAAAAGGCACCATCTGTTTAAATGTGTTCTCAGAGACAGCACAAGTTACACCTTGACACCCAGGTTATTTTAGATAAGGTCAAAACTATCCCTCAATTGGGAAACGATTATTCCCAAATCAGAGGAAAATTGAATGGAGGTAAGCATATCAGACACAGGGAACTATGTTGGTTATTAAGTGAGTGTTGTGTTAAGCTGTAATTAATTAAGTGTTGGTTATTAAGTGAGTGTATGTGATCTATTTTGCCTACTGTACTTACACACAGAGGAATTTGTTCTTCACATTTAACCCATCCGTGCAGTGAAGCACACACATATACACACACTGACTGAAGTGAGGTCACGTGTCCGGAGTGGTGGGCAGCTCTGTGTATGGTGCCCGGAGAACAATTGGGCCTTGCCCAAGGGCACTACAGCCATAGAATTTGGTGGGACCGGTATTCGAACCAGGGACCTTCAGGTCGCAAGGCTGGTTCCTCAACCACAAGACTACTGCCTAAATTACTGCCCCATTATACAGCCATAATGAGTTTCTTGGTATTTTAAAAACATGCTTGTGAGCCAGCATGGTACAACAAAAATAAATCCAAATTGGATAACTTATCCAATCCAATTTATTCATCTTTTTCACAATGGGAGGGGCTTAGCTGTGCTGTATGTTTGGATTGGACTTTAAATGTTTATACACATAGGGCTTACAGTGTGTATGCAGCTGGTTTATTGACTGTTTGTTCTGCAGGTTGCTGTGGTGGCAGCTTCAGATCCGAGCAGGGTGATGAGGGAGACTGAAGTTTGGAAAATGCATCTTCATCCTCACAGTGAAGAGTTTATTTTGCAGAGACCCCTCTATGACTTACACACCTTTACAGATACACAGGTACATCACACAGTAGATGCAGACCTGGGTGGAGTTTGCTTGTTCTTCCCTTGTCCATATGGGGTTCTTCCGGGTTCTTCGGTTTCCTCCCACAGTCCAAAAACATGGGTTAAATGTACCTCACACAGTAGGTGCAGTAGGACGAACAGTTGCCCTACAGCAAGAAAATTCAGGATTTTTGTGCAAGGGCAGGGAGAATGAAGATTATTTTTGTATAGTACTGGCATGTTTTCCCGCTGTCTCTGTGGCTTGTATGAGGGATAGATTTAGTCTACATTCCAAAGTCATGTCAGTTAGGTGAATGGGAGATGTTAAATAAAGTAGCCTTTTAATTTGGCCCACTGTACTTACACACAGAGGAAATTGTCCTCCACATTTAACCCATAAATTCAGTGAAACACACATATACACACACATTGAGTGAAGTGAGTACATGTGCCTGGAGTGGTGGACTGCCTTGTACCCATCACCCGAGGAGCAATTGGGGTACTTGGTGAGTACTTGATGGGACCGGGAATCGAACCGAGGACCTTCAGGTCACAAGGCTGGTTCCTTAACCACAAGGATACGCCCGTGTAAGTGGCAGTGTAAAAGTGAATGTCTAGTATAATCTTTGCATGCAACCCAACCCAAATTTGATTAAGTGTCTTTAAAAATTAGTAAAGATACGTCAAACAAAAGCCAGACAAATAATGTTTAGAAGTGTGCTGGTAGATAACTTGCATCAAAGCACATTATATCTGTCTTTAACTGAATGATTTGCTTTACAGTGCTTTAGTCACCAATTCATTTCAGAAACTAATTCATGGATCTTCACTTAAAAAATCAATTTCACCCATCAGAAAACAACTGCAGGCATCTCTGAAGTCAAATCCAGCTCGGAATCATTACTGTGCACTTGTCAAATCAATCTGTTTATGAGTTAGGAGTTGTGAAGATTATGTGATTAATGAGCTTGCATAATTCTCTTTCCATGTATTTTTGGATTATTTATTAGCCAATTTTTACACAGAATGTTGGCTCTCTTGCTCTTTCTCTCTTGAACATTTTTTCTTGATTTGTGTTGTTTTTATTTTAATTTTTTTTGACAGATTTATTTTTTGCAGTGGCTTTATTCAAGGATAGTGCATACTAAACCACATTAGCAAACTGTACCACAGCAACCTTATTAAGTTTTAGTCAGATGATTTCTGTGTTCTATATAGATTGAAAAGTGCAAAAAACCCTAACTTTTTTCTATAGAGGTCGGATGGTAACCAAGGGAAACTGTCCACTGGTTACATCTAAACATTTACATAAAAGACCTACTTAATTGCCACCATTGAATCATCTTAATAATTGCCCTTCAGTAAAGGCAGCTGAGTGCTTGGAACGTGCTGTGAAAATAAGGGGAATAAAAGCATGATTGAAAATGTCTATAGAGGTTATATTGGTCAAGATGCAATTAGACGAATGAATTATGTCACTGCAAAATTCAAATTCTGTTATTTTTATATCTTATATAACAGCTGTCAATCATTTCTTAGGTGACCATAAGCTTCTTTTAATTATAATGCCATGTAAGAAATATTCATTCATTCATTATCTCCCGCTTTATCCTCTATTAGGGTCGCGGTGGGGTTCCCCATGCCCATCCAGGGGAGAACGTCTCGGGCGCTGGGCAGATAGACCCAGGACAGGGCGCCAATCCATCGCTGGGCACACATTCACACACACAGACACTCTCTATTTGGGGCAATTTTGAGAATTCAATTGACTTAATCCATGTTTTTGATTAACCGGAAACCGGAGAACCCGGAGGAAACCCACGCGGACACGGGGAGAACATGGAAACTCCACCCAGATGGGGATTCGAACCGGGAATCCCTAGCGCTGAGAGGCGAACGTGCTAACCACTAAGCCACCGTGCCACCGTAAGAAATATTACTTTAATTTTTAAATCTGCGTCCTGATATGGGTGTATATGCCCAGTACCCGAAATGTTCCCTGGATGGGACCCCCCCCTCACAACCCTAACAGAGGATCAAGCGAAAAATAATGAATGAATTGAGGCGGCACAGTGGCATAGTAGTTAGCACTTTTGCCCCTCATCTGGGTGGAGTTGCCATGTTTTCCCTGTTTCCACCCAAAAACATGGATTCAAGGTAAATTGGCTGTTCTAAATTGCCCCTATTAATTTTTGCTATATAGTGTGTGTTTCTGTCTGTCTGTGTGACTGTGTGCCCAACGATGGAGTGGCTCTCTATCCTCGGTGTATCTGCCCAGCACCCGAAACGTTCTACTCAGGGATGGGCATGGGGAACCCCCCTCCCTCCCGCGAATCTAGTCCCTAGTATAGGATTAAGTGAAAGTTGATGAGTAATTTTAAAATTCAACTGATAATCTTTCTATGTAATCTGAGTATCAGTGTTCACAGTGGAAATATAAGGTGTTTGCATTTAATCACAAAGGTGGCAAAGAACTACAGATGCCCTGCAGATAGTGATCTGGCCACTGGCAATGTTTGTTTAAGGTTATGATAACAACGCAGCACTGGAATTTACAGAGGCATAGGTCAAGGTTAAACACTGAGTCAGCATGTTTCCTCCATGGTACACTGTGTTAAAATAATGGAGCACCAGGTTTTGTAATGATGAGTGTTTCCTCCTCAGTCTCAGTTGCGGAGATAAGTGATTCATTTGGAGTCAGGTTCATGGACCATTACACTTTAAATCCATATTTAAAATTTATTATGCAGAGTATTAGTGCTGGGGATTCGGTACGAGTTTTTGAGCTCATCTTTAATTCATTATTAACTTTTGATGGTGCATTTTCAGTGGCTCTTGTGACCACATCCTGTACACATTACAAGATAAACTCAGTTAAAACCCATCTAGCTGTAATGTGTCATACTCCTTAAATTTGCATAGTCCATTACTTTTATGAGCGTTTGGTGGAGGGATGCAATTCTTAACAGACAGTGAAAAAAAACATCCCCTCAAACTATAGCAGACAGCAATTCATGTAGTTTCATCAACTTCAGTTGCGTTCTTGAATCGACATCCTAATAAGGAAAGTTTGTACTGAAAAAAAGTAAGCACTTGTAAAAATGAGATTGATGAGGAATTGTATTCCATCTGTCTATATGGGATTTATGTCCAGCCCAAGGTTAGAGTGCTGACAGTTTACCGATAAGTACATTAATCATTGGTGTAAAATGGATTCAGCCACCTAGTTTAATACAGTTATTGACTGGTTAATCATTGTGCTTATAAGCAATGTGTGTCTCCATTACAGATCGCGGCTGACCCCAGGGTGCGTATAGAGCAGGCGCTCAGGACGGCTGGGCTCCATCACACACACTATGCACGAGAAATACTCTCAGAAATCCCCCCACCAAAACCACCTCGGCGGGACACTAAATCCACAGCCTTCAGCTCCCAAACTTAAAGGTCGGTGACCGCACATGCTGTCTGAGTCCTGCAGGTCAGACCCCTTATTCTTTGTTAATGTTTCACAGTGTCCTGGAAGCCACTCAAAAACAATAACAAAAAACCGAAATGACCCAGACACGTAGCTGTTTAGTGCCAGAGTGCAAACAGACAAAAAACAAGTTTTCACCGTCTAGATCAGTGCAAGTACCACCCATTATCAAACCAAAACGTCCAGGTACCAAGGGTTGCCACCTGTCCCGTTAAGTACAGAATCATCTTGTATTTGGCAAATAAATGTTGAGTCCCGTACTAAACAAATACGGGATGCGATTTGTTCCACATTTCCATAAATGCCTACTAAACATGTCTGATGTTCAACATAAACACTATATCTAACAATAATTATTAAAAGGTCCCCCCAGCTCAGCTCCTCTAAACACAGGTGGCACACCAAATTCTGTAACCAACAGATTCTGTGACTTTAGAGGTTGCTGTTGTCAATTTAGATACGAAAATCACATTGGTCAATAAAAATGTTTATTCTTTGATATATATATATTTTCTATTGATATATATACATTTTCTAGATCACAAAATTGTATGGTGTATTTTGTGTAAATATTTATAATTGTGTGTTATAAATAGTTTTAAATGAGTGTTCAGTAATCATTATATAAATTCAGTTATTAATGTGGTTTTAATTGTTTGGATGATCTGACTTCCCTTCAGTTATAAGAAAAATACTGTTCAATTCAGTAAATTTGTCATCCCACTCCTCCCCTCTAGGTAACTAACCTAAGCTTGTTATGCACTTAAATTTTAAAAGTTCATTGTTGAACACGCCACACAAATGGATTTCATTTACAATTTAATTAACTGCACTTCACAAGAAAATGTGTTCATTGGTAATCTTTTTAACCTTTTAGTGGGACTAAATGCTTTCATCAGCCCTCGACTAACAACACAGCACACAAAATAAATCATAGCACTGCTGCTGGCGCCCCGCACCATAGGGCCCAGGGTGGTCATGGCCCAGAGGAGCTGTGTTGGGGTTCCTTATTTTCATCTCTAAAAGGTGGCAACCCTACAAGTACCACATAGGTTTTTCATCCATGGAACGACCTATGGCAAACATGATTTAGATCTGAGTGTATATTGTAGCGCGGCGGGACGGTGGCTTAGTGGTTAGCACGTTCGCCTCTCAGCGCTAGGGATTCCCGGTTCGAATCCCCATCTGGGTGGAGTTTCCATGTTCTCCCCGTGTCTGCGTGGGTTTCCTCCGGGTTCTCCGGTTTTCTCCCACAGTCCAAAAACATGGATCAATTCAATTGAATTCTTAAAATTGCCCCATATAGAGTGTGTCTGTGTGAGTGAGTGTGTGCCCAGCGATGGATTGGCGCCCTGTCCTGGGTGTATCTGCCCAGCGCCCGAGACGTTCTCCCCACTGCGACCCTAATAGAGGATAAAGCGGGAGATAATGAATGAATGAAAGTATATTGTAGTGACCGCAAGCATCTGACTTTTTGTGGGCTCCATGTGGAGCCCACCATGTTGTGTGGAGGGCAGGGTTTGGTATTGCCCCACCAATAAAAATGGTTCCCGTGGGTTTTCCCAGAATGCCTTGTAAGCAGGGAATATAAGGAGGGGTGTGGGCTGTGTTTTGGGGTGGAATATGTTGGAAGTATAGGCGTGAATTCTGTGTGTGAGGAATAAAAGTTCTGCTAAAACAGTTACCCGACTCATTGTCTCTTCCTTGCCCCTGCTACAATAGTAAAGCAATAAGGTACGAGAGTGCGTGATTTATTCACAATAATGCACATCCTCGAGTGCCTTATTGCTTTTATAAAATGGTTACAAACATTAAAAACAATGTATGATTAAAAAAAAACAATGTATGATACAAAATATTAAACTGGACTTTTCAAAATGAAGGCTGATCCCTGAGTACACGTTTCTGGTTTCTCTAACAATCAAATACTGCCATCTAGTGGCCAAATTACAGAACACCATTTATAAAATACATAGTGGAAATAATGTTTTGTATGTCTTTAACATTATGCATTTATGCATATGTGTACCACAGTTTGAAAAACATTTTTCTAAAATGTGATTATGCTTATTGCAGACGTTCAGTACATTAAAATCATTACCCGAGATGAACTGTAGATGACCTATGCAAATCATATGTGAGGAGAAAGTAATGTAAATATCAAATGTTTTCATTACTGCTAAAAAGGCTTTTGAATATCATTGAAATGGATCCATTAGCGCCCACAGAGTGACTTTACATTACAGCAGGTTAATAATCTTAGAAGCTATGTATCAACATGTATTCATTCCAGTCATGTAATGCTGTATAAAATAAACAGCTTATTTAGTGAAAAACAACTGATTAAGCTTTATTAAAACTCATATAAACAACTCATGATTTAATTAATAAGCCTAAGCTCTCTGTGGGTGAAATCTTTCAGTCTCTTTAATTGTCTCCATCTTCAACTCTCTCTCCTTCTGTTTTTCTCCATCTTTCTCATGCTGCTCAGTTTTTCTTTCGCTCGCTCTCTCAATTCAGTTCATTTCAATTGCATTTAGTTTATATGTTGCTCTAAATTGCCCCATATAGGGTGTGTTTTTGTGTGTGTGCAGTGATGGCGTCCTCTCCTGGTTTATCTGCCCAGAGCCCGAAACGTTCTCCCCTTTATTGGGCATGGGGAACCCTCTCCCGTCCCCAGTATCCAGCATGAGCATCATGTAAACTGCTGCTGACTAAAAAGAGATGGGATTTACAATAAAGAACTTATATGGTATTGTTGGACTGAACCTGATCTTAGTTTTAAGTGTAGAGATCATTCATCCATGTCCTTTCTCTTCTAATAGAAAAATGCTCGCCTCTCAGCACTAGGGATTCCCGGTTCGAATCCCCATCTGGGTGGAGTTTTCATGTTCTCCCCGTGTCTGCGTGGGTTTTCTCCGGGTTCTCCGGTTTCCTCCCACAGTCCACAGTCCAAACATGGATCAAGTCAATTGGATTCTCAAAAATTGCCCCATATAGTGTGTCTGTGTGAGTGAGTGTGTGCCCAGCGATGGATTGGCGCCCTGTCCTGGGTCTATGCCCAGCGCCCGAGACGTTCTCCCCTGGATGGGCATGGGGAACCCCACCGTGACCCTAATAGAGGATAAAGCGGGAGATAATGAATGAATGTTGCAACACTATAACATTCCACATATAATACAGCATCTATCTCTTCATGTGATTATAAATATAGTTTAATATGTATATAGTTATGGCACACACAGTGGCTTAGTGTTGCACAGTGGCTTAGCGCTGGGGAGCCAGGTTTAAATCCCCATCTTGGTGGAGTTTCCATGTTCTTCCCATGTTCTTGTGGGTGTCCCCTGGGTTCTCCCACAGTCTGTGTTCTGGTCTATCTGCCCAGCGCCCGAAATGTCCTCCCCTGAATGGGGACGAGGAACCACCATACATTAGTCTAAAGAACAGTGTGACAAAAGTAGCTGACTGTCTTTAAAAAAAAAAAATCCACCTAGACTACTTTGATCCTTATTTTAATCAATGCAAATTATTTAAATGTATTCATTTATTAATTTGAGGGTAGTTTTCTTTGTTAAACTTTATTTTAATAAGTTTTCACATTCTTTAGTGTGATTTTGTTGGAATAACGTGTTAAAAAGTAAAAAAAATATATGTCTGTAACATTGTGTTAATAGTTTTTTGTCTTGCCAGAAAGATTAATTCAGTGCAGGTCCTACCCAAAATGCTCACACCTGGGGATTATTATTTGTGCACTCCCGCATAAAGCGTCTCCGATTCATGTGTTAGATGCCCTTGCAGCTTTTTTTTATATCCTTTTTCATTTTGGCTGAGCTCGGAGCTCTATTTTAAGGGCATTTATTTTCCCCCCCTGGTCATGCTGACTGCTGTGCTCAAGGGGCTGTGGCAATGCACATTTGGTCCTCTGGCAGCAAAGCACCGTAAGCTACGCTGTTTCTCTCTGTAGGTAAAGATTGGGCAGTGTGCAGTAAGCCACTAATTTTGCTTTCCTCTAGTGACTCAGCACATTCAATGCGGAAGCTCAGTGAGTCTAAAGGTATCTGTCTCCTCATGTGTTTTTTCATTTGTTTGTCCAGGGTGCTCAGGTTCTTTAAAGTAAACTGTGTGTGCAAGCAAGAGTAAGTAAATAAAAGTATCATAAAAGTTTCATGGAGGTGTTTAAATAAATTACAGTAGCATTGCTGCACTAGAACCACCTCACCACATCACTGTCACTGCAGAACTGACAAACAATCCACCACCTAAATTATATCTGTTCTGTTGTGATCCTGACTACAGAGTGTATACAATAAAGAATATTTTCTTTATTGTATTATTATTATTATTATTATTATTATTATTCTCCAGGCGGCACGGTGGCTTAGTGGTTAGCACGTTCGCCTCTCAGCGCTAGCGATTCCCGGTTCGAATCCCCATCTGGGTGGAGTTTCCATGTTCTCCCCGTGTCTGCGTGGGTTTCCTCCGGGTTCTTCAGTTTCCTCCCACAGTCCAAAAACATGGATCAAGTCAATTGAATTCTCAAAATTGCCCCCTATAGAGTGTGTGTGTGTGTGTGAGTGAGTATGTGCCCAGCGATGGATTGGCACCCTGTCCTGGGTCTATCTGCCCAGCGCCTGAGATGTTCTCCCCTGGATGGGCATGGGGAACCCCACCGCGACCCTAATAGAGGATAAAGCGGGAGATAATGAATAAATGAATATTATTCTCCAAATTACCTCGTATAGTGTGTGTGTGTGTGTGTGTGTGTGTGTGTGTATCTGTGTGAATAAGTTTGTGCTCAGCGATGGATTGGCGCCCTGTCCTGGATGTATTTGCCCATCGTGGGGGCATGGGGAACCCCCCCCGCGACCCTAGTAGAGGATAAAGTGGAAGTTAATGGATGGATGGATGGATTGTTATTGTGTTTAAATTTAATACTAGGCATTCTTGGCAAGGAACAAAGTAAAATTTCATTGTACATGGAAACTTGTTTCCTCACTGTGCAAATGACAAATTCTTTTTGAATCTAGAGAACAGAGAACTAACAGGGGACGAACAACTAGGCATTCTTGGTGAAAATACAGAAAACAGATCTACATAATTTTAAAATACAAAGTCCATCTATATGCTAAGTGGAGATAATGGACAATGGAACAAGAAGCCTGTCCAAACTTTTGTCTGATACTGTATGTATTGCCATTTATTTTTCTTAGTTTTTCTCTTTTTTTGGCTTTGATTTTAGATCTGATTTTAATTAGATTTTAGATTTGATTTTAAAATCCAACAAATCTCCTTTGTGTCTTTGTGTTCTTAAGAACAGATCCTTGTGTTCTTAATAAGCTGAACACAATAAAATAAAATTACATGAAGAAAAACTAAACACATCTCTTACCTTTATGTTGGCTGTTTTCTATATAGCATTATTATATATAACATTGTTATCTAAAAGATATTTCAATTGTTTATTTAAAAAAATACTAGTCATAGAAGAAATATTAAACATAAATGTAATGTAAACATGAAGGGAAATCATGCAGCTAAATTATACTTTCCTCTTTCTGGTCTGTCTAAAAATATATGAATAACATGTCTTGGTCATAACAGTCTGTATAAAACAAATAATTTAATATTAATTTAAGTCCAATAACTAATGTTGCTTTATGACCAGCTGTTTGAACTTAAAACAATAACAGCCAGACAAACTTTCAGCTGATTTTTAACTTTTGTTAAAAAGAAGAAGGAATTGGAATTTTATTGCATTATTTATAAAATATTATTTTAAAATCAGACACACAAAGTCGGAAACAGAACCATGTCTGAGGTTTTACACACTGTATAAGGATAACTGATAATAATAAAACGTTTTGTTTTTGTTCATTTTAATAATGTTAATATATTTGTAAAATGTTTTATAGTAAACTATTGTTTAAAAGCACACTAACAGAACCCTGCAATCAAAGCATCCAGAGGAAAGGACACTGTGGCAGAGGAAAGTACTTTATCCAACATTTCTCAGTCCTACATCTAATGTCGGCATGTCAATATTTCTACATTTTATGATATTTTCATCACAGACAACCAAAACATATTTAAATGTTTATTAAATGAAATATTAAATGAATACATGCAATGTACATGAGAAATTAGTCAATGTGTACATTTACTATACATATTTGTGTACAGAGTCAAATGTTAAATAATTGTTATAAAAGTAGGAACAGCAAATACACAGAGTGCAATATATTTACAACATACATACACAAATGTACAAACATGTCAGCACAGCACCAACATAATTATGCTACAAACGTGTTTTTTTGAGACACAGAAGATGTATTAAACTTATTACATGTGTTATGTGTTAAAGGTTAAATGTCTGTAAAATGCTGCTCTCGTTACAGTTTCCTCATATCAACATGGAGACACTTTCACCGAGATCGTCTTGGTTAGATATAATGAATACTTTGTGAGAAATAGGCAGATTTCTGGTAGATTATCAACTGATTCATTTAACATTGTGTAGTTTATGAGATCTATGGTAAAATAGATTATGGGTAAATCAATGCATTAAATTATTTTAAATTAATGAAAAAACTTGTGTCTATGTGAACCCGACCCAAAGTCTGGGTTATTACTTACTGAAATCTTCCTTTGTAAATTTTATCAGGTAAGGGAAATATGCCATCAATAAGCCTGACTTAAGAGATCAGGCAAGGTTTGAAACTACAGTTTACAGCTCATTTTGTTAGAACAGATTTCAGATCCTCTTTTGGTTTTAGGCTCAGGGTATCAGTCCCAGGCGTTTCTTGATGAAATGGGCCACCAGGCACTGAGGTCTCTGTTGGTATTCCACCAGCACATCATGAGGTGTGGATATCTGATCCCCCTCTAAACGATTCAGCAGAGTCACACAGATCACTGCAGCTGCACAAACAACAGTCAGGTAAATGGCTCATCATTGTAACCAGTGTTCTAAATTTAATGACCTTTTCTAACCCTATTTATGTTAATTTAACTTTATCAGGGCGGCACGGTGGCTTAGTGGTTAGCACGTTCTCCTCTCAGTACTAATGATTACCATTTCGAATTCCCATCTGGGTGGAGTTTCCATGTTCTCCCCGTGTCCGTGTGGGTTTCCTCCGGGTTCTCCGGTTTCCTCCCACAGTCCAAAAACATGGATCAAGTCAATTGAGTTCTCCAAAATTGCCTCATATAGAGTGTGTATGTGTTCTGTGTGATTGAGTGTGTGCCCAGCGATAGATTGGCACCCTGTCCTGGGTGTAACTGCCCAGCGCCCGAGACGTTCTCCCCATGATGGGCATGGGGAACCCCCCCCATGACCCTAATATAGGATAAAGCAGAAGATACTGGATGGATGGATGGATAACTTTAGCACAGTCGCCTCTCAGCACTGGGGATACAGGTTTGATTCCTGATTCGGGTGGAGTTTCCATGTTCTCCGGTTTCCTCCCACAGTCCAAAATCATTTTAAGGTAAATTTAAGGTAAATTGAATTCCCTAAATTGCCTGTTTCTGTGTGAGTGCCCAGCGATTGATTGGGGCCCTGTCCTGGGTGTATCTGCCCAGCGCCCGAAACGTTCTCTCCTGGATGGGCATGAGGAACCCACCCCCCTGTGATTCTAGTAGAGGATTAAGTGGATCATAATGATTGAATGAATGAATAATTCTAATTTAGTTTTTCCCCAAACAGCCCTGAAATATTGTGATTATGAAGATTTGCAAGAGAAAAGTGCGCATTAGTGAGAGTAGCTTACTGTACCTTTTAGGTTGCAGACACGGCTCATGGCAGCGAAGACGGTGGACTCCATTTCAATATTTCTAATTCCAGCCTCATAAGCCTTTTTTAAATACTCCAACTTCTCCTCGGTGGAAAATGAGCACAGTGCTCCGTCTAATCTGCCCTGACCTGAAGTAAAGGAGAAAAATAATATGTAATCCCTTAATGACACAGAAGCTTTTGTAAAATCTAACGTATTTAGAGTTATGATGTTAACAGATACTACTTTTAAAGGCATAAACATAGACAGATAGATGGAACAAATTTAATATATTACAGAAATTTCTTTTTTTTTTTGCATCCATTTTTATTAATTCATACCCATGAGAACATTTTAAATGCTGATGCACCCAGAAGAGGGTGCCCATCCATCACTGACATACACACTATAAGGAGCAATTCAGAGCAGTCAATTTACTTTGAATCCATGTTTTTGGACTGTGGGAGAAAGCTGGAGAACCTGGAGGAAACCCAGACATACATGGGGTGAACATGGAAACTTCACCCAGTTTGGGATTCGAACCTGGATCTCCAGCGCTGAGAGGCAGTTAGCAGTTAACCACTATGCCATCATGCCATCCTTCCTCCATTTTCTTATCTACTTTTCTTCCAGCTATTTTCTTTTTCTTTGCATTTGAATTTTAAGTCACAAATATGTATTAGAACCATAATTTACTACTAAAAGTAGAAAATATTGCCATTCCATAAAACCTTGGGTAACTGGTGATATAGAACTTTAAATAAAGGTACACTGTCATGGAAGATCGGTGTTTAAATCTTGAGTGATGTCATTGTCCCGGTTGGTTGCTCAAATTAACATGACTAATGGGTCAGAAACTAGATCAGGAATGATGAATTACTGAAGGGGTGTAGTGACATCTAATATTAATTAATGTACAATTAACAAAAAATGAGACATTTAAACACATGTTCATACTTAGGCACAATTTAGCATTTCCAACTAATCTGACTTCATGTCTGTGAGAAGACACCCAAGCTTCTAAGGGAAACCCACACAGACATTGAGAGAACATGCAAACTTCACACAGACAGCATCCTGCCAGTCCTCGCATGACTTGCATTTATTCATTCATTCATTATCTCCCGCTTTATCCTCTAATTAGGGTCCCGGTGGGGTTCCCCATGCCCATCCAGGGGAGAACATCTTGGGCGCTGGGCAGATACACCCAGGACAGGGCGCCAATCCATCGCTGGGCACACACTCACACACACAGACACACTCTATATGGGACAATTTTGAAAATTCAATTGACTTGATCCATGTTTTTGGACTGTGGGAGGAAACCCACGCAGACACGGGGAGAACATGGAAACTCCACCCAGATGGGGATTCGAACCAGGAATCCCTAGCGCTGAGAGAAGAACGTGCTAACCACTAAGCCACCCTAGCGACTTGCATTTAACAGGTTAATAATTTTATATAAACTGTTTTAAAAGAGAGGTGGATGCACGATGCTGGGAAACTGGACTTGATCAAATATTGCAGAATGTTTGTTTGATACCATGTGACTGTCTAACATTACTATCTCATCATCTTTTGCTTAATCCTCTACTAAGGTGGCAGGGAGTTCTCCATGTCCATCAAGGGGATAATGTTTTGGGCGCTGGGAAGATACACCCAGAACAGGGTGCCAATCACTCACCCAGGCTGCCTGTATAAGTATTTGTATAATAATTATAATTCTGATATTTATTTCTTTAAAACAAATGTGACCTAGGCTGTAATCACCTGACAGAGTTTTTGCTTTAACACCTAAAAGTTGTTGGTTTAAAGAATAAACATACAGCCTTATTTTATCTGTAATTTTATATTTGTATGATAAAAATGCAGAAATGGCTTGGAGACCGAGTTTGTAATATTTTATAGAAAACAGAGACATTATCTGAGAGGTAAACACTGGAAGCGTAAAGCTGCAGCACATTCTTACATTTTTACCTTCATAAAAGTCATGTGTGCACATAGTTTTGCCAATGATAGTAGGAATGTTGAGATCGGTGGAACACTGTAGGAGCTCCTCTGCCATGCCTTCATCCAGCTCTGTGCTCCTGATGATAACCTTACCCAGAACCACTTGCTCAAACTGCGGCTGGAAGAAAGAATCCACTGCCTTATCTGTGATTACCACTGTGCCGGGAGCAAGACCTAAAGCAGGACACACAGAGAGGCAGCGAAAGAAATGCTATTATGATTACTGAAAATAAATCCATGTGGCGTAAGAGACAAACAGAATATAAATTTGCAGTAAATAAATCTGAGTTTTAGGTTCTTGTAATGTTTCAACTTTGAAATGTTATTTTATGTAACTTTTTTATTGAAACTAAAATTAGTTATCTGTATCCTAATTTGTTTTTTGTTAAATTATTGTTTCAGGCAACACAAATGTAGCCTCCTAGAAAATCTGAATATGTAGTATAGTTTTCCAGTTGTTAGTTTTTCCATTTGTTTAATATCTGGACATGGCTGTCCTACACTGTTGTTGCTGCCTGGCTGCTCAAGGAGGATGAGTCCCCCACTGAGTCTTGGTCCTCCCAAGGTTTCTTCCTTAAATAACAAAATAAAAGGGAGTTTTTTCTTGCCACTGTCGCTTCGGCTTGCTCTTTGGGGGTTTAAAGGCATTTCATTCTGTAAAGCTGCTTTGTGACAATGTACTGTTGTAAAAACCACTATATAAATAAATTACTTGAAAATTACTTAAAACTTAATGAAGGCAAGTCTGTGAACCCCAATCTGTTTTTGATCTTCCACATTTCCCAAGTTCCTCAGTGCAAATATACTTCATTTGCATCATGTTGACAAGTACATCTCATCTCATTTCATCTGCTTAGTTTAACCCTCTACTAGGGTCGCAGAGGGGGTCCCCATGGCTGTCGAGTGGAAAAAGTTTCGGGCGCTGGGCAAATACACAGAGGACAGTCTGCCAATCAATCCATCGCTGGGCAGACAAGTACAACTGTTTAACTAATGCATTTCTCACTTGGTCTTACACAATTTTTTAACTAAAACTATAGCCATGCCATAGCCTTTAAGCTGGGTTTAATTAGGTGTCCAGAGAAAATCATGAAGAGCAGAGAATTACTTTTGTTGTGGCACTCAACACATATTTGACATTTGTTTTGTTTGTGCTGTAACCTGCAGCTATTTTTTAAAAATAAAACCCAAAAAGCTATAAAAGAGAACAAAAAACACTTTTATAGTTACCAATGCCTCCCGAGGTCCCTATGCGGAACAGCATGACATCGCGACAGTGGGCGTGGTAAAGGAGCTTGATGAGCTCATGAAGCATTATGGAGATGGATGGTACACCCATTCCATGCTAGACAGAGACAAATATACCATTAATTATTAACCAAGCATTAGCAGTAAACAGTCAGTGTCATCAATTTTTAAGAAGCATATTGAAAAAAAAAAACAAGTTGAAAAATGCTACCATCCCCTGGGATTTACAGAAAACAGAATGTTTTATTTATTTAGATTTTATAATGCGTTGTGTAAATAATAATTTATTATGGTCTTCCGAGCATATGGCAGTAACTATAATATATACTAAATGCACAAATGTGTTGGGACCTTAACACATTACACCTGTCTTTTACAGATTAGCTCTTTTTTGGAACCTTTGGAACTAGAATAGTTTTTACTGTACTGGCTCTCTACAAGATTTTGAAAAGTGGTTAAGGGAATTTTTTGCCAATTTATACACAACAAAATTTGTGAATTCAGACACTGAGGTTGGTCAAGGCTACCTGGTTTGCAATTTTTGTTTAAGTCCGTCTGAATGTATTCAATAGACTTAAGGCCAGAAATTCTGTGCAAGCAGTCAAATTATTTTCACTTATTTCACAATTTATGTGTGGCTTCACTGAGCCAATGATTGGCTACCGTATTTTCAGGACTATAAGGCGCACCTAAAAGCCTAAAATTTTCCCAGAATTCGGACATGCGCCTTATAATCCGGTGCGCCTTATACGTTTACTGAGTTCCAAAATCTATAAAAGTATTTTTGTGCGACCGGGTGGTTTTTTCCACACATCAAAAAAGTGTGAAAAGCCGTATGAAGAAAATTAATTCGGAGCTCGCCGTCATTCCGGGAGGATTAAATAAAGAACTCCGACCGCTGGACATTGGCGTAAACGGGGCGTTTAAAGTAAAGTTGCGGGCGGCGTGGGAGCGATGGATGATAGACGGTGAACACACGTTAACTCGGAGGCAGCGGCGGGCGAGTTACGCCACCGTCTGTGAATGGATTGTGGATGCCTGGGCTGAGGTTTCTGCTGTAACTGGTGTCCGAGCTTTCACGAAAGCTGGCATCGTCGCCGAACAGCCGCTCGATAGTGAAATTGTGCAGCCTTTTAATTCAGACACAGAAGACGTGTCACAGGATTTGTGGGAGAAGAGTGATTAAAATAATGTGTTTTGTCAAGTAGTAGTAAACTTCAATTATAAATCAGCGTTTTGCATCCTTTCCTTTTCTTGTAGATCGTATTAGCAAGTGCCTTATAATACGGTGCCGTACAAAATAAGTACCGTACAGAAATAGAGTCCGTAATTGAGACTGCGCCTTATAGTACGGTGCGCCTTATACGTGGATTAAATACAGAAATAGACCTCGTAATTCAGACTACGCCTTATAATACGGTGCGCCTTATGGTCCGGAAAATACGGTAATTAAATAATTTTAGAAATGACCAGATGTACAAATGCACCTTATCTGTAGTTATCAGATAATTTAAAATTCGTACATTATGCTATAGTAATATAAGAAACAGTTTGATTATTTCATGATTTTATACTGAAAAAAACATCAGCTGTTTTCTGTCCTAACTCTGTTTTTTGTGGAACTGTCAGAGTCAATTCAGAAATGAATTTGTGGCTCCTGAAAAAGTCATGTGTACATGAGAGTACTCACACTTATAGAGAGTACCGGTCCCACTTTGAACATGGAGTAGCGGTCAGTATCCTCACAGATATCGCTGATGTCACTGATGTTGCCTGGGAGCTTCAATTCCTCATGCATGAACTGAGCAAAAGCCTTCATTCGGTTGGCACTGCCTCCAACACATACAAACTACAAATCACAGAAATATACACATGCAATTTTATTAGTCATTATTCCTCATAGTATGGCCTTCCTGTCTTTGTAGCACTACATGAATTGATGCATGATTCATTTTGTGCACTTTAATTCGGACACACCTTGATGTCTCCAAACATAGCAGGCAAGTTGTGCGTTTTGGTGCTAAGGTTGAAGTGATAGAGAATGTCTTCCTCCATGGTGTCCAAGTGAGGATTCTTCACATACTCCATCTCACTGTACAGAAATAATGGTTGCATTTAATGAGGGCATGACATTCTAATACTACAGCATGGAAGGACAACAACTTTGTATACGCTCACTGTCCGCTTTATTAGTGACACGTCCTTGTCCCTACAATGTTTTTTACCATTTTATCATCGTCACTTACCATATGGATGCACTTTATTATTTATTATCGAAATATTTGTCTAGAGGTGACACGGTGGTTAGCACGTTCATCTCTCAGCGATCCAGGTTTGAATCCCAATCTGGGTAGAGTTTTCATGTTCTCCCTGTGTTCTACAGTTTCCCACAGTCCAGAAACATAGATTTGAGGTCAATTGAATGCTCTAAATGGTTCCATACGGAGTGTGTTTGTGTGTGTGTCTGTGTGAGTGAGTGTGGCCAGCGATAGATTTGTGCCCTGTCCTGCTTCCGAAACATTCTTTATTCTGTTTTTTAATGATTAGGACCCTCACTGGAGCCCCAGTGGTGGATTTTGACGGTGTGGTAGCGATGTGTGTTAGTATGTGTCATTCCAGTATTTAAACACATGGTGCATCTACAGATAAACAAATACCAAGTATAAATGTCCAGCTACAAGCATTCTGTAGGTCATGTCATGTAAGCTCGAATTTGTGATTGTAGGATGACAAACACCCTGTCAGCTTCACCACAGTGCCACACAAATAACCCCTGTTCTATTTTGACCATTAAAAACATGTGTACAGAAACAAATGGACTACATTCTGTAATTACAGAACTACAAAATCTATCTATATTGTAAAGATGGCCTTTTTTCTATAAGAAAAGCTAATGAAATGTTGAATGAGTGAACAAAGTGTTGGGAAGTCTAAAGTCACCTACAGTTAGGAGTAAGGAAACAGCTGATGTGTTTTTTTTTAATAAAGATATAAAAGGGAAGTTGCTGGGGCATTATTGTTCTTATTTCAGGGCTGGAACTGCTTTGGCATCAAGATGACTCCAACAAAATTTGTAAAATTCCAGTGTTAAGATTTTCTTCAGATTTGGTAAGTCATTTAGATTTTTGCCAACTTGAAAGCTCATTTAAAATTATTTTCTAATTGCCTCACATAGTGTCTTAAACATTCATTTTCACAAATAAACTGATTTATATTTTTTGTTGGACAGTTAATGAGTGGCATTGATTTCATCTCTCACTCATTATCTTCCAATTATTCTTCTGCTAGGGTCCCCGTTTCAGGGAGGAAAGTTTTGGGCGCTGGGCAGATACACCCAGGGTGCCAATCCATAGCTGTGCACACTCACACACACAGACACACAAACTATGTAGAGGCAGCCAATTCACCATGACCTGTCACTTTGGATTGCTCTGTACTATTGTACTATTGTAAAAAGTGCCATATCTATATATATTTGGAACTTAAATCTCATACAGTGACATACAGAAATATATATATATATATATATATATATATATATATATATATATATATATATATATATATATATATATATATATATATATATGGGAGAAAACCGGAGAACCAAGAAAAACCCACGTAAACACGAGGTGAGCATGAGAACGTCACCCTGACTTGAAATTCAAACCTGCATCCCCAGCCCTGAGAGGCAGAACTTTTGTGAAAAAAAAAAGGTTTGTTTGCACCGTCTCTCCAACCTACTGACTGCATCCCTCAACATTAAATTACTGAGATAACACAGAAACACTTACTCAATATATTCAGTGTGTAAAATTGGTGCCATGGTTGTATTTACACCGATCTGTAAAAAAATATGGATTTAAATGGATTATAGTCAACATAAAGTCATAATGTAATAAAACAAAGCTGCAGTGGAACCGTACAGTACTTACATCACTGAAGTAATGTTACACTCTGTATATCTCTGTATGAGATTTAAGTTCCAAAAAGTATTTGACTTACTCACAAATTTCTAATTACAAATATAAGTCGGATTTCAGAACAGGCCTTAATATAGCTGTGTACTTTGGTTATGGGAGGAGGTGTAGCTTCTGTTCTGCCTCTCCACTGGTCCATTTCTCCATGTTTGTTGACATGGGCTGTCTATGTTTTTGTCATTGATCTTAGTTCTAGTTAGCTTTCACAGGTGAATGAAATGAAACTTTAACACAAACTCAGGATGCAAACGTCACCTCGCGTTGGCAATGATTGTCTATGTTGTTGTGCTCTAGCATGCACCATATGTCAGATTCGCTACATGGGCAAATTTGTTGGAACAACCCAACTGGGACTGAAGCTTCCACTCTTGTGAGAAGGCTTTCTACAAGATTAAAATTCTGGATCCCCAGCACTGAGAGGCGAACGTTTTAACCACCGCAATGTAATTTCTGTTCTAGTTCATTTTAAAAGTATTAGCTGGTATACAAATCAGTGCTGTGTGCAGGTGAGTTAAGGTCTTCCACATTAATCTCACTCCGAAATGACGTCATTGACTGTGCTTTGTGTGCAGTGGCAATGTAAATAGCCTCTGTCCAAATTCATCTGATTTCCCCATGCCCACACAGGGGAGAATGTTTTGGGCACTGGGCAGATATACCCAGGACAGTGTGCCAGTCCATAGATGGGCACACACTCACTCACACAGACATACAAACTATATAGGGGCAATTCATTCATTCATCATTCATTATATTTTGCTTAATGCTCTACTAGTGTTGTAGGGAGGGGGGTTTCCCCATGCCCATTGAGGGAAGAACGTTTCAGGCGCTGAGTAAAATTTTGCTAATTTAGTTAAAATGTGAAAGTTTTGGATTATAAAAGCGCTCTTTCTGGAACAGACCCCAGTCCTTCTGAATACATTAGTGAGATGAATCCAAGCAATTGCATCTCTATTAAATAGGTCAAGAGACTGAACGTCCTTATTGACATAAATACTGAAGCAGTGAAGGCATTTTATTCAGGGAGTTCACAGTTAAAGAAAAAAAAATGAAGATCGTTAAGAATGGCTGTTGAGTGGCATTGTTAGCAATTATACTCAATGCTGAGTTACAACTAACCTGACTTAATTAAGCATCAGCCACCTGCCTGCCTATGCTTCAGCGTCTTAATGACCGTGTGGAGTTTTCATTAGTGCCTATTTGTGCCTGGTTGTTGAACGCCAGTGTGCTTTATTTTGGGAATGGGCACATTAGGGCCCTTTTATGTATGATCTTCACACAGTGCACTCTTCTGTTTATATTAGGTTGCTTCACAGTGTAGAATGGGCAGAAGCTTAGACCTAAAATGCATCGCCTGTCTCTGTAATTATCCAAGTTAATTAGGTAATTTACTAGAATGGCCTAATATAGTCATGATTTCCCTAAGAAGACTATTACTTTCCAACTGCACACATACACACACGTGCGCACACACTCACACACACACACATGGTCAAAAGCAGCTTATATACTGAATTTACTATATGCAGCAGATACATATATTTTAATTAAAAAAAAATAAAAAAAAACACTGAAAGACATTTGTTTGGTCATGTGGTTACAGAATTTACATTTCATTTGTTTTTTTATTTAAATGTAATATTTAAGTCTCCATTTATTTTAGATGTGCTGCACGATTAACTGCAGTTGTGATACCAGTTTTTAAAATTAAATAATTGTTAAGGGATGCAAATTAAAAGGAACTTTTAGTTTTTTTATACCTGTACCATTTTTTATCTCTAATCTTTAGTAAGAATAGAAACAAAGGAAGAGATTCATTATTTGGATAGAAGTTAAAAGCCAGAACACAATTTAATTCTAGGGGACAGTCTTCTATGTGAAGGTTAAATCCTTGATTTTGATGTTTAAATACATGTACTTTACAGGCATGAAGCTCATTCAATGATTATTTCTGTCACTGTCCTTTTTCTTTGTCTTGTCTGAGTAAATAATTTAGACATGTTACTTTTTTTCATTCTCCCTGTGTTTGCGTGGGTTTCCTCCAAGTTCTCTGGTTTCCTCCCACAGCATGGGGAGGCCAAAAACATGGATTTAAGGTGAAGTTGCTGCTCTAAATTACCCCTATATAGTGTCTGTATATCTGTGTGAGTGAAGGATGGATTGCTGCCCTGTCCTGGGAGTATCTGCTCAACACCTGAAACGTTCCCTCTTGGATGGACATGGGAAACCCCCACATGACTCTAGTAGAGGATTATGAAGAAGATAAGATGAGATCATTATTATCTTCTACTTAATACTCTACCAGGGTTCAAGGGGTCCATTCAGGGGACAAAGTTTCAGGACTTTGTAGGACAGGGTGCCAATCTATTTCTGGGCACACTCACTCACACTGACATACATACAAACACACACTATATAGGGCAATTTAGAACATTTAATTTACCTGGAATCCAAGTTTTTGGACTGTGGAGTTTATTATTTCATATAATGCACCTAAGCAAGATGACAAAACATCTAAATTATTCTGTCCCAGAGGATGGATGGCACTTGAGTGAGCCACTCTCATTTGCAATATGTGAGCCACATATGTACCAGATTATGGCCAAATGTCAGTGAAAAGGATATAGGTAGCATTGCCAAATCTCTACCAGACGTAGTGGATTTTATGCAACATATGGGCAATATAAGTTTTTTTTAGATGCAGGACTCTTATGGATTACATGTAGGTAGCACTGCCACATCACCGCCAAACGTGAACCACATATGTTTTGGGACATGCGGGCCAACTGAATGTTTGGCTCATATGCAGTTTGTCAGAGCCAGCAGTGAGCCAGCAGTGCCATATCACAGCCAGAAGTGGCACACATCCATATGCATATGCAATCAGGGGCATGTGCATAACAAGTTTTAGAAAATATGGATTTTTTGTAAATAATTGGGCATGTTTGAAATAGTAATGTAGTTGCTCTAGTACTGTAGCTTAGTGGTTAACATGTTTGCCTCTCAGCGCTGGGGATCCAGCTTCAAATCCTGATCTGGGAGGAGTTTTCATGTTCTTCCAATATCCACGTGGGTTTCGTCTGGGTTCTTCGGCTACCTCCCACAGTCCAAAAACATGGATTCAAAGTAAATAAAAACTCTAAATTGCCCCATATAGAATGTGTCTGTGTGTAAGGTGTGTGCCCAGCGATAGATTGGCGCCCTGTCCTGGGTGTATTTGCCCAGCGCCGAAACGTTCTACAATGGATGGGCATGGGCAACCCCCCTGCGACACTAGTAGAGGATTAAGAAGAAGATAAGAATGAATGAATAAATTTGAACATGTTTAAAACCTAGTTCAGAGGTTTAGTGGTTAGCACATTTGCCTCTCAGCACTGGGGATCCAGGTTCGAATTCCAATATGTTCTCCCCGTGTCTGTGTGGGTTTCCTCTGGGTTCTCCGGCTTCCTGTTTTCATAGGTTTATAGAACTCCTGATTTACTTTGTAGCCGGAAAGTTGTTTTTAAACTTATTATCTTTGGTTTAGAAGACCTTTGCCCTGTAATAGAAATTGTTCCACAACTGGAAATTCTAAAGTTCAGAATATTTTTTACATAATCACATGTTCTGGTAGTACAGGCCTAAATGTTTTAGGAAGGAACAGTAAGTACCATCAGATTACTCTGAAGTAGAAATATACATGTCCTTACAGATAAAGAACTGGACATGATTTTTTATTTGTGTGTTTGTCTCTAAACTGCACATTAATGCAATTTTGTAAACTGACAACCCGTTAAAAATCAATATAAGCATCCACCCTTTAGTGACAAGAGGATAAAAAATTCCATGTCACTGCAATCCTTTCTTTCCTGTACAACCAGTGACCGATAGAAACGACATGCATTGCCGCTTTGTTGTACACAGAGGGATGCTGATAGTTATTTAGTACATTTATTTAAAAAGGTATAGTAACTCAGGGCTTAGCGTTTAGCACGTTCGCCTCCCAGCGCTAGGGATTAGCGGTTCGAATCCCAATCTGGGTGGAGTTTCCATGTTCTCCCCGTGTCCGCGTGGGTTTGCTCCAGGTTCTCTGGTTTCTTCCCACAGTCCAAAAACATGGATCAAGTCAATTGAATTCTCCAAATTACCCCATATAGAGTGTGTCTGTGTGAGTGAGTGTGTACCCAGCAATAGATTAGCGCCCTGTCCTGGGTGTATCTGCCCAGCGCCCAAAACGTTCTCCCTTGGATGGGCATGAGGAACCCCCCCATGACCCTAGTAGAGGATAAAGCGGGAGATAATGGATGGATGCTCTATTAAATAAATAGTAACTCTATTTTAAGATAATCATCAACTGTGAGAAGCCCAGGCTAATTGTGATCTGCCTAATTACACTACATGGCTTGACTTGTTTGTAAGAGTTTTTGTCTTCAGAATAGCATTTATTTAAGTGTTTTATTTAAGTGTTTAATAAGGTTGAGGTCAGAGCTTTTTGTAGGACAGTCAAGTGCGCTGACACCAAACTCGCCTAATCATGCCTCGATACATCTCACTCTGTGGACTTGGGCACAGTCATGTTGGAACATCAGAGATCCAAATTGATATAAACGAGTTGGAACTATACATTTGTCCAAAATGTAGAAGCACATGCCTGATTTATACAGCTGTGGCAATGAAACTGAACGAAATCCCTGAATTCAATGATTACACAGTGTGTGGGCGTATGTGGGTGGCTTACTGGTTAGCACATTTGCCTCTCAGCGCTAGGCATTCCCGGTTTAAATCCCCATCTGGGTGGAGTTTCCATGTTCTCCCCGTGTCCGCGTGGGTTTCCTCCGTGTTCTCCGGTTTCCTCCCACAGTCCAAAAACATGGATCAGGTCAATTGAGTTCTCCAAATTGCCCCATGTAGAGTGTGTTTGTGTGCGTGTCTGTGTGCCCAGCGATAGATTGGCGCCCTGTCCTGGGTCTATCTGCCCAGCGCCTGAAACGTTCTCCCCTGGATGGGCACGTGTGCCCTAATATTTTTTACATCTAAGGTGCGAAATGTAAAACAGTAATGGATTAAACAAAGCTTTAAGCTTTTTTACAAGCACTAATTTTTACATACATCCTGATCATGTTGGCAACATTGATGTCTCATCTTATATCATTATCTTTACAGCTCAATTTTTTACTAGGATCACTGGACAGATAAACCCAGAACAGGGCACCAATCCATGACTATGCACATACTTACACACCCAGACAGACACACACACACACTACAGAATATAAGGGCAATTTAGAGCAGATAATTCACCTTGTTTCCACGTTTATGGAATGTGGGAGAAAACTAGAGAACCAGGCGAAAATCCACACAGACACAAGGAAAAACATGGAAACTTTATCCAGATTAGGGGTCAAACCTGGACTCCCAGCAATAAGGGGTGGCAAAATCTAGATTTACTGGCAAAATCTAGTGGTTAATATGCTTATATTATAAGACTGCATTATATCACCGGTTTGCTGTTGTTGGTCTTTCACATTCTAGATCAACAGAAGATTAGTTTTAATTGTTTTAACTTGAAATAGCCAGCGATGGATTGGCGCCCTGTCCTGGGTCTATCTGCCCAGCGCCCGAGATGTTCTCCCCTGGATGGGCATGGGAAACCCCACCGCGACCCTAATAGAGGATAAAGCTGAAGATAATGAATGAATGAACTTGAAATAGGTCAGTTTATTTTTGTAAGATGAGTGCCTTAAATTGAATTAAATAATTTAAAAGATTGGTTTTAGTAATTTCTTGCTTAAAATATTCCAGAGTATTTTTCAGTGCTGAAGTTGATTCTGTGCATCTGTTTAGTGTTTGTTTTGACAGAGGGGTACATTGACCAGTCAGATTTGAACTATGCTATAAGAACAGGTTGTTTACTCATGCAAGGCAAACTTTGGGTTAATGATGAAAGCAGATTATAGCCAACTAAAGGGTTTTTTAAATAGTATATAATCTATTTAATATTATATTAAGGTTATTCAGTTATGAATTGTGTAACCTGTTCACTAAAAAGTTATAAATATAACTTGCTTTGCACTACACATTAACTTTTTAAAGAAACATGTTACCCACCCACTGCCACTTACAGGGTTATGTAATGAGAGAGGATTCAGATCATGAGATCCCAAATTGTCCAAAGTAAATAAATGATGCTTGGTTCAAAGGCATTTCAGTATCGATTTTCCTCACAGCTGAAAAAGAATTATTGGCAGAATTATTTTCTACCTTTATTTATTCTTTAAATTCACAAAGCTGGATTCATTCCTGAATTTTATCTACTGTGACTTGAACAGTATTAGAAATAAAAATGCAGTCCTGTTGTAACAGCTGCATGGTCTGAAGAAATCTGGGAATATCAGATTATCAGAATATCTGGGGAAAAATAAATATTGCTGCAATATTGTATGTTAAAAGGATGTTATGCAACAGTGTGATGTAATGACACCAAGCTGAATGGGAAAAGCATAACATTTTTTGGTTTACAAAAGAACTTTACACACCCACCCAACTTCAGTAACACCCCTCCATATATATATATATATATATATATATATATATATATATATATATATATATATATATATATATATATATATATATATATATAAGTAAGCAGTGCTTGATAATTGTTGTTGATGCATAGTCCCGGGGTTGGGGTGGTCCCCATGCCCCCCCAGCGGAGAAGGATTCAGGAGACACCCAGGACAGGGCGCCAATCTATCACGTACACAGACACACACCCAAGCCACATTCTATATGGGGCAATTTAGAGCATTATATTTACCTTGAATCCATGTTTTTGAACTGTGGGAAGAAAATGGAGAGCCTTGAGGAAATCCATGTGGAGACTGGGAAAACATGGAAACTCCACCCCAGATTGGTATTCGAACCTGGATCCCCAGCGTTGGGAGGTGCTCACTACTAAGCCACCGTGCCACCGTGCCACCCGCAACAGGAGATTAATGTAAGTAAACTATTATGCACTTCAGTTGTTTGACTATTTATTGTCTTTGTTTGTATTTTGTACATAATGAAATAATGGGCTCCTGCATAATCACTCTCTTTCTCACAAACCAGTATTACAGAACTGGGGCGTTTTGTATGAATAATAACATAATATAATATACGAAGATTATCCTTATGTGGTTCACACATTTAATGTTTTCAATTACATTAATTTCAGAAAATTAATTTCAAAAATTACTTTTTTTTATTGAAAGCTATATATATATATATATATATATATATATATATATATATATATATATATATATATATATATATATATATATATATATATATATATATATATATATATATATATATAAGTAAGTCTAATATCGAAAATGATATTGCGGTCACTATAACAGACGTCTAAATTGAGTTACTGAGTGTGAAACAGAATAAAACAGCTCGCCATCTAGTGGTTAAATTATTTTAATACATGATTCTGAATGTGGCATTAGTCTACAGCAGGGTTCTGTAACATCTTTCATCAGTGATATCAATATCAATATGTGGATTGCAGCTTTGCAGCTTGGCCCTTTCCTTTTGTTATTATGAGGTAACCACTGTTTTTGAAACTTTAAGAAAATTTCCTCAGAAAATAATCAGAAAGACTCAAGGAAAATAATAATTAATTTATTATCTTGCGCCTAATCCTCTACTAGGGTGGGGGGGAGCTTTTGGGCATAGGGCAGATACACCCACGACAGGGCAATTTAATAGCAGTCAATTTACCTTAAATCCCTGTTTTTGAATTGTAGGGAAAACCAGAGAACCCGGAGGATACCCGCACAGACACAGGCAGAACATGGAAACTAGACCCAGATTGGGATTCAAACCTGTATCTAAGAGGTGAACATGCCAAACACTGAGCCACTTGCCACCCTCAATGAAAATACTATTAATGTAAATGAGGTGGTTTATTAAAGAAAGAATCCGTTAACCTCTGTCTTTAAACTCATTCATTATCTCCCGCTTTATCCTCTATTAGGGTTGCGGTGGGGTTCCCCATGCCCATCCAGGGGAGAACGTCTCGGGCGCTGGGCAGAAAGACCCAAGACAGGGCTCCAATCCATCGCTGGGCACACACTCACTCACACAGTGAGCTTAGTGGCTAACCACTAAGCCACCGTGCCGCCGCATTTCTAACAAACCCCAAAAAGTTCTGTAAGGTGATATTTGTGTGTCACATATCTTTCATCAGGGGGATTACCTTGTGGAAACATGTAATTATCTTATACGTGCAAGATAATTTCCTTGGAATTATTATGCATCTGTAATCCCAGGTCTATGTGCAAGCAGCAAGAATTTCATTGCACGGCATTATGAAAGTAACCCTTTGATTAATTGAGTTCTTTTCATTTCATGGTGGATTCGTGGAAGTGGAAGACAGTGAATGAATAATGAATATTTAGTAAGTGGGGCATTTTGCTTGGGGCCCGCAAATGCCATGTAGCGGCCATTTTGGAACCCTTTTTTTCCTTTGATATCTTAAGTTGGCTTTCTATTGGCAGCATTTTCCTACCGAAAGTCGACTTGTGATATGCAACGTTTCCCGACTAAAGCTTTGATAACACTTTTTATAAACCTAATCAATTGTGGTGCTGAATGCTGGAACAATATCTGCTCCCGGGCTCGCCACAATTGCATCGGCATAAAAGCTGGAGTGAGAGAGGAGTCTTTGAGTGGTATCGATATGATCTCCACAGTCACCTTCTATTCCCTCATGGTAGTTATAAGCCCATCTTTTTTTTCCCCGAAGGGAGGCTCAAATGACCATGCCGCCATGTTTCACTTTCCTGGAAACATTTGAAGTCTGGATGAGTTTTCTTTTTTTTTTTTTTAGAATAAAAACTAATACAGTGAAATGGTGAAAGGTAAATTAGTAGACAGACAGAAATACAGAGAGTGAAATATCAGACTCATCTCTCCTCAGTCATCACCCTTATTGCAACTATAAACAGTCAATATACAAACAAAAGAAACATGCAACACAAGTATCTGATTCAATTTTGACCCTGAGTGAAAAGTCGATCATGGAACTGGATGCATTAATTTTCTTTCTATCAGATTGAAAAAAAGGCCAAATAATTCCTGTCACTGTGCTGCTCATATCTATGCAGATGTTTAATAACTGAAAATATGATAGACAGACACATCATAGATACTGGTGGCTATGGTAACTGTGTGATATTTTTATACTGGAAAAGAGAACTATAATAACTAAATATTCATTCATCAGTGTAATATTATTTAGACATTTTGTCATAATACCATAATACAGCTGTATTTAAAATGTGAGCGTTATAATCCAGTATATTATCCACTAGCTGTCCTTCCTGGCTGTGTTCTAAAGACATGTAAGATCATACAGCATTGTCTACATCCAGAGTGTAAGCAATACGGTGTTTGTCCTCATGCATATAGAGAAGGGGATGAGCATTTGCAGTGATGGTAATGATAAACCTGGTGTCAATAAGGAGAAAATCCCAAGGGCATAAAATAAATAAGTGCTTATAATAAGTTTCATCATCCAATGTTAGTGAGGCATTTAATTTATTTCTCTCTTATTTGCAGTCTCTCTATATTTACCTCTTTAATTACATGCACTCAGCCAAAATTTCAATGTGTTCAAACTGTCAGTAATATGCGCTATGCAGTATGCACCCAATATAAGTTCTAAATATTTCCCTCAATTTAAAGTGCTATAATTCACTGTATTCGCAAATAAAACAAAGCCAGAACTGAACTGGTAATTTGTCATAGCAGGCATTTTCATTCATTCATTCTCTCCCGCTTTATCCTCTATTAGGGTCGCGGTGGGTTTCCCCATGCCCATCCAGGGGAGAACATCTCGGGCGCTGGGCAGATATACCCAGGACAGGGCGCCAATCCATCGCTGGGCAAGCAGGCATGTTCCTGGTGGACAATTTAGAGAGGGTGGCCCATTGGTCCAACTTCAATATAGACAGTGCACTGAACCAATCAGGGTATGGTGCCACGGTGACCCCACCTCTTCCCTGCATGGTTAAATGGTTAAACACCTGACATACAGCACATGGATAGGGAACAGCAAAAAAAAAGCAGCATGGCCTTATCTGCAAAAATATATGACACTTGTCGAACCGTCAGAGAAAAAAATGTGTGCTTTCCATTACTAAAACCAAACTGTTGTCAATATCTAAGACATTCAACACCAACCTAAGAACCCACATTCTTGGTACTCATTCATTTATCTGATGAAGGAGACAATAATTAAACAGGTGTGCAAAATAATACCCCATAGTTTGACTTAAAGTGTCATCGTGTAATGAATGCTATTCATTATGCTGACAATCAGGGGAAATGTCTTCAAAGGTATTGAAACTAGCCTGTCTAAGAGTTTATCCATCATTTCTGATCAAGGTATAAACTACATGTAGTTTTTTTATCATTATGAAATTAGAATAGCATAAACAATAGTGTTTTAATCAATAAGCTCCATTTATTCACACTAAATTCTATAAAGATAATTTTTGTGTTAGGCCATTGTCAGAAATCTTTTAATTAGTGTATCTGACTCATTTTGTACTGATCTGATATTTCTGTAACTTGGCTTGCTATATTTCGATGGGTGGGAGCTTTTGTGTAGTAAAGCTTCATTTATTGTCAAGTAACTAATAGCTTAGCTACATTTTACAAGAAGCACTGCCTACATATTTAAACCAACATTATATCTCAGTAAAAAGTTTAACATTTCTGAAACATTTCTTTTACCTGAACTTATTTGTGGACTCTTAAATGATATTCTGACACTTGGCAGGAGTGTTCTCTAACCTGAGCTTCACCTGAACACAATTGATCTGACGTTATAAGTGAAGTTCTTTAGTCTTATCGCTATGACAACCACACTCTCAATGATTCAGAACACTCCATAATACTCTGTGGACAGTAAAGGATTAATAAAACAAAATAGATTTGTAGTTTTTTCATATTTTGGGTTTTTTTTATTCACTTTTTTCTCCCACAGTGTTATTGCTTTATTCAACCGCTTCAATTACACGCAAATTGACTATTATTCAAATTAAGTGTCGATGTCATTTAGCAAGCCACTAGTTTCAGTGTTGAGCATGTGTATATTTCAAGGAGATTATGTACATTCTCTCATTTGTAAGTTGCCTTGGAAGTTGTTTGTAAGTGTCTGCTAATTGACTAAATCTCGTGTTCTACTAATTATGAGTATGATTATGAGCTGCTGGTCTGCCAGGGCCAATTTCTTTGGCCTTAAACGCAATTTGGCAGAAGTGCTTCAATTGTGGACTTTTCAACATGTGATGATCATGTATCTGTATTGTGTAAAAAATACATGATAACAGTAAGCCTCCTCCGATGAAGGAGGCTATAATTAAACAGGTGTGCAAAATAATGCCCCATAGTTTGACTTAAAGTGTCATCGTGTAATGAATGTTTAATTTTTTTGATGACTATCAGGGGAAATGTCTTCAAAGGTATTGAAACTAGCCTGTCTAAGAGTTTATCCATCGTCTCTGATCAAGGTATAAACTACATGTAGTTTTTTTTTATCATTATGAAATTAGAATAGCATAAACATTAGTGTTTTAATCAATAAGCTCCATGTATTCACACTAAATTCTATAAAGATCATTTTTGTGTGTTAGACCATTGTCAGAAATCTTTTATTTAGTGTATCTGACTCATTTTGTACTGATCTGATATTTCTGTAACTTGGCTTGCTATATTTCGATGGGTGGGAGCTTTTGTGTTGTAAAGCTTCATTTATTGTCAAGTAACTAATAGCTTAGCTACATTTTACAAGAAGCACTGCCTACATATTTAAACCAACATTATATCTCAGTAAAAAGTTTAACATTTCTGAAACATTTCTTTTACCTGAACTTATTTGTGGACTCTTAAATGATATTCTGACACTTGGCAGGCACCTGAACACAATTGATCTGACGTTATAAGTGAAGTTCTTTAGTCTTATCGCTATGACAACCACACTCTCAATGATTCAGAACAATCCATAATACTCTTTGGACAGTAAAGGATTTATAAAACAAAATAGATTTGTAGTTTTTTCATATTTTGGGTTTTTTTTATTCACTTTTTTCTCCCACAGTGTTATTGCTTTATTCAACCGCTTCAATTACACGCAAAGTGACTATTATTCAAATTAAGTGTCGATGTCATTTAGCAAGCCACTAGTTTCAGTGTTGAGCATGTGTATATTCAAGGAGATTATGTACATTCTCTCATTTGTAAGTTGCCTTGGAAGTTGTTTGTAAGTGTCTGCTAATTGACTAAATCTAAATTCAAATCTCGTGTTCTACTAATTATGAGTATGATTATGAGCTGCCGGTCGGCCAGGGCCAATTTCTTTGGCCTTAAACGCAATTTGGCAGAAGTGCTTCAAGTGTGGACTTTTCAACATGTGATGATCATGTATCTGTATTGTGTAAAAAATACATGATAACAGTAAGCCTCCTCCGATGAAGGAGGCTATAATTAAACAGGTGTGCAAAATAGTGCCCCATAACTAATAGCTTAGCTAGATTTTACAAGAAGCACTGCCTACATATTTAAACCAACATTATATCTCAGTAAAAAGTTTAACATTTCTGAAACATTTCTTTTACCTGAACTTATTTGTGGACTCTTGATATTCTGACACTTTGATATTTGATATTCTGACACTTTGCAGGAGTGTTCTCTAACCTGAGCTTCACCTGAACACAATTGATCTGACGTTATAAGTGACGTTCTTTAGTCTTATCGCTATGACAACCACACTCTCAATGATTCAGAACAATCCATAATACTCTGGGACAGTAGAGGATTTATAAAACAGAAAATAGAGTTCCTTTGTAGTTTTGTCATATTTTTTTTTTTGGGGGGGGGGGGGGGTTATTCACTTTTTTCTCCCACAGTGCTTTATTCAACCACTTCAATTACACGCAAATTGACTATTATTCAAATTAAGTGTTGATGTCATTTAGCCAGCCACTAGTTTCAGTGTTGAGCATGTGTATATTCAAGGAGATTATGTACATTCTCTCATTTTTAAGTTGCTTTGTAAGTGGCTGCTTATTGACTAAATCTAAATTTAAATCTAAATTTAAAGCCTGGGCCAATTTCTTTGGCCTTAAACACAGTTTGGGAGAAGGGCTTCAAGTGCTTCAAGGCTTTTCAACATGTGAGGATCATGCAACCATCTGTATTGTGTAAAAAAATACATTTCTGCTTCTAAATGTACTTATGTTTTCTCTTTTGTGCACCACAAAGTCATCCTGCTGTTAAAAGAGGAAAAAGTCATATATTATCCATCCATTCATCTATTATATTCCACTCTATCCTCTGCTAGGGTGCTGGGAAGGGGGGGGGGTTCCACATGCCCATTCAGGGGAAAACTTTTCAGGCGCTGGGCAGGTACACCCAGGAGAGTGTGCCAATCTATCGCTGGGCACCCGCTACCTCACACAGACACACAAACACACTCTATAAACACTATACATCGGGTAATTTGGAAAATTCAATTGACTTGATCCATGTTTTTTGGATTGTGGGAGGAAACCGGAGAACCCGGAGGAAACCCACACGGACACGGGGAGAACATGGAAACTCCACCCGGATTGGGAGTCGAACCGCCCCATATCATATTACTCCAGTCAAATTTATCTGTTCAAAACTTTTAATATTTATCTTATTAAACACTGAGTGTGCCAATCTATCGCTGGGCACCCGCTACCTCACACAGACACACAAACACACTCTATAAACACTATACATCGGGCAATTTGGAGAATTCAATTGACTTGATCCATGTTTTTGGACTGTGGGAGGAAACCGGAGAACCCGGAGGAAACCCACGCAGACATGGGGAGAACATGGAAACTCCACCCAGATGGGGATTCGAACCGGGAATCTCTAGTGCTGAGAGGCAAACGTGCTAACCACTAAGCCACCGTGCCGTCCTATATATATATATATATACTAGTAATAAGAAGAAGTTTCTGTGTGTAGCTCCAGCCCTGCCTCTATGCCCTGCCTTCCTTCACATTGTCTAAAGTATTCTTAAAGTTTTAAATGTCCTGCAATAGAATGGTAACCAGTCCAAACCTGCTCCTCTTCTGCCTAAGCATTATTATAAAATGAATATCATGGACATGATTGACTTATTTAAAAAAGAAAAAGAAAGAAAAAGAAAAGCGCTGGGGATCCAGGTTTGAATCCCATCTGGGTCAAGTTTCTATGTTCTCCCCATGTTCGCGAGGGTTTCCTCCGGGTCCTCCAGTTTCCTCCCACAGTCCAAAAACATGGATTCAAGATAGATAAAAAATAAAAAATAAAAGTGTGTGTCCACAGGAATTAGCACATATAATAGTAATAATCATCATCATCGTCATAGAGTGGTTAGAGCTCTTGCTTCACAGAAGCCCTGGGTTTGATTCTTGTGGGCAGACAAGGTCTTTTCTGTCTATAGACATGTGCAGTACTCAGTAAAGGTTATAAAGAAAACCTAATTCTCATGAAAGAAAAATAACAAACACAGTCGGACAAAAACAAGTACCGCATACAAGGTCATGAAGTTAAGCTTCTGGTAAATACTGACGGAAAAAATGTACTGCTTTGATATTTCAAAATATTTTAACTGACGCTTAAATGTGACATTAAAACTTCACTCACATATAAGCTGAAAAACTCTCAAACCAAAACAGTAAGTTTAAAATCTGACAACTTCATGTTTTATTTTTTAATAATGAAAAGTAAATTTAGTAATAGAGATTCCCAGATGCTTTTTGTGTTCCTGTGCTTCCTTTAAATTTTTGTGGTATGTGATCCTCAAAGATGGGGTTGTTGGAATACCAACATTTAGTGTTTTTCTGTTTACGACAGATTTTAAAAAGCATTTTTTATAATAATTAAGACACTGTTACAAATGTATTTAAAAAATGCATTTAATACATTTTACCATATGTCTGTTTACAGGCAAAGTTTGTTGTTGAACATCCACTTTGTTAGCGATGTCCGTTTTTCCCCGGGAGGAGGGCGGCTAACGCGGAGTCGCTGCGTTCAGCCGCTCGCGCCTAGTGAGCGCTCCCGGGTACCGACCACGCAGGGAAGAATGCGTTCGTGGGTCCAAGGAACGCTCCCACGGAATTACGACCTACACGGAGAAGATGTGTAGCGCCGTAACGTGGTAGTACGCGGAAGGAGAGTTCAACAAACACCGGGATAAAATCCAAAAGGTATAATTTAATAAAAATTGGTGTAGGGACACCAACAAAAATGGGGAACAAACAAACAACATAACAACGGGTATGAAAACCACAAAACAAAGACGTGCACCAAAGGGAAGGAAAACTCAGAATAAATACAAAAGGAACTAAACACGTGCACAAAACCAACCAATCACCCAACGAAGACAATTACGGAGGAAACGAGGGACAGGTGCCACAGGCACCTGTGACACACTTAGTTTAAAGAGAACAGTTAGGGACATTTACATGTTTGCTGCAGAACATTCAATATCTTCTGAAAAATTAAGTTTTTATGATGAATACCACAATTACAGTTGTTGTTTAAATAAATCAACTTACCAAGAAAATAAACCTTGGTAAAAAAATAAATAAATAAATCAGTACTCATAGCTACTAAGTTAATTATAAACATGTATTTAATTTTGCATCACATCTCATTATCTTCCTTTACTAGGGTCACGGGACGGCCGTTTAATGTTCTGGGCAGATACACCCAGGACAGTTTGCCAGTCCATTGCTGGACACTCGTTTACTCACACACACACACACACACACACACACACACACACATATATATATATATATATATATATATATATATATATATATATATATATATATATATATGCACACTGTATATGAACAATTTATTCATTCATTCATTATCTTCCGCTTTATCCTATATTAAGTCGCGGGTGGGGTTCCCCATGCCCATCCAGGGGAGAAAGTTTTGGGCGCTAGGCAGATACACCCAGGACAGGGTGCCAATCTATGGCTGGGCACACACTCACACAGACACGCATGCATACACACTCTATATGGGGCAATTTGGAGAACTCAATTGACTTGTTCCATGTTTTTGGACTGTGGGAGGAAACCGGAGAACCCGGAGGAAACCCACGTGGACACGGGGAGAACATGGAAACTCCACCCAGATGGGGATTCGAACCGGGAATCCCTAGTGCTGAGAGGCGAACGTGCTAACCACTAAGCCACCGTGCCGCCCAGGAACAATTTAGATGGGGCAATTTACAGCCGCCAATTCACCCTGAATCCATGTTTCTGGATTGTGGGAGGAAACCAAAGAACCTGCAGAAAACCCGGAAAACCCAGAAAACCCGGGAGAACATGGACACTCCATCCTGATGTATTTAAATCATCCCACATATTTAATCATTCATTCATTCATTATCTCCCGCTTTTATCCTCTATTAGGGTCGCGGTGGGGTTCCCCATGCCCATCCAGGGGAGAACGTCTCGGGCGCCGGGCAGACAGACCCAGGACAGGCCGCCAATCCATCGCTGGGTACACACTCACACACTCAAACACACTCTATATGGGGCAATTTAGAGAACTCAATTAACTTGATCCATGTTTTTGGACTGTGGGAGGAAACCGGAGAACCCGGAGGAAACCCACGCAGACACGGGGAGAACATGGAAACTCCACCCAGATGGGGATTCGAACCGGGAATCCCTAGCGCTGAGAGGCGAACGTGCTAACCACTAAGCCACCGTGCCACCCATATTTAATCAGTTTCAGAAAATTGTAATTATTTAAATGAAGTTTGTTGTGACTGCATCTACATTATTTAACAGATGCCCTTTACTGGAATGACCCATGGAGGTCGTCATATAGTCCAATCAACTCAAAGTTAAAGATTTGGTTGTAGTGAATTGGCAGAGCTTGAACTTAAACCTTCACTCTGTCTGGTCCAGTAGATCCATTTTAATTGCAGAGCTGCTAAGCCACATCCACCCTGTAAGTGTGTTTGCACATCAGCTTTTACTATGGAGACAGAAACGGTGCTTAAGGAGGTGAGACCCACACAAGGTCACGCCGTAAAGAGTTAGAAAAATGCAAAACCTTTGCCAAATAAAAAGTGTCTCGCTCACACGAATGCTAAAAGCTGCCATTCAAGGGCAAATGACAGTACAGACAGTGTCATTAACACGTCGTTAATTCCACCCAAAGCCACATAACATACACATGTGAAGTGCTAGTTTCCAGTAGAAGACTCAACCCCCTGACACTAAACCTGCTGCCCTCTCACAGGATACATGTCGAGACAAAAGACCAATCTGATTAAAAACAAAGCAAAGTATGGACTTTCATATGTTGTTAATTTTAATAAAGTTTGTGTATAAAAAATGACAGTATATGTTGTTAGTCACTGGATTACATTTTTGGTAAGTATATATTTTAATTTGCTAAGGGAAAATTAAATTAAATGTAATGATTTAAAATGAATTGGATGCTTGGTGTATTTGACCAGCGCCCAAAATGCTGGATGGGGAGCCCCTCCCCATATATTCATTCATTCATTATCTCCCGCTTTATCCTCTATTAGGGTAGCGGTGGGGTTCCCCATGCCCATCCAGGGGAGAACGTCTTGGGAGCTGGGCAGATAGACCCAGGACAGGGTGCCAATCCATCGCTGGGCACACACTCACTCACTCACACATACACACTCTATATGGGACAATTTTGGAGAACTCAATTGACTTGATCCATGTTTTTGGACTGTGGGAGGAAACCGCAGAACCCGGAAGAAACCCACGCAGACACGGGGAGAACATGGAAGCTCCACCCAGATGGGGATTTGAACCGGGAATCCCTAGCGCTGAGAGGAGAACGTGCTAGCCACAAAGTCACCGTGCCGCCCCCAATATATTTATTTATTTAATTATTTCAAAATACAGAATCAAGTAACACATTTGTGGATGATATTTATCTTTAATTATAGAATCTATAAATATAGAATCTATAATTTTACCAGCTTAATTTCATGTCTTTGTTGTTTATACTGATCAACATTTTTGAGCCCTTTTCATGTAGCTAAAAACACTGATTAGATTAAACTTAAGTCTGTAAAATCAAGCACCCAATTACATATGCATTTATTTAATTCTGGTGGTGTTGTGAGAATGTCTGTTACCTGTCCTAACCTTTAAATGTGCTTATATGTGCTTCTGTGATGATTTTTTTTTTTTGTCAGTGAGAAGTTTTGCTCATTCATCCAGAAGAGCATTTATGGGGTCAGGCACCAATATCGCCTGGAGGACCTTGTTGTAGTTCATCTCAAGGGTGTTTGATGGGGTCAGCTACAATCAACCATACCTTTATGGACCGTTTTGTGCATGAGGCACAGTCATGTTGGACCAGAAAAGGGTATTCCCCAAACTGTTATCACAAAGATAAAAAATAGATGGCTATGTGCTTGATTTGATACATATTTGGCCATCTGATTAAATAAGAAAAAATAAATGAATTTAATGCTCAGTATTTACCACTGACTGCCTCTTGCTGTGCTTATTGCACAACATCATATTTAATTTTTTGTTTTGTTTTGTCTTACTGTCGTACTCTCTTCTCTTTAACTTTTTCTTTTTTTATATTGCTTCCAATGTAATGGGCCAGTCAAAAGCATTTTTCCTGCTTTCCTGCTATTTGTTTATCCATTATCTTCTGCTTAATCCTCTACTAGGGTTGCAGAGGGGATTCCCCATCCAGGGGAGAACTTTTTGGGCAGATACACCCAATTGTGACAGGGCACTAATCTATCGCTGGGTACACTTACTCTCTCTCTCATACACACACACACACACACACACACAAACAAACAAACAAACACTATATAGAGTAATTTAGAGCATTTACTTTATCATGAATCCATGTTTTTGGACTCTGGGAGGAAACAGGAGAACCCAGAGGAAACGGGATCGGACACGGGGAGAACATGGAAACTCCACCCAGATAGGGATTCGAATCTGAATCCCAGAAGACGAAAACCCCTGTATGGCCCACTAGTTGCACATGTATATTTATATATAGTACCAGTAAAAAGAATGAACACAACACCTTTTAGCTCCACTTTTTGTCCATGTTATCAGTTCCACTTCCTGTAAAGATGGATGTTGTAGTTTTACAATTTCAGACTGTTTGTGGACTACAGTACATACCTTGTTAGTCCCCTTTACTCTGATCCCTAATAGTCAGGATCCCACTAGTATCACCACAGAGCAGGTATTATTTGGTTGGTGCATTATTCCTATCCCAGCAGTGTCACTGGGGTATTTACATGAAACAGCAGCACTGCTGCACTAAAACCCCTCACATCAGTGTCACTGCAAACTGACAATAAACAATCCACCACCCACATTATACCTGTTCTGTGATGCTGAGAACCCACAGGGAACTAAAAATATAAAACAGACATACTACAGTCTGTAATTGTAAAACTACAAAGTCCATCTATACGGTAAATGGAGAAAGTGGAGCAACTATCAACTGGTAATGTGAATGACAAATAAACTTTTCAAATATCTTCAAACCAGTTCCCTTAAGGATTATGTTCCAAAGTCTACCAAATCTCTCAAGGTACAAGGTAGCTCAGTGGTTTTGGGGGTTGGGCTATTAATCTGAAGGTTGTGGGTTCAAATCCCACGTCCACTGAAGTTACAAATGTGGGTCCTTGAGCAAGACCCTTAACCCTTATTGCTCCAGGGATTTTGTGATTAAAACTGTGCTCACCTTGTAAGTCGCTTTGGATAAAATCGTCTGCTAAATGACCAAATGTTTCGATCCATTAACTTCCGCTTTTATCCTCCATTAGGGTCGTGGGGATGTTTCCCCATGCCCATCAAGGGGAGAACGTCTGGGCGCTGGGCAGATACACCGAATCTATCGCCAATCTATCGCTGGGCACACACTCACTCACACAGAAACACACACAAACACACTCTATATGGGGTAATTTGGAGAATTCAATTGACTTGATCCATGTTTTCGGACTGTGGGAGGAAACCAGAGAACCCGGAGGAAACCCACGCGGACACGGGGAGAACATGGAACCTCCACCCAGACTGGGATTTGAGCCGGGAATCCCTAGAGCTGAGAGGAGAACGTGCTAACCACTAAGCCACCATGCCGCCTTGACCAAATGTAATGTAATGTAAATCTCAACATGTTTTATAAGAAAACGTTAAACGTGAGTTTGGTAGTCGTTAACACATTTCTGTTTTATGGTTCGACGATAAAGGGCGGCACGGTGCCTTAGTGGTCAGCACGTTTGCCTCTCAGCGCTAGGGATTCCCGGTTCGAATCCCTATCTGGGTGGAGCTTCCATGTTCTCCCCGTGTCTGCGTGGGTTTCCTCCGGGTTCTCCGGTTTCCTCCCACGGTCCAAAAACATGGATCAAGTCAATTGAGTTCTCCAAATTGCCCCATATAGAGTGTGTTTGTGTGAGTGAGTGTGTAGCCAGCGATAGATTGGCGCCCTGTCCTGGGTCTCCCCTGGATGGGCATGGGGAACCCCACCGCGACCCTAATAGTGGATAAAGCGGGAGATAATGGATGAATGAAAGTTTAGGGAAGGGGCGGCACGGTGGCTTAGTGGTTAGCACGTTCGCCTCTCAGCACTAGGGATTCCCGGTTCGAATCCCCATCTGGGTGGAGCTTCCATGTTCTCCCCGTGTCTGCGTGGGTTTCCTCCGGGTTCTGCGGTTTCCTCCCACAGTCCAAAAACATGGATCAAGTCAAGTGAATTCTCCAAATTGCCCCATATAGAGTGTGTCTGTGTGAGTGAGTGTGTGCCCAGCGATGGATTGGCGCCCTGTCCTGGGTCTATCTGCCCAGCGCCTGAGACGTTCTCCCCTGGATGGGCATGGGGAACCCCCCCCCCCCACGCGACCCTAATAGAGGATAAAGTGGAAGATAATGAATGAATGAATGAATGAATGAATGAATGGTTCGACGATAACAAACTGCTTTGAAAGAACGTTTCTATTCTGACCAATAGGAGGCCAGCTGTGGGACTGAAACCCGAGCCAATCATAGCGCAAAGGGGCGGGTCCGGGCAGTCTGCGGGTGTGGAAGAGAACAACACGTTTGTGTCGGAATCCGAGGAGGCAGACGCCGCGGACGCTGTTACCCCCACCGCTGTTACCCCCACCGCTGTTACCCCCCGATCGCTGCTCCCTCTGCGATCGAACCGTGTGTGAAGTGAGGAATAGCGCAGTCTGCGTCCGCAGCTTTTATAGCAGGGTGATCTGAAGCTCCAGTCATTCTGCGAAGTCCAGAAAGTTGTTGGATGTGGAGGGAAGGGAAGGGCGAGTGTAACCCGAGCCGGAGAGTTTTGGGCTTTTCTTTAAAACCTTCGCGAAGAGACTCTGCCTCTGTGCTGTGATGAAAAAACTGCAGCTTGATTGGAAGAACTGATACGGGATCGATCTGGAAACACTTCGGGAGACCTGAGCTTCGTTGCTGAAAGGTAAGAGTTGATGTTTATTATACTGATGCTATAAATAACACTCTATGGGCAATTAAACTGGGACGCGATTCTAACTTCATTCATTTATTATCTCCCGCTTTATCCTCTATTAGGGTCGCGGTGGGGTTCCCCATGCCCATCCAGGGGAGAACGTCTCGGGCGCTGGGCAGACAGACCCAGGACAGGGCGCCAATCTATCGCTGGGCACACACTCACTCACTCGCACAGACACTCTATATGGGGCAATTTGGAGAATTCAATTGACTTGATCCATGTTTTTGGACTGTGGGAGGAAACCGGAGAACCCGGAGGAAACCCACATGGACACGGGGAGAACATGGAAACTCCACCCAGATGGGGATTCGAACCGGGAATCCCTAGTGCTGAGAGAGGAACGTGCTAACCACTAAGCCACCATGCCGCCCCTTCCCTAAACTTTCATTCATCCATTATCTTCCACTTTATCCTCTATTAGGATCGCGGTGGGGTTCCCCATGCCCATCCAGGGGAGAACGTCTCGGGCGCTGGGCAGATACACCCAGGACAGGGCGCCAATCCATCGCTGGGCACACACTCACTCACACAGACACACTCTATATGGGGCAATTTTGGAGAACTCAATTGACTTGATCCATGTTTTTGGACTGTGGGAGGAAACCGGAGAACCCGGAGGAAACCGGAGAACCCGGAGGAAACCCACACAGACACGGGGAGAACATGGAAACTCCACTCAGATGGGGATTCGAACTGGGAATCCCTAGCGCTGAGAGGCAAACGTGCTAACCACTAAGTCACCGTGCCGCCTCGATTCTAACTTATGGAATTGAAGTGCTTTATTCAATCAGTATCTTTGCAACAAGTGATTAAAAGCATGCGTCTTCGCAACAACTATGCTTCCAACTTGTGGGAACAGTTTAGGGATGGGGGGCACGGTGGCTTAGTGGTTCGCCTCTCAGCACTAGGGATTCCCGGTTCGAATCCCCATCTGGGTGGAGTTTCCATGTTCTCCCCGTGTCTGCATGGGTTTCCTCCGGGTTCTGTGTTTGTGTGCGTGTCTGTGTGAGTCAGTGTGTGCCCAACGATCGATTGGCGTCCTGTCCTGGGTGTGTCTGCCCGGCGCCCGAAACGTTCTCCCCTGGATGGGCATGGGGAACCCTAATAACCCACCACGACCCTAATATAGGATAAAGTGGAAGATAATGGATGAATGAAAGTTTAGGGAAGGGGCGGCACGGTTTAGTGGTTAGCACGTTCCTCTCCCCATCTGGGTGGAGTTTCCATGTTCTCCTCGTGTCCACGTGGGTTTCCTCCGGGTTCTCCGGTTTCCTCCCACAGTCCAAAAACATGGAATTGAATTCTCAAAATTGCCCCATATAGAGTGTGTTTGAGTGAGTGAGTGTGTGCCCAGCGATGGATTGGCGCCCTGTCCAGGGTCTATCTGCCCAGCGCCCGAGACGTTCTCCCCTGGATGGGCATGGGGAACCCCACCGCGGCCCTAATAGAGGATAAAGCGGGAGATAATGAATGAATGAATAAGTTTAGGGAAGGCTCTTTTCCGGTGCACAAAACAGGATCCATTTTGATGGGGGGGTAAACTGACTCCAGCCCCCATCAAGCACAATTATTGTGAACTAGACCAGAAGTTGCAAACCTTCATTCAATATTAGTGTTCGATCTCACAAATACTTTGCACAGACCCCCCTCCAAAATCTTGTGGAAAGCCTTTCCAGAGGAACTGAAGTTCTTACAGCTGCAGGAATACAGAAGAAAAAGTTCGACTAGTTTGCCATTACAGCAGCTGTTTGTGTATGTACAGTTCTCCTGATACTTTTGGACTTTGGGTTATTATTACAGTGTACAGTGTGAATGGCTCCCTCCTCGGTTTACATCCTGTAATGCACATTTTTCATTAAATCCTGAATGGTGCTTTGTGACTGTGATCTAATCAAACCATTCACTTTAAACAATAGTCTGTTTGTGTTTATTTGATATGGTTACTAATGAGGGCGGCAAAGTGATGTGTTGATTAGCATGTCTGTCTCTCAGCGTTGGGGATCCAGGTTTGAAATCTGATTTGGGTGGAGTTTCTATTCATTCGTTATCTTCAGCTTGGGTTGCGGGGCCCTGTTGCTGGACACACTCACTTGCATAAACACACTCTATATGGGGCAATTTAGAGCATTCAATTTACCTTGAATCCATGTTTTGGGACTGTGGGAGGAAGCTGGAGAACCCGTAGGAAACCCATGGAACGAACATGAAAACTGGGTGGAGTTTTCATGTTGATATTCATCACTTCATCACATGTTGAAGTGATGAAGTGATTCCTTAACCACAAGCCTTCACCTGCCCCAAGGATTCTCCATGTTCATGTTGTTTTCATTCAGGGTTCTTTAGTCTCCTCCTACAGTCCAAAACATGGATTCATGGTGAATTGGCCTCTGTAAGATGCCCCCATATAGTGTGCACATGTTTGTGTGAGTGAATGTGTGGCCAGTGATTGAATGGCGCCCTGTCCTGGGTGTACCAGCGCAGCGCCCTCCACCCACTGCAAAATAATGATTGGTGTGTAAAACATCATACCCAAATATTATAATAAATTTTAGTTGCTTATATGTTACCTATATGCTTAAAGAAATAAGTCAGTTTTTTATTTGGAATCAGACTGTTGCATTATCCCAAACCCTGACCAGTACAGTGGAAGCAGCTGGTGTCTGTAATCACACCACCTGATGATTTGGTTCTCCATTCCTATTATTTTAAACAGTTTGGATTTAAATAGCCTGTTCTGCAGTGGTCTGTATGTCTGGCTCTGGTGACTGTAATGTGTTTTTGATGTTTGGAGACCATTGGCACTTGGTTAGCAGATCTTTTGTCATGCAGCCAGGTGTGCAGGTTCGGATTTCAGGCGGAGTGGTGCATCCATCAGCCTCACACTGAGCTTTGAGCAATACAATAGACTGGGGTTGGGGGGGGGGGAGTAGGGGGCTGTACACCAATAATCACCCATTATCTCACACTTTTAGGTGAAGGTGAGAGACATGGAATTAATCAACAATTACTGTATTGAAAAAGCAGATTTGTGGTCGAATAAGAATTATTTATTAATCTAACATTCCTTTCACACATCCTCCATGTCTGATATAGTTGTAAGCAAAAGTTTGGACTCGATAGACAAATTTTAGGTTTGTTGTATTTTATGTTTTGCCGATTTTCTGTCAGTGGAAATTTTAGTTTATTTCTACAGAGGGTCATATGCTGATCATGCATAAGAGCAATTGGTTCTCAAAATAAGTTGTATTTCTTCCCCAAGATGTTAGTGTGTGTGTGTGTGGGGGTAAATCTCCTTAACATAGACACTAACCAATAGATATTGTAGTATTTTGCATTACAGCAGGATTTACGTCATAATTGTTTTCTGGAAAGCACATGGATTGTGCACATGGATTTGTCCTACATTAATCATTGTGTGTACTTTAGTCTCTACATGTGTATATGTATGTATAGAGGACTCTGATCCTGAACCTTCTTGCTGTGCTGTTACTTTCAAAGTTTTGTAATTCAACAACTAATATAAATAGATAGATATTTTATATTACTTGTTGTGTTGTACAGTCAGAAAGTGGCTGTGCAGCAAGTATGTCCAGGATTGGAGTTCTGACAGGTCAGCCAGGGAATCTCTTCTGTATGGGCATTGCGTCTTTTCCCCCATTTCTCAATGGATTTCCTTTCACTGACCCTTAATGACCTAAAATCGGTCGACTAATGATCAGGTTTAATAATTCTACAGTGTAGCTGGTTTTTCCATAATTACTGACGTGTGTTGTTCACATCGGTAAGTTGCTGAACGACTAAATGCAATGTAATGTAATACTACACCAAATAATTATTGCCTTTTCCAATAGTAATAATAAGCTGACAGAGTGCTGTAATTGACTGATTACAATGAATTATTCATTGCAAAGCAAAGCTCTATGACCAACTTGTGTAAAATTTCTCAAAAACCTCAAACTCTCCCACTGCTCACATGATCAGACATGCACGTTGAAATCACCTCTTTATAAGAAACATAACCAAGAATTCAAATGAGATCGTTTGAAAACCGTTTAACATGTAAATTGCTCAGCTGCTCTGATGACTCTGATGAACACGCCCTCAATCGTCTGCAGAGACCCATTTTGCTGTCTGTCAGTCTGCATTGTTTACTGCAGTGTTATTCGAAAGGACGTTTACAGACAGACTACAACTTCACCAACCTGTTTACAGAGAGATCTGAATCCTCAGGTTATTAATGGTACTTATTTACAATGTCAGGAGGTGGAGGCGTCAGTATCTTGTTCTGTTTAAAGTAACAAATGCTTTTGTTTGAATATATTGATATTTGATGTCAATGCATGAAATTAATTGTATAAATTATTAATTATATAAATTATTAATATTGACAAGCATTTCACATCACACCTAAAGAAGCTGTATGGTCTGGGATGAGGCCAAGTTTTCTGTCTGGGTACAATAGAGATACAGATGGATTTGTTCTGTAGAGTATTTTGTTATGTTATTTATATATATATATATATATATATATATATATATATATATATATATATATATATATATATATATATATATATATATATATATATATATATAAAGGATGCCCAGCGATGGATTGGCGCCCTGTCCTGAGTCTATCTGCCCAGCGCCCGAGACGTTCTCCCCTGGATGGGCATGTGGAACCCCACCGCGACCCTAATAGAGGATAAAGCGGGAGATAATGAATGAATATAAAGGATGCCCGGCGATAGATTGGCACCCTGTCCTGGGTGTATCTGCCCAGCGCCCGAAACGTTCTCCCCTGGATGGGCATGGGGAACCCCCCCGCGACCCTAATATAGGAAAAAGCAGAAGATAAAGAATGAATGAATGAATATATAAAGGAAAATAAAAAATTTCCTTCTATAAATTTTTTTTTACCCTCCATAGTGGTTTGACTGTAATGCACAAAGCATAATATCTTAGTTACAACATGACAACTGTTGTTACTTCATGGTCTGGTACAAGGGAGCAAGGGAAGTTATGTAGGAATGTCTTGGTTAAAGAGATGAGACCAGTAATGCAGCATTTTTTTTGACTACCCAGATGAACACAGGGGCTGAAATAACCAGGGTTTAAAATGGTTACATTTAAAATAGGTGCTTTTTTGATTACTTAACACAGATGTCACCAAAACTACAGGTCTATACCTGTGTGAATACATCCATCCATTATCTTCCGCTTTATCCTCTGCTTGGGTCGCTGGGGGTTCCCCATGCCCATTCATGGGAGAACGTTTTGGACACATTTCAGGCAGATACACCCAGGACAAGGTGCCAATCTATGGCACACTCACTCCTGTGTGAATACTTTAACATGTAAATAAATATCTGAAGAATCTCACATGGGGAAAATTTTGACTTTTGGTTCAAAACTATGAATCAATGATGTTTGTTACAGTGAAGCCATAGATAAGTAAAATATAGCGTTCAAATGTTGTATTAAATATAGGGTTATATTGCACATTTTTAAAAATTTATCATTTGTTTATTACACTGTTTCCATTAGGGATCACCACTATGGAAACTATGGTAGACCAGATTCTTTTCCTGGTGCATCTCACTTATTTATACCTGATTGGGACCAACACTGTAAATGCTATAAAATGTAGACCCTTAATGATTAGGACATGTCTTGTCTTGGAATTCGATTGGAAACCAGACCCCAGGAACAACCCATTGCAAGTATAGGGCGGACTGTACATTAATAGCATCAGGGATTTAATCTATCAGAGCTCAAATCCAGAACCTTCTTGGTGTAAGCTGGAAGTGCTAACTGTCTTGTTGCCAAGTTATATTGAGCACATAATTAAATTGAATTCCAGGCTGTTATAGAGAGGAATCAGCTACTGTGGAGATTCCATTCTAACAATTTACTTAAAGTGTTTTTTTTTAAATGTCTGTTTAATATCTTTGCATTTAGACCACCAGCCGGATCACTGGTGATCACTGGTGTTTATCAACCTTTATTTTCTTCTTGTAGCTTTGCTGTGTGGTGGAGGCATAACATAGAAACCTGAGAGTAAATACCAATGAGGAGTTAAATATCCTGCCCAGGACTGCAAATAAGTTAATCAATGGTTAATCCATCAGTTGTTTGCTATCTCCTTCCATCCATCCATTATCTTCCGCTTTATCCTCTATTAGGGTTCCCCATGCCCATCCAGAGGAGAACGTCTCGGGTGCTGGGCAGATTCAGCCAGGATGGGGCGCCAATCTATCGCTTGGCACAGACACACACTATATGGGGCAATTTGGAGAATTCAGTTGACTTGATCCATGTTTTTGGACTGTGTGAGGAAACCGGAGAACCCGGAGAAAACCCATGTGGACACGGGGAGAACATGGAACCTCCACCCAGGTTGGGATTCGAACCGGGAATCCGTAGTACTGAGAGGCGAACGTGCTAACCACTAAGCCACCCAGCCAACCTGTTTGCTGTCTTAAATATTAACAACGGTAATGTGTGTGTATGTATGTTTAAAAAAACGAATCAAATTAAAAGGCAGGATTAATGATTTTAAGTCACCTGAGAATAATCTAGTTGATTAAGCAATCGGCTCACTTGCAGCTCTTAGAAGGTTCATAACTGTTTAACCTCCAGCAGGTAATGTAGTCAAGACTTTAGTGGCAGTGCCTTTCTTGGTGGTTCATTCATTCATTATCTCCCGCTTTATCCTCTATTAGGGTCGCGGTGGGGTTCCCCATGCCCATCCAGGGGAGAACATCTCAGGCGCTGGGCAGATAGACCCAGGACAGGGTGCCAATCCATCGCTGGGCACACACTCACTCACTCACACAGACACACTCTATATGGGGCATTTTTGAGAATTCAATTGACTTGATCCATTGGACTGTGGGAGGAAACCGGAGAACCCGGAGGAAACCCACGCAGACACGGGGAGAACATGGAAACTCCACCCAGATTGGGATTCGAATCGGAAATCCTTAGCGCTGAGAGGCGAACGTGCTAACCACTAAGCCACCGTGCCTCTTGGTGGTTAATTTTTATTAATCAGTATAAAGTTGTTGTTTACACAGCTGACATTTAACATAGCCTTTTTAAAATTGTGCTCGCACTGCTTTTGTTATAAGCAATTATTACACATCTGTATTACTCATGTTCTACTTGTGCTGAAGTGGGATGGTGAACTACAGTCAGCTCAGTTCTATCATTAGGTCTAAGAACTGTGATTATTTCCCTCCTGTCCCAAAGCGCCTATATATCACCCAGCTCTAGTATGTGCTCTGGATAGTGTATCAGAGTGTGAATGGAGGGTGGGAATTGCACTGCCCCATGCTGGGGTCCTGTTGTCTGAAGAGTGGCGCCCTGCTGGGCTCTTTAGCCTCGGTCATGTCCTGGAGTCAACTGATATCGTTTAGATAGCAGGAGGATTGGCTCCTTTCTCACTGGCTGTCTAGACTTCCTGTATGCAGTCAGTGGAAGAGTGCTTCTTTTTATATTGGACAATGCAGGCCAACTTACTTTTCGTCTTTGGACATGTATGCAGTATGCATGTATTATGCAATATGAAGATAATAACCTTTGCATGGAGTTGTATGTATAATTTGCACTTTAATCAGTGTTATTGAAATATATTTGGTTCACTATATTTGGGGATTTAATTGAGCTTTTAGCTGAATATACAATTGTGTTTGTCTTAAGTGACTGTATAATTATATTATAAATGAATCTTATTATGCTTTTACCCACATGTACCATAAGTGCTGGTAGATGCAATAGTGAGTGTATACTGTGTATCGTCTATGATGACTTGACAAGACAGATATGTTTACTACGTTTGTATAAACTGCCCTTAAGTGGCTTGAGTGGGCTTTAAATCTGTACTTTATACACAGTAAATGCTCTAGTTATATGCCTGTTGGGTTTTAAGTCTGTTGTTTAAAGGAGCGCTTCATGAAGAGTGTGAACACATAGGGCATTCTTATTTACTCCCCTTATTTTGTTGCCCAAGTTGCGTTTTTTTATTATTATTATTAAAAAGTCAGAATTCATACACTGGTAGTTAAGCATTCTCTCAAAATGGTTTTTGGGTTACAGCGCTGCAGTGAACTGTCATTACGGTCCAAACAGGCATTATAAGGTTTAGAAAATCCATCTGCTGTTGCTTAGCTGTGAGAGATGTTGTTAGTGGGCTGTCCATTTTTGGGGGTCTTGAGAGAACAGGTAAAGAAATGGGCCTTGATGTTGCGGCGACCATGCAGTCAGCCATGTCTTCATGCCTTCAAGACATGCTAATGATATCCAGGAAACATGAAAGGTAATTCATACATAACAGTCCAGCCTCAGAGACTCGCATTTGATTGAGCAGCAATGTGATGATCAAGTCACTTGTTCCATAATTTACATCCTTTCCAGTGACTTTTAAACAGCACTTTGTTTTAGTATTCTGTTTGGTTTGAGAGTAGATTTCATCCTTTCAATCATCAATGGTGATGGCTGCATGCTCAAAGTCTGCAACAAACTTGCATCAAGATTTAGCAGCAAGTTGTTGTAACGGCATAGTGGCTGATGATTTAAACTTCTATTAAGCAGATATCTCTTAAACAGAGTGTTACACATATATCATTAAAATATAAACTTGCTATATTGTATATTAATAATATGTCTGTGTAGTGTATGCTTTCAACTTCGTGGGAACAGTTTGGGGAAAGTCATTTTCTGTTACAGCATGAAAATGTACCATACCACTACACAAATTAAAGGACCAAACATCAGTACATTACATCACATTTGCTTATATAGCAGACACTTATCCAAAGAAACATACAAGTGTCCCAACTTGATGGTTGGGGTCAGAACCCAGGGTTGGCCACAGAAATCCTGGAGCAATAAGGGTTAAGGGTCTTGCTCAAGGACCCACATTGCTAACTTCAGGAGACCTGGGATAAAGACATGGTTCTATGAGTTTTTTGTGGAAGAAATTAAATTGCCCTCACAGAGGGTAGACCATAACCCCATCAAACACCTTTGATATGCATGAGTGTCTTTAGTTATTCCGTATCAGTGTCTGAACTCACTTATGTTTAACATTTGGTCAGTAAAACTGCGGTCAGAACACAGTGATAATACAGCATCTCTGGAGCAATGAGGGTTAAGGGCCTTGCTCAAGGACCTACATTAGTACCTTGAGTGGACCTGAGACCCACAACCTTTAGAGAAGTAAAGTGGTAAAGTGATCTGTTTTGCCTACTGTACTTACACAAAAGAGGAATTAGTCCTCCACATTTAACCCATCTGTGCAGTGAAACACACACTGGTTAGGTGAGCACATGTGTCTGGGGCAATGGGCAGCCCTGTATATGGTGCCCGGGAAGCATATGAGGTAAAGTGCCTTGCCCAAGGGCACTTCAGCCATGGCAATTTGTGGGAATGGAAATCAAACCAGGGACCTTTACAGTAGGTTGCAAGGCTGGATTCTTAAACCACTGAGGAATCACAACCTTTTTTCTTAGTTAAACTACAAAATCTTTCCGAAAACCATACGCGAAGCATAGATACTGCTACATCAGCAAAGTGAATATCACCTTTACATGGGATGTTAGAAAAGCCCCTGTACATGCAGTATGTGTAGCACTCCCAATACCACTATCCATAAAAATAAGTTGAAAATAAAATGAGTTGAAATAAGTTTTTTTTTAATAACGTTCTAATGACGAGCTCTGCATATATATACAGTATATGTGTATATACACATATAGTCAGTCTGAATTATGGGGTCCATTTCTGTCTATTTCTTTTGACCCACGTATAAGGCGCACCATACTATAAGACGCAGTCTCAATTACGGACTCTATTTCTGTACGGTACTTATTCTGTACGGCACCGTATTATAAGGCACTTGCTAAAACATACGATCTACAAGAAAAGTAAAATGGTGATTTATAATTGAAGTTTATTCTACTACTTGACAAAACACACATTATTTTTAATCACTCTTCTCCCACAAATCCATCAAAGTCCTCATCTTGTGTGTCGGAATTAAAAGCCTGCGCAATTTCACTATCGAGCACTCCGGGTTCCCTCTCATCAATGTCCGAGTCCGTCTCGTCGCCAGGCGGCCGTTCAGCAACGATGCCGGCTTTCGCGAAAGCTCGGACAACGGTTACAGCAGAAAGCTTAGCCCAGGCATCCACAACCCATTCACAGACGGTGGCGTAACTCGCCCGCCGCTGCCTCCGAGTTTTAGTAAACGTGTGTTCGCCGTCTATCATCCATCACTCCCACGCCGCCCGCAACTTTACTTTAAACGCCCCGTTTAGGCCAATGTCCAGTGGTTGGAGTTCTTTATTTAATCCTCCCGGAATGACTGCAAGCTCTGAATTAATTTTCTTCACTCGGCTTTTCTGTGAGATGAGCGCGCATGGAGTCACAGATCAGCAGGGACGGTGATGTGTGGAAAAAAACACCCAGTCGCACAACAATACTTTTATATATTTTGGAACTCAGTACACATATAAGGCGCAGCGAATTATAAGGCCCTCATTTCTGGGAAAATTTTAGGCTTTTAGGTGCGCCTTATAGTCCGGAAAATACGGTATGTATATATATATATATATATATACATACACACACATACATACGCACACAATCGTTCAATAAGGCTGCATGCATTTAAGACTGCTTTTGTATGTACATTTCTAAACGTGACACCAGTTTACTTTTACTCCTTTCATTTAGAAGCGACACTGACCCTCTGCATATAAACAGGGCAAGTCGACTTCTGATTAATTCTTTATAACTTGTTTTCTTCACCATGCAAATTGGGGTCATGCCTTCATATTTATATTTAATGCAGTTAGCAGACGCACACATTCGGAGCCAGCTATAAGGGTGAGAGGAACCACAGTGTACAAAGCTCAATGCATCAGTAGTCCATCACCTTAACCACACAGCACTGGATATTTTCTTTACAGTTGAAATGTTGTTTGCGTTACTTTGAGCTCTCGTCATATAGAATGTTGGGTGACAGGTTTTATTTTAAATCTTGTTTGCTGTGTATTTCAGTCCTGTTGTTTTGTTTGTCTCGTCATATTGGCTTTGATGTTCTGTTGCTGACTGAGGTCTGTTTTGTGGTCAGAGACTGATTTGTTAAACCATATCCGAATGACAGCATACAGATTCCTCATCTTTACAGCCAAACAAATGCTGCTTGTTATGAGTTTAGTTCGAAGTTTGCCTGTCTTTCTGTTTTGTTAAAAGCTAATATACCCACTGCCTGGCCAAAAAAGGCCAGACACGGTAATATTTCTTTGAACCAGTGTTAGCTTTTTAATACAGCATGTATACACTGTGGCACTGTTACCACAAGCTTCTGCAACATCAAAACATTTATTTCTGTTCAGAGTGGCATTAATTTTTTCTCAAGATCTTCTATTGATGATGGAGATTTGGACCAAAAGACTCTCAATGGAGTTCAGGTCTGCATCCTGCGGTGGACAATGCATGTGCAAATATGCTGTTTCATGCTCCCTGAACCACTCTTTAACAATTTGACAATTTTTCAATAACCGATTATCATCATTAATCATCTTTTTCTTTTGACATGGTTAGATAATAAATGAAAAGCAACTTCTAAATCCTCTATTAGGGTTGCAAGGGTTTCCCCAGGTGAGAAAGTTTCAGGTGCTGGGCAGATACACCCAGGACAATGTGCCAATCTATAGCTGGGCACACTCAATCTCACACACACACTCACACATGTGCACTATATGGGGCAATTTAAAGCAATTGTTGCTGTTCTTTCCGCTTGAATCATTCATTCGTTATCTTGTGCTTGCTTAATCTTCTATTAGGGTTGTGTGGTGGTTCCCCATGCCCATCCAGAGGAGAACGTTTGTGGCACTGGGCAGATACACCCAGGACAGTGCGCCAATCTATCACTGAACGGACACACATAAACACACTGTAGGGGCATCTTGGAGCATCCAGTTCACCTTGTTCATCCATGTTCTTGGAGAAAACTAAAGAACTCAGAGGAAACGCACACAGACACAGGGAGACCATGGAAACTCCACCCAGAATGGGATTTGTTTTAACCGCTAAGCTACTGTGCCGCCCCCTCAATGAGTCAGTTAGGGTTAAATAACTTGTTGCAGCTGAAACAATAATCACTCCTGCCATAATTATCTAATGAAAGGCTCTTTCGCGTTTACTTAAATCCGGTTGGTGACCATTTTTTTTGGACGGTCAGTGTATAACCATGTGATTCAAGTCATCTAACAAGTGGCTAACAAGTGGCTTTCATGCCAATATTAATGATCTGGAAAATATGGATTGCGGATAAGTTGTTTGTTTTGGGTATTTATCAAACCTTCACATCACTTCTTTGTATTATTTAGCTTGTAGGCTTGCGGAGCTTTTCCACTTTAGGGAGACTTTGTTAATCTGCTGTTTCGAAACAGCAGATGTGCAGCAGTTGGGGAGTTGGAGAAATGAGCATGCCAGCATTGGGCATGTGTAGTGTAGTTGTAGATTGACCACAAGATCATCATGGTTGAAGTTAAGTTAGTTTTGCAGTTTGTTTTTCAGGTGTCTGGTTTGTAGGTGTGTGTATGTGCATAGGTTTGGGTTCTTGTCGTTACTATAGAACTGTCAGTATATATGTCTACATCCCTGTAAGCTGTTTTGTACGAGTGCGTGTTCTTGTTCGAGACCCTGCAGCTGCCTTTTCACAACACAAAGTGTGTAATTTGTCCGCGGAAGCCCGACTGTCTCGGGTAGAGCGGCGGGAGAGAGCAGCAGAGAAAGAGAAAAGGAGGAACGACCCTCCGACGGCAATCATTTTTCAGCGCACAGTAATTTGGCTGTCAGAAACAGCTGGCAGTGCGTCTCGCAACTATGCAAGAGGAAAGAGCGGAGCGAGGTGAGCCGAGGGATGAAAGGAGGGCGGGAGGCTTGCAGTGAGGGAGAGGAGCATTGGTTGAGACCCGGGAGGGGGAATCAGATTTCAGACTCTGTCATTAAGGCCAGACTGCGCCATGCACACACCGCCACAGCGTCAAGTCTGAGCAGGAGTCTTTAAACTCTTCCACCGGTATGGATTTCTTTCATGTTTGTCTTTGAGGGCTTCCTGTTCTGCTGTTCACCTCAGTCTTATTCTTTTCCACTTTACCCCTTTATTTAAGCCCCCTCCTTCCCACACACACCTTTAACATGCTCTTGTGGGGTAAGTAAAGGAAGAATGTGTGTATCTCAAAGAAAGTGAGCGGCCGAGGGACAGAGAGAAAGGAGGGAGAGGGAGAACTAGAGGGAGGCAGGACTTGGCATGCACTGAACGCCACAGCAGAGCTCTTTTTAGGATTCATCAGTGCAGATGGAGCCTCGCACAAGGGAGTGTGTGCGCATACTGACATGCCAGTAAGTCCAAGCTTTTACTTCTATGTCAGAGAGAGAGAGAGAGAGAGAGAGAGAGAGAGAGAGAGAGACAAGATGTGAATGAGAGCTCCGCATGTGGCTCACTTTTTTTTTTTTTTTTGGATTTGCTCAGTCTCATTGTTTTGTCCAGATTTGCACTGGCCTTTCTGTCTGTGGGATATTTTTAGTCCCAAATCCTCCAGCCTTTAGTTCTCATAAGCTGTCTGCAGCCCACGACATATCGGAGAGAATCCGTCCATCTGTAAGCCGGGGAGAGAGAGCGAGCGAGAGAGAGAGAGAGAGGGGAATGCTGCCGCCTTGATGGCAGACAGGCAGGAAGTGAGACAGAGGGGGACTGTGCAGCCACACACAGACACACACACACACACACACACACACACACACACACAAACACACTTCTCAGTTCTCAGTTCTGTGGCTCTCCCCTCTCTTTCGCTGAGCTCTGGAGTACATTTATTGATTTCTGTGCCATGTGGTGTCCCAATCTGTCTGTCTGCCTGAGTGTGTGGGTGAAATATTGGGAAGGAGCCGAAGAGGCGCGCACGCGCGTGTGTGTGTCTGTGTGTGTGTGTGTGTCTGTGTGTGTGTGTGTGTGTGTGAAGCTCCAGGCTCCTCTTGCTCCCATTACCCCCAGACTTTACTGGAGACAGTCTGCAATGCACATTTTATGAGCTGTCTCACTCTGTCCTTTCTCCTGCTCTTACCTCTCAGAGTTAGAACTCTGTTTATCTTTGGACTCTGTTCCTGTTACTGTGTCATTGGTTTTCTTATCAGGTTCTGTCTGTCTTCTCTTTGGTTCTGAAGTTGGGCTTTTGTCGCTTGGCTATCAGCCGTTGTCGCGTCTGCAAGCTTAAATGTTTCCACATTGTTTGTTTAATCATTCCTTTCATGCAGCGTTACGATCCACCTCTGTACCACATAACAATTACACTCCCTGAACACAATTAGACTGATCCACCCACAGAAGCACCCTCATTTTGATTGTTAATATGCTGAATGAGTGTAGAGGAAATGAGGATGTTGAAGCTGTGAGAACGATTTAGTTGGCAAAGTTTCCAACTGAATCTTTTTACAGGTTTTGTTGCTGTACGTAGAATCCGTTTAAAGTCTCTGAGGCGATTTAATGTGGAAAATTAAAATGTGCCCTGTAACCACCATTTAGATGATTTTTAAAAGCCAACGTGTGCATGTTGGCTTTCTCCACCATGTGTGTCCTCCTGCAGGGCTTGTTTTTAGACTTCCGTCTCCCTGCTGGAGTGGTCCGTTTGGGGTAGAGTTCTGGGTCGTTTAGCAGGACTAAGGCGCAGGCTACTCTATCTTGCACTTTATACTGCGTCTGCACATTAGGCAGGTTTTTGTTGTATTAACTTTGGCTTTTAGGTTTGTTCCTAATGGACAAATGTTCAGCAGCATGTCATTAAGATTTGTTACCAAATTATTACCAAATTGTTGTTGCCAAATTATATGTATCTGCACAAACAATTGTTAATTGTTACAGAACTCAATATTTCTCTTAACATTCATTCATTCATTATCTCCCGCTTTATCCTACATTAGGGTCGCGGTGGGGTTCCCCATGCCCATCCAGGGGAGAACATCTCGGGCGCTGGGCAGATAGACCCAGGACAGGGCGCCAATCCATCGCTGGGCACACACTCACTCACACAAACACACACTATATGGGGCAATTTTGAGAATTCAATTCACTTGATCCATGTTTTTGGACTGTGGGAGGAAACCGGAGAACCCGGAGGAAACCCACGCAGACACGGGAAGTATTTCTCTTAACATTCCTCTTACAATTTTACTCCACTATTAAAAGATGGCTGGGTTGCTAGCAGAATATTTAAACACCTTCCACAAGCAGTCTGTCATTTCCTGTGATCATGAATCAGAGTCAGAGAGTCTCCACTATGGCTGCATATTACTGTCACCTTCATTAAAAACCCCACTGGACTCAATAGTTTTCCAGATACAAGTTCATTAACGGGCGGCACGGTGGCTTAGTGGTCAGCACGTTCGCCTCTCAGCACTAGGGATTCCCGGTTCGAATCCCCATCTGGGTGGAGTTTCCATGTTCTCCCCGTGTCTTGGTCGGTTTCCTCCGGGTTATCCGGTTTCCTCCCACAGTCCAAAAACATGGATCAAGTCAATTGAATTCTCAAAATTGCCCCATATAGAGTGTGTCTGTGTGAGTGAGTGTGTGCCCAGCGATGGATTGGCGCCCTGTCCTGGGTCTATCTGCCCAGCGCCCGAGACGTTCTCCCCTGGATGGGCATGGGGAAACCCACCGTGACCCTAATATAGGATAAAGCGGGAGATAATGAATGAATGAATGAATGAATGAATGAAGTTCATTAGTGTTGAACATTCTTTCACATTTTGCTGATGTCATGTGGCACAGCCATCACATATAGCCCCGCCCATTCCCATTTTTAAATAAATGTATTGGCAATGCAATCTGCAAATGTGTGATGTAAATGTGGCTTTAGATGTAACATGGAAAAATTTTGTCAGCAAAACTAATCAATGCCGCATGTTACAGGCATATTTCATATATGGGTGTGCGAGTGTCTGTGTCGGGGTCCTTGCTTGTGCGAGTATCTGGGTCTGTGTCCGTTTAATCTTAAAGCAAGACCTAAAGTCAGCATAAAAATATCACAGCACTGTTGCACAGTCTTTCTTGAACCACCGTCCTTGAACCACATTTAACTTGTTGAGGTAGCTTGCTATCAGGGTTACATAGGTACTGCAGAGATGTCCTTCAGCATTACACTAACATGTATGGAACATCTTATCTTGTGTGGACACTGTTTCCTTTAAAGAGTCTAGTGAAGGCTAACAATTTTACATGTCTTTTTGTGTGTGTGTGTGTGTGTGTGTGTGTGTGTGTGTGTGTGTGAGAGTGATGTGGTCCCTTAGTTCCCAGAATAACAACCACAGATGTTTTGTGTATGCCTGTCAGTTTTACAGTGGATTAAGGAGTTAAGGCTTATCGTATCTGTTGATCGAATCAGTTCCATTTTTACTCTTAAACTACGTTTAAGTACTCAGAATGACAGCAGGATAGAAAAATGATCTTCCAGGACCACGGAACAGATTTCAAAACACAGCAGCACAATAAAATCGGTTTTGTGCTATATTAGGTTACCCCAATAATACATTTATCATGTGACCTAAATACGTTTACAATATTTCAAGTTGTGTTTACTTTTTAAATGTTCTACATTTTGAAAGTGTATCCTCATGTTTACTTGGTTGTGACTCATTGTTGACATTTCCAGTTATTCTGGAGCTGCTGGAAGTCCTTGTGGTGGTTGGGCAAAATGTATCTGCAGTGTCATTATAGTTGTGTATACATTGTAATTTGCTAAGATGTGCAGATGTTTGAAATACAAATGTTTTTATAATGGCTGCAAAAGCATAATATGGATGCAATAGCATAATTACTACCAATACTTGTACTCATAGATATATTGATGTAAATGATTAGACAAATGTAAATACCACCCTAATAATAATTAAAATGTATAAGATATGAAAAAATAAATAATGCAAATGATGCATACTAGATTGGGCATACTGATCTAATGCCATTACAAATAATAATATACCTGTACTAATACTGGATAGTTGTATATACTGTATACACTATACTGGAATAGTTGTAGGCTTGTGGTTAAAGAACCAACCTTATGACCTGAAGGTCCCCAGTTCGATTCCCGGTCCCACCAAGTACTATGGCTGAAGTGCCCTCGAGCAAGACATCTAACCTCAATTGCTCCCCAGGCACTGTATACAGGGCTATCCACCGCTCACTTCTCCAGTGTGTGTATATGTGTGTTTTGTTGCACAGATGGGTTAAATGTGGATGATAATTTCCTCCCTAGCACTGTAGACAAAGTAGATCACTTGCTTTACCTAAATCAAGTGTCCTTATGGACATGACACAACTATAAGTGTTAGGTTCAGTAAAGCAAATGGTTTGTCATATGTATTTTTACAGTAAATGATATATAAACACAAAGGAGATGCTGCATGCTTTTTAAAATGCAGTTACTTCAAAGATTAATGCAGCAGCCTTTTTGTGTTTTTGTCATATCACTTTAACTTTAAAATACTTTTAGGAAGGCAATGGGTGTCAGCAATACTACTACAGACCTGCACAAAACAGCTGGCACACTTTTGTTAAAAACATAAAAACCCACAATAGTCAAGTACACAATACTTAAGTAACAATAAATAAAAGTAACTAAAGTAAATCAGACATTGATTTTAACGGATTCAACAGAATCGTATTATAAAACAAAAAAATATGTGACAAGAATAATACTTTGTATCATTAAATATCACTAATAATAAATCATACATTGTAAAATTTCAGCAATTAGCGTTCACTTTAAAAACTTTAAAAAGTTCAATTTATTAACCGTAAATGCTTTCAATACATGCATTTATGATTCAAACCTTGTTTTTTTTTTATTATAGTGTGTTTGTAACCATTTTCTAAAAGTAATATAGCACTCGAGGTAGTTTATTATTGTGAATAGATCACAGGAAAGAGCTCCTTTAGGGTGAAGTAGAACAGAGGCTGCGAATCAAATCCTTTTGTCGAACATCAGTGATTTGAGTCCACAAATGTTCTGCTGCAGTTCTCAACTGGTGGATCATGACCCAAAAGTGGGTTGCGGACATGTTCTAGGCGGGTCGCGGAGAGCTTGTTAAAAAAAATGCTCATTTGATTTTGTAATTGTTTTTTAATTTTTTAAAGGGGATAGGCAAGCTTTCCCATAAAAGTGAAAGCTTCTTAGCTTTTAGAACTGAGTGGCATAAAGTCTTAAATACTGGTGTCTCATCACTCAGGACTGTGTTTTTTATTATGTTTCTTACAAATATTTGGCATTTGCCAAGTTCCTCCAAGTTCAATGTGCACTGACCTCTCTAAGTAACTGAGTGTAAATTTTTCCTAAATGATATAAAATTAAATAATAGTGAAATAGATGTGTGTGTGTCTATGTATATATACATATATATATTTTTTCTTTTTTTTTGGAAACAGTCTGCTGGTCATATTCGGCTAAGTAACCAATATACTGGACGGGGAGACTGAGGCAGAGCCCAGATCTAGCCAGTATAATCTGATCATCTTATTTTAGTCAGCCACAAGTCATGTTCGCCTTCTTAAAGCAAGTTAATAAATGGAAGTACGGGTAAGAAGATATTACATACATAGTTCCCAGCAGTGCTGACAAAGCAAAAGCTGGGAAAGGGAGCAAAGGTTTTTGATGTTGGGAAGGTTGTCCCGCCACTCATTTTTCTGCTGTAGTGAATAAATTCAAAGGAGGAATGCCACAAATAGAATACCGGTTGTCTTTTTGTACAGTGTAATGAAGTGTAGAGTGCAGTATATAGGTCATTGTTGTACTGCAGCACTACATTGTGTTTACTGTGTACATTTGATTTAGCAAGGACAGACGGAAGAGATAGAGTGCATGTGTATGCTGGAGATCCCAGTTGGAGATAACACACTGCAGGGGATTCTGGAGACAGTACAGACATGTTGGTGAAGAGGGAAGGCATAATTAAGGGACTGAAGTAGAGTACCACCAGAGCCAAAGACTCCCTCAAACACAAAGATGGCTTTCTGCATTCAGGATCGAGTCGTCTTACCCTTTTGCTCGTGTGACGATGCTTAGAACTCCTGTGATTTCAGTGAGCCCCTAATGTCATTTATCAATAAACTCAAGCCAGACTCCTGTAATCGTTTACCGGCTGGCATTTTGCTTTATACCGAGCAGCCACTAAGCCAACAGTCGGATGTTGGGCATATTTGAACGTCTGAGTCTGTTGTCTTTATTTATACAGTTACGCTCCATTAGCAGAAATGCATTCTGTTGCAGCAGTTGATCATATTTAATCAGTATCTTAGGAAACACTGGAATTTTGCGTTAACTGTCCAACTAAGCAAATGGGTAGAAAATAGAAATGCTGACTGGCGAGGCTCCAGCAAATTCCCGTTTCTTGATATCTTTCTTTTAGCCAGACTGTCGGGCTGTGGTACAAACCTCATACTACTGCACCCAGCCCTACTTAGTCATGATGGTGACAGTTCTTCAATGTCAGCTTGCAGATGTCTGCTTGAAGGAGAACCCTATCTGTTCTTTGTCTCCTTATCCGAAGCTAAAGAATGGCCTCTATTCGCTCTTTTATTTGCTAAAAAAGATGTTTGTACATTCCTTTGTAAGCTAACACGAGCGCAGTGATTGGGAGAGTGTTTAAACAGGCTGTGTGTGGATGTGATGCTGAATTCATAGCCATGGTAACTGGGTGAGTTACGCTGGAGACCAGAGGTTAGGCCGGCCAGTCCTTAGCCTTCGCACGGTCGTAAAACACATGCATAATTGTTTTTGGCCTGCATTTGGCAAACTGCAAGTGTGTTCACATGGAAGAGCATGTCCCCTGTTGCCTCATAGCTGGCAAAATGAGATCTGGGATAAAGATGCAGCTTTTAATTACAGAAGAGAACAGAAGTAGGCTTAAAACTCTATTTATTGTTGATGTACAGAATAGAGCCAATAAGAGGTCTACTCAAAACATCAGTCATCACCGTAACCGTTTTTTAAAATAAGAATGTTAGATTGTGGTTACATAAAATCAATAACAAGCATGAAATTTTGCGAATGTAAATTATTGCATAATCTTATAATTTTGCCAATTTCTCACACAAGATTAATTGTCTTATCCCTATACCCGTAGAACTGGCTTTTTAAGGTGATGTACAGAATAGAGCTATACAAGGTTATACATCACGGTCTAATGCATCACCCATATGTACATGGGTGAAAAACTGACAAATATTAAACATAATGTTCACACAGTTCAAGGATCAATTATGACTTTAATTCATTGTCCTAAAGATCTTCTGTTCAGAACTGAAGACTGGCAAGGGCATCCATGAACAGTGGACTTATTGTCAGTTAGTTTTGCTTTTGTAACATGATGCCTTTACAAACTCCAAAAAATTTGTGACCATGAAGAGATGGACATTGTCAGCAACAATGTTCAAAACGGTTGTCGAATTTGTATAGGTTTTTATCCTGAGCTGCAAAAGCAGTTTTGTGAACTCAGTCCAGTTTATTTATATATATATATATATAGTGCTTTCTTTAACTAGTCACTTCTGTTGTCACTAATGCCCGAAATTCGTGAGCGATTGCTATTTGTGAAATTATTTCAACCTGAGATAATCTGACATAAGGGTGGCACGGTGGTTTAGTGGTTAGCCGGGTTTGAACCCCGATCTGGGTTTTCAAGTTTCCATGTTCTCCCCCTGTCTTCAGGTTCTCCTGTTTTCTCCTATACTCATATGGTGTATATATGTCGGTGTGAGTGTGCCCAGCGATGAACTGGTACCCTGACCTGTGTGTATCTTCCAACACCTGTAACATTCTCCCCTGGATGTGCATGGGGAACCCTCCCCATGTGAGCCTAGTCCCTAGTATAGGGTTACTCAGAAGATAATGAGATGATATTAGATAATCTGATATAGGGCTGCTCAGTGGCATTGTAGTTAGCCCTGGGGATCCAGGTTTGACCTGGATAGAGTTTCTATGTTCTCCCCATGTCCATGTTAATCTTCTTAAGGTTTTCAGGTTCCCTCGCACATTAGAAAAACATGGATTCAAGTTGAATTGGCCAAGGTGAATTTAACTTGCCCCTACATAGTGTGTGTCTGTCTGAGTGAGCGTTCGCCATAGGATTAAACGCAAAATGAGAGAATCTGATATAATCATGGCTCCTTCATTGATCACATTTGTAACCATTCTGGTGGATGATGTAAATCATACATGTAACTGTATCTTATTTTATTCCTATCTGTGGAATATGAGTCTTATGAGATCTTGGTTATTTGAAACCATATTTTAAGGTCCAAGCTCTGTCCTGGTTAACAGTGGTTTAAACATTATATATAAGCTGGATTGTGTGGTCAAATTAAAAATAAAGAAAAAACAGACGCGTCAATGCTCTATAGGAAAATGTAAATATTATAATCTTTGTTATACAATCAACTAATTAGATTGCAATTAATCCAAATTAGAAGTATATTGCCCAACCCTAAACTAGTCCACAAACACATTTATCTTTAACAATCTAAACCTTGCGATCAAGCGGTAAACAGTCTGGAGCTAAGAAAACTCACAAACTAGTGAATCATTCCAACCATCAAGAAAAAGAAGCTAAATAAACACCAATCGATTAAATCTCTATAAGACACCTCACAGGTCACTCCAGACTCATCCCCACCAGCATGCACATTCTGCAAGGGCTTACTAACAATACAGCACGTGCTAGTGCAATGTCTGAAACCTAACCTCATCAAAACAACCTAAAATTCCAAAGAACACATGTAACCCTTCTCCCAAGAAAATACTTCTTTTCACATTTGAATGATGCACAAAAAATGCCCTCTATTTGTTGTAATAACCAGCCCAAGCAAACTCGTGTCACTCCATTACTCACTTCCGTCCATTGGCTTCCTGTAGCTGCTCGCATTCAGTACAAGTCACTGACTCTGGCCTACAGAACCATTTCTGGATCTTCCCCCTCCTACCTTCACTCTATCTTTTCAAAATACACTCCGACTCGTTCACTTCGCTCCAGTGATGATTGCCGCCTGGCGATTCCACCTCACCGAGGAGCTAATTCTCACTCCGTGGCGTTCACCACTGCAAAATGGTGGAACGTTCTTCCCAACTCTGTCCGTAAGGCAGAATCACTAAACAGTTTTAAGAAACTACTGAAGACGCATCTCTTTAACAAATACCTGTTGTAGAAGGGAAAAAAAGGGGGGGTGGCAGGGGCCGCAGCATCGAATAACAATCAGGTTTGATGAATTTACAGTATAGTTGGTTTTCTCCATGGCTTCTGACTTGTCATGTTCTCATTTGTAAGTCGCTTTGGATAAAAGCGTCTGCTAAATGACTAAATGTAATGTAAATGTATAACTTAATTACATTTAGTATTAAACCATGATTTTTATTTTTTATCATCTTTAACATATTATATACATATTTATTTTTTACAAATCCACACTTACTGTGGTGTCCTTACTGTAGTGCATTTATTTAAAAAAATGGTTCATGGTTATCACGTTCCATATGTCATGTACACAAATTTTAGCCATGTTATGCCTACGGATATAATTGTGCTGTCATTGCAGCAGGGTGGTTTGCTCAATGTGCAAATGTTTGTGGTTTTAGAAAATACTAAACAATGTTAAAGTTGTATTTTATTAACATGAACCCAGATGTTTTAGAATTGAAATAGAACAGCGCATTTAAGCATTATGAAATGCAGTGCTGCACATCCAGTGGCTAAGTTGACTAATCAAATCCAACTTTCTGTTCTTTCATTTCTTTTTTGACACTTGAAAAGTAAATGACACTTGTCCATTTACTTTGCCTTTACATTTACATTTACATTTAGTCATTTAGCAGACGCTTTTATCCAAAGCGACTTACAAATGAGAACACCACAAGTCAGAAGCCATGGAGAAAACCAACTATACTGTAAGTTCATCAAACCTGATTGTTATTCAAAGCTGCGCCCCCCCCCCCCTTTTTTATTATTATTATTTTTTTTTATAACAGGTATTTGTTAAATAGATGCGTCTTAAGTAGTTTCTTAAAACTGTTTAGAGATTCTGCCTTACGGACAGAGTTGGGAAGATCGTTCCACCATTTTGCAGTGGTGAACGCAAAATGCCTTTACAGGAAAAACGTGGTTATCTTTCACATGGGTTTATTAATATGTACTTTTGTGGCACTGACCAGTTGGGGCTTTAAATAGGCACTGCCTTTAACTATCTCTGATTAATCCATGCTTTGTAAAATAAAGGGGTGCAAAGTACCTGTTCTTTTCTTTTCTCCTGTAGTTAGTCCACAGTGTGTTCACAGTAAAATAACAATGTTGTATTGTTGACATAGTATAGACATGTGTATATGCTTAATGAAGTAAATATATTTTATATTGTTTAATAATTTAAGGAATTTTAATGATCAATAATTATACCCCAAAAATGTTTTGTATACCACTGTGGCAGGACCATCAGTGTATATTTGAGGTGTACCAGGAGATCGGGGATTCTCTCTCTATTAAGCAGATCAGACTGTGAATGTGACATAGACCTGTATGACTTTGCAGTCGTCTACTTGCAGAGATCTATTTTTTCTGGCATAAAATGTCTATAGTGGCGGCTTGGTGGCTTAGTGGTTAGCACGTTCGCCTCTCAGCGCTAGGGATTCCCGGTTCAAATCCCCATCTGGGTGGAGTTTCCATGTTCTCCCCGTGTCTGCGTGGGTTTCCTCCGGGTTCTCCGGTTTCCTCCCACAGTCCAAAAACATGGATCAAGTCAATTGAATTCTCAAAATTGCCCCATATAGAGTGTGTCTGTGTGAGTGAGTGTGTGCCCAGTGATGGATTGACGCCCTGTCCTGGGTCTATCTGCCCAGCGCCCGAGACGTTCTCCCCTGGATGGGCATGGGGAACCCCACCGCGACCCTAATATCAGATAAAGTGGGGGATAATGAATGAATGAATGAAAATGTATATAAATATAATCTTATAATTTCTCACACAAGTTTAATTGTCATATAAAATATACATAAAATATATATATAATTTATTACACGAGTTGTCATTTTTAAATAACAAAATGTTGTGTTTACGTTAAATAAAATCCAAACATGAATTTCTTTAGACAATAATTGCACCATCTAAATCTGTAATCACCTCATCCCTTTGCCCATAGCGGTTGCTTGTGCTTTTAAAGGTGATCTGTTAAAAAGTGAAAATCCCCCTGTAATCCCACTTTTTAAATTTCTTTAGGCTGCAGGCACGTCCACATAGCAATGTGAAGGAAAGAAAGCATAAAACCAACCTCACACTATAACATGCCGCCTTTTAAAGTTTGTTTACCAACTTTCCTTTTTAGTTAGATAATAACAGTCTCACGCAGATTCATGTCCCACTATCAGTACGATCAGGCCTACTGGTGAATAATACTTCAATAAACATACAGTAATCTTTTAGCATTCATAACTAATCCAGATTAGTTCTGTGATACTGGGTTCTTATTATTGTTGGCACATTTTCTTGGTCTTCTACAGATGTAATGAACACTATACTCTTCGTGTTGTAACATGGAAATCGCAGAGACCAACGTATTGGTTCCAATGCAACCAAGGCGTGTTTGCTATGACGCATTCCGAGTTTTTCCCATGCCCTTGTTGTGGTGGATTATTGTGTCTGAATGAATGCATTTGGATCTGACCTGTCTTCAGGCCAGATTAATCAGATCTGAGTCAGATCTGACAGTTTATTTCAATATTAGTAACATCAGCTTCCTCTCACCTGGTTCTGTTCCAGCATGCTGATGCCTTATTTTGTCATGAATTTGGGATACATGTAGGTTGCTTTCTAGCTATGTAGGCACAATTCTCATCATGGATACAGAAGCTGGCGACTTGCGGTTGCATCATTAAAATCCAACCATTTTTAAAAGTACGAAGAAAAATGCATGCATATGCAAAGATTCCTGAAAATAAATTGTCAAATGTAATTTATAAGCATGTAATTGTTGTGCAGATTCTTTTAGATGTTAAAATCTTACGTTGTGGATGGGTGGCTTCTTGCAGTTTCTGTAAATTATGTGGAGATAATGAGATGCTCTGAACAACTTATCCTACTTTTGTTTTAAATATGCTCTACAAAATGAATATGTATACACATACCTTTATATAGTTTCTTTATATATACACACACACACACACATGTGTGTATGGATGGATGGAGAGCTGTGACATTCTGTTTACTTCACTTTTACCTAGTCAACTTAGTGTCAGTGCAATGCTGACAATCATTCACCACACAAATAATACTATAATACCATAATACGCTTGTGTGTGTGTGTGTGTGTGTGTGTGTGTGTGTGTGTGTGTGTGTGTGTGTGTGTGTTAGGGCTAAAATATATATATGTGTGTGTGTGTGTGTGTGTGTGTGTGTTAGGGCTAAAATATATATATGTGTGTGTGTGTGTGTGTGTATGTATGTATATATATATATATATATATATATATATATATATATATATATATATATATATATATATATATATATATATATATATATATATAATATGAGTATTTTTTTTATTATATATGTAAAAGCCACAGATTTTAAGTCTTAAGCTGAACTTGATGACACATCTTTAAACCCAGAGGCATGCGATTGCATGTGGTTGTTCTGTGAATACTGGTATTAAGGGTTTATTAAGGAGAGACCACACAGTTTAAATAGTGTGAGGCAGTATCAGCTCTGCTGTATCCAAGAGTCAACACTGTCCAATCTCCCTAATCCAAAGAATTATCAAGACCCAAGTCCAGGGAGAGTCAGGATTTGTGTTCTGCCACATAAACAGGCTCTTTCTCTCTCTCTCTCTCTCTCTCTCTCTCTCTCTCTCTCTCTCTCTCTCTTTCTCTCTCTCTCTTTCTCTCTCTCTCTCTCTCTCTCTCCCTCTTTCTGTCTCTCAGGCAGACAAACACATGGAGTCAGTTAACTAATGTAAGCCCTGTGTAATTATCCAGGACTTTTGTGAAGGCCTGTTTTTTTTTTTTTCGCTCAAGCTTGTGCGCTCTCTACTACTCCTACATCAGATGCTGTTATGTTGACGTTTTTGTCCTAGATCGGTTCGTGTTTGTTGAACGATGACACACTCGACTCGGCTCATGTCCCTAAATGGTGTCCCACATGGTGCTAACACCATGGGCCTGCCAGAACAAATAAAGATGAAATATATGAGAAGGAAAGAAACAAGCAGTGAATCATCGTGAGATGAGATGATTACGCTGATCTTGTCAGTGTGAGACTATAAAGCACTAGTTTAAAATCTCACCTTCCACCATTTTTCCTGATGTGTACGATTGAACTACATTTAAACATGTTTTCAGAAAATCGTCAAATCAAAAATATAGTAAGACAAGTTCAAAATCAATACTTTTTACATTTTAATAAAAATATTTAAAATATTGTCACCTCTGTGGTGAATGTGTAAAATCTGGGACATTTTAGATTTTTACACTTATTTTTTTAGGGTTTTGAAACATTCAGCTTAAAAACTGGACAATGCTGGAAAAATTCTCTTCATGTTCAGCATCCATTATTAATGAGTAGATGGTTGGGCCATATGGAAAAAATGTAAGGCAGTATTTGGAGGTATGCTACGCACAGCACAAAAAAATAAAAGCAGGAATCAGTCTGAGTAAAATAAAGGTTATAATTACTCAGAGAGCCAATTAGGAAACCAGAAAGATTTTATACTGAAGAAACATTATTATTAATATCACACTGATTTAAAAAAAATATTTGTTTGTTTATTTGTTTTGTTTTGTATGTATATTGATTAAGTGGGTGGTCCTGTTGTCGGATAAAGTTAAGACCACCCACCTAAACATCCAAAAATGGAAATAAAAAATAAATGCATTGATTAATTATTTGTATGTAATTGTGTGTAATAGAAAATTAAGTAATTTGTAAAGAAATAAATACATCTAAAATTAAAGAAAGTAAACATGCATTAATCAAGACTTGTCTAAAACATTTAGTTGTGAATTATTTAATCACTTTATTTATTCATACATTATCTTTCACTTAATCACTTACTCACCCAAACACACACTATATGGAACAATTTAGAGCATTCAGTTGAATCCATGTTTTTGGACTGTTTTTGGAGAAAATCGGAGAATGATCCCAAAGAAACCCAAGCGGACACCTGGAGAACATTGAAACTCCACCCAAACCTGGATGTCCAGCGCTTGGAGGCGAATGTGCTAACCACTAAGCCACTGACACCCGTTTATTTATCTATTCATTTTTATTTTATTTTATTTGTTTATACTATGGCAGTTTCGGTCCTTGGTATTGGTGTGAATGTGTGTGTAAATGTGTTTGTGTGTTTGCCCTGTGATAGAACGGTAACTTTTGTAGGATGGTTTGCAACCTTTTATCTACTAAGTGCTGAAAAAAAGGAGACTGCTAATTAGTCTGCAGTTGTTTAATATTAATTTCAAAATATCACATTTGTAGCAGCTTCTTCAAACACATACATCTAAAAATTTACAAAAAAAAACTGAATACAGTACAATCTAAAGTTAAAAACTAAAGTTGAAACTGGTTTACGTCAGTCTTCATGGCTGGTTGGCCAAAAGAGCTTGTACTTGTTTTTGTCATGTTGATCAACACATAATATAAGGGCTGAAGGGTTTATACAATTTTCCCTGCACTGATTTTATTTTCTTTGACTGTCTTCTATATTCAGAGACATTTGGTGCTTGATTCCTTTTTTTCTCTTATTTTAATATTCTTACCTTCCTACCGTAGAGGTGTGTGTGTTTGAGGGTGTTCAGTCATTTAGCATCTCTGTGGTGAGTTTGTACACATCATGACTTTTGGTTTGCAGCTATGCATTTTGTGGAACTAACCAGGTTAAAGTGTGTCAGATCCCTCAATACATCAGTAAATTAATTCTGTTACGGTTCTCATGTTGTCTCACTACTAACTATGTAACCAAACACTGTAAGATGATGAGGTCAGCTTTTTTGGATCACCATAAATAATGCTTTTTAAGTGTGGGATTTTGTGGAATGATTTACCCCTTTTCTTTTTTTTAATCTTCAGTTTCGAATATAAATATGACAAAAAATAAAGCTCACATTGAAATGCACAATGTTACCATGATAAGCTAATTATAAACAGCAGCAGATCTGAACATTACTTTAGTAAAATCCTGAGTTTACATAATAACTATGTATACATGACTTTAAACTCCAAATATGGATTGTAAATGTTTTTAACAAAATTGAGTTTAAAATAGTGTGTGGATGCAGCTGAATGTGGAAATCAAATTGTCATGATTCTGCGTTGCAGGACTTTTCTGCGTGGAATATTTTGCTGATGGTGCGTTTTATTTATTTATTTATTTTTTAACCATAGCTTTGGTTTTTAAATCATATCCTTGAACTTTGGCAGTGTTGTGGTCATTTTAATGTTTTGTTGAACTTTTTACCTTCTTAATATAACATGCATTGGAAAACGAACTCACATGAATAAATGGTACTTTTGAATTCACTGTGAATTAATAGGTGTAGGGTCTACAAAAGGGTTTTAATTAAAATAGTTTTGCACATTTGTAACTTTTAGTTTTTGTTTTAAGTAAATGGTATTAATGCTATTTAATGCGTTTATCTATATTTTATTCTGTAGTGTATATATAGAATACTTATGAGCCCTAGAGGTTTTAAAGGAATAATAATTGCTAAACTCCTATTTATAATATTTCTTTAACACTGAATGTTTTACACTCAAGCAAACTAATAAATAACAACATGACTTTTAATTATTTAAGCAAAAATAAAAACATAAACAATATGTGACCCAAATGGCTTTTCATAACCCCATGAGGGCACAAAGTTTGTAAGAATAATTTCAGTTCACGAACATTTGGTGCAATCCTAATTTACAGCCAATTTGATTTGGATTCTGTGATTTAATCATTGGTCATCGACTGCTGAAAATTGACAAAAGTATTTTTACAAAAGTTTAACAGTGTAATTTTTTATGGCTTTACCATGTTTATAACAGAACTATAATTACCTTAGAAAGGGCTTTGAATATGTTTAGGAGTTTAGTTTCTTAAATCTAAAAGTGTTACACTTTTATCATCTTTAAAAATTCTAATGCATACATTATTGTCAAAAAACATAGGGCCCTTTTTCACACCCCACTCAAGTCAGTGCTTTTTTACACCCAGTGCATGCCGATTGATTTATTATTCATTACTCCCAAACCCCATCCATGAACAATTATGTGAATTAATACATGCCTTTTGTGCTCTTTGTGCGGTGCTTGGTGCACTTTTCCTGTTCTTGTGATGGCAAAGACACTCTAACACGCCCCAAATAAAGCTGCATGATGCACAGTTGACTTAAAGCTAAAATAGGGTCCCTAATGTTTAAAATATCCCTGGACATGGGGTTTAAACGTCTCTCTTATTGTGTTTTTACGTTTTGGCACTCCAACAGGCACTAGACGCAATGTAGTTTTGAGCTGTAGAAGATCTTTTAGAAGAAAAAGCAGTACAAGCACAAATGCTTTTCCCAAACCAATATTTTGGTGCTGCTCTCAGTGCAGCTGTCTGTTTCTGGTCAGCTCTGGCCTCGTTTGACTTTAAGTGCTGAACCCTTTTTCTTCTGAGCAGCACAGCTCACGTTCTTTACTGAACTGTTTGCATTTGATCTTGCCTCTCATCTCGCCGTCCTCATGTGGCCGACTGGCTGCAAGAGACTGATGTCAGATCATGGTTGGGAAGGAGCAGGGGATCACACTGTCTGACCTGATCTCGCCGAGTCTGGAATGAAAGAAAGAGGAACGAAAATAAAAAGGGCAGCACGAAAGTGACAATGAGGAATATACTGCATGGGAAGACTAGAAAAGAAATGAGGAGAAAAAGAGGGATGTGGGGAAAAAAGCTGAAAAAGAGTTGCAGACAGACAGAAAGAAGAATCACTGATGGGTAAAGGAAACTATCAGAAAGTGACAAATATGAGGTGGAAGAGAAGGAACAAGGAGGGAGAGGAGTGATAAGCATGTGGGAAGGAGATGAAGCGTGATAATTCGTCTTTGATCCAAAATAACAGATGTAAGTGTAAAATAGAGTGTTACAATAGAGTAAAAAAAATGTGCTTTTTTACAATTTGAAAGTTTGATAAAGCTTTATAGTGGTGAATATGAACCATGTAGCTTCAACATCCATATAACAAATTACTGCAAATTAGCCTCATCCCTGTTATCTGCTATAATGCTTATTATAAATAAAATGTGCATTAAGCATTACTGTTTTCTTCACTATATGTCATGTAGTTCACATTGTGGTCTGCAGAGATTTTAGATCCCAATCGACAAGTAGGAGAAAAAATATTAACACTAGAAAAGATTTTTTTTTTGGTGTGCGGCTGTGTGTACCCATTGTTATACTAATATATATTTATCCCCAATCCATTATCTTCCGCTTTATCCTCTACTAGGGTCACGGGGGGTGGTGCTCCATGCCCATCCGGGGGAAAATATTTCGGGCGCTGGTCAGATACACCCAGGACAGAGCGCCAATCTATCACTGGGCACACACTCACTCACACAAACACACTCTATATGGGGCCATTTGGAGAACTCCATTGACTTGATCCCCGTTTTTGGACTGTGGGAGGAAACCGGAGGAAACCCACTCGGACACGAGGAGAACATGGAAACTCCACCCAGATTGGCATTCGAACTAGTGCTGAGAGATAAACGTGCTAATCACAAAGCCACACACACACACACACACACACACACACACACACACACACACACACACACACACACACATATATATATATATATATATATATATATATATATATATATATATATATTCATTCATTCATTATCTATTTATATAGGTATTTATATGATGCTCACAGCGCTCTTCCGTGTTAAAGATTTAATTGATCAATTTTAATTAATCAAGGCAAAAAATATTTGTTTTATTTTTTATAAAACATTGTACAGACAGAATAACAATTTTTACATCTCCAGGGTTCCTCTGTTCTGCATTTTTTACGTGTATACTTTTTGCAGACTTTGCCGACTCAGTTTAGTGTGTGAGACTATCATTTGTTATTGCATCTACTTTTTTCAAACTTTTCACTTGTGGTTAGCAATTGCAATTTTTGTACCTAGCGTGTCACCTGTGGGGCCGGGGGGTGGGGTCGGGTAGATGGGCTGTGGGTCGTTAAACATATCAATAGCTACTTGATGACCCGCTAAGGCCCAGACAAATGGGGGACAGGGACTGTTGTCCTCAGGATTTAAAACTCCCAGGAATAATAAAAAGACTGGTCCTGTACATGTTACGAGCTTTACTGAACTTTCATTCCATTCATTCATTATCTTCCGCTTCATCCTCTATTAGGGTCGTGGTGGGGTTCCCCATGCCCATCCGTTTCGGGCACTGGGCAGATACACCCAGGACAGGCCAATCTATCGCTGGGCACACACTCAATCACACAGACACACACGCATACACACTCTATATGGGGCAATTTGGAGACCTGAATTGACTTGATCCATGTTTTTGGACTGTGGGAGGAAACCGGAGAACCCGGAGTAAACCCACGCAGACAAGGGGAGAACATGGAAACTCCACCCAGATGGGGATTCGAACCGGGAATCCCTAGTGCTGAGAGGCGAACGTGCTAACCATTAAGCAACTGTGCCGCCCTTCACTGAACTGGGTCTTACAAAACTGCAATAAATCATTACATGGTAAACCATATTTATTATGTTTACGTTTTTTCTAAAACTCTATAGGATGTCCAATATGGTGTGGTGTCTTCTCAGCTCTTATTCGTGTGATTGATTATGTTTGATGCTCATCAGTCTATGGATGGGATAATGTCGCTGGGCTCCAGTCAAGGTCTATGGCCCTGTGTTTTGAGAGAACAGACCAGATCATTTCATTTCCATTATTTGGGATTTCACAGTCTGTCCTGGGTCTGTAATGTGAGTTCTTTCTGTGCCAGGATTTGGGTAAATAAAAAAGGTCTATAATGACTGCAATTATATCAAATAAGCAGCCACCTGCAAAAGTCTGGCACATTTCATCTCCTGAAATAATGAATGAGGAGGAAAGAAAAAGCTGAAATTGCTGCTGAGATATGAACTGCAAAAAGCTGGTCCAGAGGTTGACCAATTTAAACTGACGGTTCTCTAAACAGCACATGGTTGCAGTTTGGTTTGTGCTTGATCAATTGTACCCTGAGAGTTTAAAAAAACAGTAATGTAATGCCATCAAATCAAAATAGATCATACATTTTCTTCTAATGTGGTTGAAAATGCAGTCAGGGCTGATAAACTCAGGATAAGTTATTTATTTCTTTGTTCACGTCATGATAAATGGGCTGACAGTCAGGATCCCTTCTGTGCAGGTTCTGCATGTTCTGTCACTGTCTGTATGGTGTGTCATCTGCGGATCCTCACATGGCTCAAAAACATTCTGAAAGACTGTCCTATGTTAATCTGGAATTAGATATATTACATTGCCTGTAATTGTAAACGTGATGGACTGGCGACTTCAGAGTGCATTTCCAGCCTTCACCTAATGAGCACTGGCATTGGGTTTAATACTTACCTCATCTCTCAAGTGGTTCCTAAATAAATACATCGCTTAATTGTGTACCTGTGCCACAAGGGCTTCCCCATGCCCATCCAGGGGCGAACGATTCGGGTGCTGAGCAGATGCTGCAGGTGCTGGCCAGGACAAGGCGCCAATCGGTGCTGGGCAAAAACTCACTCACGCAGACATACATACTAACGGGGCAATTTAGAGCAGCCAATTCACCATGAACATGTTTTTGCACTGTAGGTGGAAACCGGAGAAACTCATGCGGACATGACACAAACTCCACTCAGATTGGGATTTGAACCTGTAACCCCAGTGCTTAGAGACGAACATGCTTACCACTAAGCCACCTTGCCTTAATGCCTACACTGTTTTATGTAATAAGATTAGAGGTGGTGATAAGATCTACAATTTCATATCACAGGACTTTTTCCACTGTTAATTTAATAAGAATATAATGTTATATAATACATATATATATTCTTTTATTTTAATAATAAAGGATAACTTTTGAGGTCAAAATAGAAAAGTGAGCAATTGCAGTACAAAAACTACTAAAAACTAAAAAAAAACTTTGGTCATTTAACAGATGCTTTTATACAAAGTGACTTATAATTATCACATCTTGATGGTTGGGTTTAGAGCACAGGGTTGGATACAGCACCCCTGGAGCAAAGAGACTCAAGGACCCAGTTTCTGAGTTTATTACATATTCTTGGTATTCATATTTGGTTATATCTGGTTAACCCGTCACAAAGAACGTCACACCAGCAATTATCAGTATCTCTCAAACCCATGTTAAATGTGAGGGGCTTTCAAAATGTAATAGCACATTTTCTTCTAAATATATGAATTAACAATAGTTGAAATTTGACTGTTTCTCTTACTCACATTTTTTTTCTACATGGACTCAATCAACCTGTACTGCCTTCAGCCAGCATGTAAAAAGTGCACATATTTCCTGTTGGTCCCAGATCTTGTCCTGCTTACGTAAGCATGCTCTCACTGCATGAATTACACTCTCGTCATCTTTATAGTGTGTCCCATAGCGTCTTTAAAATGCCCTAAGAGAGGGAAATCTGAAAGGTTAAGAGTTTACTAATGTTCTGCCATTAAACTAAATTTTAATAATTTATAAACAAGAACAGAGCTATCTTTGTGGGACGTCACATTTGGAACAAGCCTCACTCTACAGACTTCTGACATTTGTTGGATTTTTGTCCATTGTTTTTGTCCCAAATGCACATTGGACAGTTTCTCGCAAAACCTCGACTCTGACTAGGGATTGGACTGTTACAGCTTTTCTCCATGCCCATGCCCATCCAGGGGACGTTTCGGGCGTTGGGCAGAAACACCCAGGACAGTTTGCCAATCCATCACTGGGCACACAGACACACACACACACACAAAAACACACTCTTTATGGGGCAATTTGGAGAATGATGACTCTATGACTATGATTTCTAAATCTACATACAGACGGGGGTCCATTTGGAAAAAATTTAAAGCTTCATAAAACTGTCTGCTGAACTCAGTTTAGCTAAAAATGGATTTCAGCTGTCTGAACAAAGTCGTGCCTCTGACCATCAGCTAACCCCCTTGAGTGCTGTAGGAATTAAAGGGCGATGTATTGCGCTGTCCCGAGTCGGGCAGTCCAGGGAAATTCAGGTCACTCAATATCACTCCGTTTTCTTCGGCTGTTCTTGGTATAATTGAGTAAAATCCCCAGCTGTATTCATTTTCCTAATTGAAAGCAGAATGCCCCCTTTTCTATTCTCGCAGCTATTTTCGTGAATTCCCGCAAAGCTCCTCGTCTACCCTACTGCCCTCTGTTTCACCCCCAGCCCCCCTCCCTCCAGTTTGTCCCCTTCTCTGCTGCTAAAGGCCACTCATTATGTATTTTGCTGTCTCTATCTGTCTGTGTGTTTTGACCTGATTAAACGATCAGCATGTGGGCTCTGTAAAAGAGGTGGCCTGTCGCTATGCTGCTAGGCCAACGCTAACGGAACATGCTTAATTTTTTATAGCTGGGAGCATCCAGCCAGCTCCCTCAAAAACGCTTCCCCAACCACCACCACCCGCACGAGCTACATACGGTAAGTGATTTGTATGAGTAAACGGGTCACGGGGGAGCTGTGTGCTGCTAGCATTTCATCACATTGCATGAGCAGTGATGATGATTATGATGACGACGATGACGACCCTCAGACTGCTTTAATGTCTGGTTGTGAAGTTCATCTATTAGTGTCCAAAACTCAGTGTAGAAGTAACCCAGGCTCAAGAAACAGGATTGTGAGGCTTCCTGGTTCTAAATCATTTTCTGTAAAACATGTCTGTCCTGCGGTGTGCTGTTCCTCCTCCTCTTCCTCCTCCTTCTTCTCCTCCTCCTCCTCCTCCTCTCACGTCTGGTTTCTACTATCTTTTTGCCAGGCAGTCACCCGCCTCCGTCTCTCTCTTGCTCTCTCGTTCTCTGTCTCTCTGTGACAGCCAATAGGAGTGCACCAGTCCTCCCACTGTGTGCCACTCAGCGCCTTGTTGCCAGGACAACACAGAGGCATGAGACCCACTTAAACTGATTTTTTAACTTGCTCCGAACCATGCCCAGCAAGGGCTGAACCGGTGCCCTGCAGTGCTTGGACCCCCATGGTCACGTCTTTATCCTTTGCTCACCTCCATTACATTAAGCATATTCCATAAACTCCAGACAGGTTATGGGATACGCAGTCTGTTCAGAAAATGAGCCCAGACTGAAAGATGTTTGTTTTCTGCAAAGAACGTCAGATTTTTCTTAATGCGTTTTGGATCCAGAATGCAGTCCCTGTGTGTGGAGCTTTGTCAGTATGACTAAGTCGCATTAACTGCAAAATTTAATATAGTGAGTCGTTATTGCTGAGGACTGGTTACATACAACATCATCTTCCCTTTGAAATTGATGACTGTATACTCTGGTTAACTCAGTTTACATTTCTACTGGTCTTTAATCTGGTTGAATGGCTGGAAACACAGTTAGATTCTCGATCAGCATACAATAAACCAGTCACCTAACTCTTTAATTGTTTCACATGTGAAGCATGTTTTTAATACAGCACTGCATTAGATTTTAATCACATTTACTTTTTGTCATTTAGCAGATGCTTTTATTCAAAGCGACTTACGAATGAGAGAACACCACAAGCCAAAAGTTGGGGGAAAAAACAGCTACACTGTAGTCTAATTAAACCTGATCAATATATATATTTTTAATTATATATTAAGTCTTTGTAATAGAGATATGTTTTGAGTTGTTTCTTGAAAATTCCAAGTGATGTTAAGTGAGTGATGCTGTAATGACCAAAGCAGCTATATACATTTATTGACCACTTTATTGGTTGGTACAACTCTTACTGTCACTTAAAATCTGTTCAGTCACCATATACATTACATTACATTACATTAATATTAGGTCATTTAACAGACACTTTCATCCAAAGCAACTTACAGTATCCCAACATGGTTGGGGTCAGAACACAGGGTTGGTCATACAGCATCCCTAGAGCAATGAAGGTTAAGGGCCTTGTGTATGCATGTCTATTCTTAACACATTAGTTGCACTTCACAGTCTACCGATCCAAATGTTAAATCACCAGCATCAGCAACCAGCATAGGTTGACTAACACAAACAGTGCAAGTTTGAAGTAGTGCAATATAAATAAATATATATATATATATATATATATATATATATATATATATATATATATATATATATATATATATATATATATATAAATAAATTGTTGTCTGATTTATTTAACCCAGTGAAACACGCCAACAAACCACCATCACATCAATGCAGTACTGCGATTTATCCACCACCCTCAGCTTTATGGTGCTTCTATGAGAGTATGGACAAAAGTACTATATCTAGATGGTGTGACAAATCATATGAAAAGCTTTAACTCTTTATTAAAAACAGTGCTTCTTTTAAATTGTTTATATCTATCTGTGTTTTTCATTTAAATTTTATTGCTGCTGCTCATTTTGCCATAAAAGCTTTGGTTTCTTCAAGATTTAAAAAGAGAAGAAGTAATGGGGCTAAAGTCATTGAAATAGTTTGTATTCTGTGTTTGCCAGTGTCATGTCAGGAGAAGACAGATCCAACTACTAGAACTCTGTAAACTTGTGTATCTTTTTCTCTTGCCATTTTGTCTGCGTTGAGTAGCCCAGTGCTGATCCAATTTGCATTTCTATTATAAGTTGAATCTTCACAATGCTACCTGCTGCACTTATTTTGATCCTTTTCATGAGCGGAGCCACAGCACTCTGACCTCATAGGTTTAAGACACACCTTGAAGAAGACGGTCTATGTGAATAGGAATGTAAAACGAGCTCTGTTGTTTCAGACTACACTTGTAGAAAATGTGCCATTAGAGCAACGTGTGTCATGGGCTGTCAGTCTGAGGTGGATTCATTCCACGCAAGTTGTAAACGGTGTGATTAGCTGATGCTTTCATTTGTGGTGCTAAACCTCAGAAAGGTAGTATTTCTTCTAGTATATATATTTTTTTATGTAAAGTACAAGCGTCGTGTGTATGTATTCAGACTCGTATATGTGTATACAGCACAAGTCAAAAGTTTGAACACGTCTCCTTTTTAGCTACACTTATTGTCCATGTTCTTAGTTTCACTTACTGTAAAGATGGACTTTGTAGTCCTACAATATTTCGACAATCTGTTTGTGGATGTACGTACTGTGATTTATCTCTAATGATCAGGACCTCAATAGTATCACCACAGAGCAGGTATTATTTGTGGTTCCTATCTCAGCAGTGTCACTAAGGTGTTTAAATGAAACCACAGCAGCACTGATGCACTAAAACCCCCTTGCCAGAGTGCCACTGCAGAACTGACAAACAATCCACCACCCACATTATACCTGTTCTGTGATGCAATAAAGAACAGAGAACCGACAGGGGACTAACAAAAACAGAAAACAGATCTATTACATCTATATGGTAAGTGGAGGAAATGGACAATGAAGCAGGAGTCTTCAAACTTTTGACTGCTACTCTACATATATACATGTATATACCAAAACCTGTTCACACACTCACATGTGGGGACCTGTAATTGTGGAACTGCAAGCAGGTCCTCACAGTGTAAGTTGTTTGATTCGATTGAAATCATGTTGTATGGATTTATCTGTAGTTTGTTTATGATTGGAGTAAAGTTATGGTTAATGTTTGTAGGTATTTATTGTTTAGGTCTGGGTTAATATGCACTAAATGAATGGAAGTCTATGTAAAGTCTCAGTAATTAAAACAAAAGTGTGTGTGTGTGTGTGCGTATGTTTAATTGAAGTGTATTCTCTATTAAAAATGAAGTCATTTTTTGCCACTTGGCCATTAAGTATTATTAAATGCACCATTTATTCAAAGTTATTCAAAATTTAGCCTACGTCTCTGTAAATTTAGCAGTAAATAGTATGTAAATAGTATGATCTAATGTATTCTAGGAGTACTGACAGCCTACAGACCACTCCAGCATCACTCAAGCCAAAAAGCACTTTTATTTATTTTAAGCCTTTGGTAAACGCTGCTTGTTATTGGAAAACAATCATGATTTAAGGGGAGTCAATTGAAATCTCCTCTCCACTGCTGAGAAACCCACAGTTGGGCATTTAGAGAGGAATCCTGACCTCTTTCTTTACTAATCCCACGTTCCCTCTCTGTCTGCCTACCTCCCTCTCTGACACTCTCTTAATCACTCTCTCTCCTCCTCTTCCACCGCTGACTGAATCGTACCTCACTTTTGCTGGCAAGCAGTAGGAGGTTTTCTTCGTCTCAGTGGGTGTGGGTGTGTGTGGTGGGTTTTTTTTGCATCTACGCAGTGGCTTACTCCAACTCAACTGAAGATGAGTTAGCATTTTGAAGAGATGGAGGGTAATGCGTGCTTATTTGCAATAGCAGTTCAGCCTAGTTTTGTTCTAATTGCTGCCTGGAAGTTGCTGCAGGCTATTTATGATGCCTCTCACTGTTTCTCTCGTCAGGTTTGTGATGGTAGATGGCATCATGATCCTCCTGCTCGTGGTCTTGATGGTTTTTCCAGCTGCCAGTGTGGAAGGTAAGACGGATATTTCAGATGAAGATTCTTATTTATAAACACATGCACATGCTTGCCAGCTCAGAGTTTCTGAAGGGCCATTCACAGACTGTGTGTGGATGTAGAAGTAAGTGAGAGGTAGTTAGCAATCTCCTTGTTCAAGGGCACTTTCACTCTACTTCCATGTGTCAACTTGTTTGCGACGCCTGCGGTGATTGCCTTTCAAAGTCTGAATGATGACTGAGCGTTCGAGGCTCCCACACTCATCGTATTTATGTTGCTACTAGGGTTGAGGATCACGAACAACTGTGCAGTTTGATTCATGGTTTTCATTTACGGTGTCAGTATACGACTATAAATGACTTATTATACTTGTTTTATTGTCAGCATTGGATTTCCACAGCTCATTAAATAATCTGTGTTAAACATGTGTATTAGTTAAAATATCACTAGGTTTTATTTTATTTTTTTAGAACTTTGATCAGAGTACAATTTTGTTTTCATAATTATCATAATGTATAATTTCTGTATAAAAAAACACAACAGGTGTATGTAAAGCTAAGGGTACCACTCACTTTACAAGGTGTGTGTGTGCGCGTGTATACACACACACACACACACAAGCGCGCACCATGTATGTATGTATGTATGTTATTTTCGCAGTGTTTCATAAATTTGACCACTTTTTCCCTCAATGCATTTGTTGAATAAGCTCTAAATATTGTTTTTCGTGGTTTTTAAGGAACATTTTATAAACTGCTATTTAACATGTGTATCGAAGTGTGAACATTTTAACATTCCAGCAAACAAATCAACTAATTGTATGAGTTTATTAACATAATATAAAATCAATTATTTGTCCTCCCTCCATTTAAAAGCAAATATAAAATTTACAGTATGATCCAGTTACAGAACGTAAACCGACTGCTGGAAGAACATAACACGTCTTAATACTTTACCTTTTTCACTCCGTCCTATTGTGCAAAGTGTATTTAAAGGAAGTGAAATGTGACCTAAAACTGCTGTCCATGTGCGGGCAAATGCATTTTTTCAGTGGGACCATAGATCTGTAGTCCCTGTTTTGCTGTGTTTTTTTTTTTTTTTTTTTTTTTTTTTTGCTGCAATTAAGTCTCGCTGCTTAAAACTGAATAAAAGCTGTAAGTGTTTTTTTTTACTGAATGTGGAAAAATAACACATTAAATAAAAAAACGAATAATTTAACTCTTTGTTTGGTTATTTGGCTAAAACACTGAAAGTGTTTTTTATTTAACTTATTAAATTATTTTAGTTCTCAAATATTTGGTGCAGACAAAAAAATTATTTGTACTTTAAATATTGTGTATTTTTTTTTTTGTTCTGTTATTTAAAGAAGTATTTGAACTATCATATATTATATGTATCCTCTCTCTCTCTCTCTCTCTCTCTCTCTCTATATATATATATATATATATATATATATCTATATTTATATATCTATATATATACAGTATGTATGTATGTATGTATGTGTATATATATATATATATATATATATATATATATATATATATATATATATATATATATATATATATATATATATAAATAATCAATTTTGCTACATGTTTTCATTTGAAATCACAGGTCTTATTTTTCATTGGATAAACAAGATTAGAGACTAGATCTGTCTCTTTCATCCTATCCTTACCTGACTTGTCTCCTTGTCCTTTGTGTCATCCGTAACACAGCAACAAACTGCATTGTAGTCTCGTAACTATGTTCATGCTATCGGGGTTTCTGATATGATGCTTATATGTGCATCAGGACAGAGTACATATCAAATTATTATGCACTTATTTGTTTTAATGCTTTGTGGAGATTTTACATAGACAACCATATTTTTTCTTTTCTTTCGCAAACCCTAACCTTAACTATTACTACTATAACCATAACTATATCCACATAAGATTTTCACTTTATATATTAATGATGTACATTGTGGGGATCAGCTGTATTACATGAGGTTTCCATATGCAAGTGTGTGAACAGGTAGCTCACACCTGTGTACACACACACTTTGCATCATCATATTAACATATACACATGTAGGCATGTGTGAATTCTTTCCAAGGTGAAAATCAGTGAAGATTTTCAGCATGTTTACCATTTAATACAGTTGTGAACTCTTGATGGGGCTGAAATAATATTATTTTAAAGTTAATTTAACTTTTTTGTGTGAGTGTGATTTGGAGTAGGCATGAGACGATTACAGATTCTGATGTTGCAATTGTTATCCAAGAAATTGGGATTATTTTGATTACTATGCAATAATCAGCTTTTCCAATACAGTGCCAGAAATCACAGGAGCAATGCGGTGGAAACATTAACATTATGTTTTTATATATTACAATTATTTTTACATAGTATAATTTTTATTATTGTTATTTATATTATTAAAAATCATATATTATTTTTGGTCTGTACGAGTTGCACCACTTGGTCTAAAGTTCTAACTAACATCATAATATGTTTTTATCCACGAAGATAGTTATGACAATGTTGAGATGCTCTTACGTTTACATTATTGTAGCATTTTTAATCACGATATATTGCAAAAACTATTGTCTCATCCCTAATTTAGAATATGCTATGTGTTTGTCAGGGTCCACCCTTTTACTTAAGGGTGGTGCATAAAGTTGTATAAAACCTTTTTGTACTCATTTTTAGTTACTCTTAATTTTGATACTGTTTTGTGTGGCACACTTTAACGTCCTCAGAGGTAGTATTTGACATTGGCCGCTTCTCTGCATCACAATACTGCAGATGAAAGAGGGAGGAAAAATGATTCACTCAGCCTTTTTTGTTGTGTGTGTGTGTGTGTGTGTGTGTTTGTGTTCTGTTCAGATAAAGCCAGTAGCTTTGAGTGTGTGTGCGAGGGGCAGTCGTGCAGCGGCGCTCGTTGCTTCGGCCAGCAGTGCTTCTCCTCTCTCTTCATCCGGAACGGGACGGCCCTGCAGCAGAAGGGGTGTCTTGTGGTTGGTAGAGAGGATGAGGCAGTTTGGTGCGGAAGCTCTCTGCCGGAGTCGGGTGTTATAGTGCAGTGCTGCCTGGGAACGCTGTGCAACAACAATATCACTGTGGAGATGCCAAGTTCAGGTAAATCTCTCCATCTGCATTAAAGGTCTTAATAAACCATAAAGGCCACATCAACCGCATTATGTTTTTCAAACAACTGATCAATCTTTAATTTGGCGCAGATGTCACGATGTCTGTCATTTCTGTAATCTACAACATCTGCTCATCACAAAGACCAAACTAATAAAGATTAGAATGATAATACAGAGCTTAAGCAAATCTGCCACACAGCAGGCTAATATAATCCATATAAGACCAAATTTCCCAATTTATCAGGTCAGAATAAACCCATCTGAACAGGATTGCCTAATAGAACCAAGACACCCAGACCAGATTAAACTAATCTAACCACTGTGCTCAAACCAGCATGATAACATGATTGTAACAAACAGACCAACTTTACCTTTCATTCATTCATTATCTCCCGCTTTATCCTCTATTAGGGTCGCGGTGGGGTTCCCCATGCCCATCCAGGGGAGAATGTTTCGGGCGCTGGGCAGATAGACTCAGGACAGGGCGCCAATCCATCGCTGGGCACACACTCACTCACACAGACACACTCTATATGGGGCAATTTTGAGAATTCAATTGACTTGATCCATGTTTTTGGACTGTGGGAGGAAACCGGAGAACCCGGAGGAAACCCACGCAGACACGGGGAGAACATGGAATCTCCACCCAGATGGGGATTCGAACCGGGAATCCTTAGCGCTGAGAGGCGAACGTGCTAACCACTAAGCCACCGTGCCGCCCCAACTTTACCTAATAATTCTAACATGCACAGTCCAGGAATAACTGACAAGTCTGCATATTCATGTGTTTAGCTATATGTTTTGGGAAATTGTATGCTTCCTTCTTTGTGGAAACAGTTTGGGGAAGGCCCTTTTTAAGTTCCAGCATGACTGTGCACAAAGTAATGTGCATGAAGATTTAGGTTGTTAAGTCTGGTGTATGAAGACTTGACTGGCCCACGGAAAGCTCTGACCTTAATATTATCAAACACTTTTGGGATAAATTAGAATGGAGATTGAGGCTCAGGCCCTCTTTTTTTAAGATCAGTGTCAGATCTTAAAAATGCTTTTCTGGTTGAGCAGGTAAAAGTTTACATGCACTTTTAAAAACCTTGTAAAAAGCTGTGAACCTTGCAGAAACCTGAATGCTTTTCCAAATACAAAGATGAGACAAGATAATAGTGGGATTTTATAAGGATGTATGAACTTTATGGTTAGTCTAAACATTGTGAGTTCAATCCCTGATTACATCGCTAAAAAAGTCACAACTATGGGCCCTTTGACAAGAACCTTAACCCTCAATGTTCCAGAATAACAAATGAACTCTGACCACAACAATCAAGCTGAAAGTGACCTAATATAATATAATGTAGTGTAATATAAGATGCATAAACAAACCAGAATAAACTAATTGAACCATTATGTTCAGTCCAGGATACATAAAACCCATATTTCTAAAAACAGGATATACTTTTATAACCAACATGCTCAGACAAGATAAACTACAGTACAGTAATGGTAATTAAGATAACATAGACTATGCCTAACTTTTAATCTTAAACCTAATCCATCGGATGTCCAGTTAAAGAATGCCCAGTTTTGAATAAATCCATTTTTAAACAAATTATAAAACGGCTGGTTCCGCTCCTTAAATCTGATTGGCTGAGCCGTTTGTCCAGCGGTAAAATCATTGACAATAATGCACATCTCTGAACGCTTCACATTCGATTGTGTGATATACAATACATTTATTTTCCCAATTGTTTTTTTTTTTTTTTTTTATCTGCTTTTTGTAATTTGGTCACTAGATGACACTATTTGTTTTTCATAGAAACCGGAAACCAGTTAGTCAGCGATCAGCATTCTCTTTAAAAAACAGACTAGATTTCATCACGGAAAACCTGTTTATTACTGATTGCTTTTAATAAATGCATTAATGAATCTAACCTTTATTATTATTGTGCTTGTAACCATTTTATAAAAGCAATCAAGCACTCGAGATTGTACATTATTGTAAAAATCACGGGAAAGAGGTATTATTGGGCAAAACACCTAGCGACGTGCCCTATCATGCTTTATTGTTTTTATTATAACCCATATACTAATAGCGCTTGCTATGTAAAAAAAATAAATGATCAAAAATTGGATAGTGATCGGGTTATTCCTTCTTAACTACTGACTTGTGGTGTTCCCTCATTTGGATGTCGCTTTTGATAAAATCACCTGCTTAATGACTGAATGTAAATATCGTAATATAATACATACTCAGATAAGGATACCCCATCTAATGCGTCTTAAAAAAAACAATACACTGTTATAACCAGAAGGCTCAGTATAATCACTCATGCTCAGTAAGGAAGTGTGTGAATGCTTCTGCACGGTGCTCTGTAATGGACTGCCGTCCCACCTGGGATGAGATATGACCAGAAATTAGATAAAGGGTGCGTAAGGCTGAATAAATAAATAAACCAGTAATTAAATCAGACTAAAGCTATTTATTCACCATTTTCAGAGCAGTGTACTAGACATTCCAAAGCATGTTAAATGAATTTAGACCAGACTCAGCTAACAAAAAACCAAGCCCTCTGTACAGGCTAAACTACTCCAGGCAGCATTCCTCTCCTGAACATAACTGATCTTAATCTGGACACCAAGAGCGGGTTTAACTAATCCAGAACAATGGCTTTTTTTAAATTTATTTCAGATACACACTCTGCAGCATTTCCCTCAAAACAGTTGTGTGTATGTGAAGGAGCAGAATGTGCAAGTGGTGGGCAGTGTGTAGGAGAACAGTGTTACTCCTCTGTCATTTTGACTGGCGGGACATTGGAATACCATAAAGGCTGTTACTCGGCAACGCAAAAGGGCGGGGTTCGCTGTGATGCCACCAGCTCACCTGACCGCATCATTAGCTGCTGCACAGGCTATCTGTGTAATGCTAACATCACAGTAGAACCTCCCACTAGAGGTAAGTGAAGCTAAATTTAAAGCTTTGTTTTTTTTGTGTAAATAAGCATACTTTCGTCATCCATCCATTATCTTCACCTTAATCCTCTACTTGGGTCGGGGGGGTTCCCATGCCCATCCAGTGGAGAACATTTCAGGCACTGGGCAGATACATCCAAGACAGGGTGCCAATATATCGCTGGGCACACACACATTCACTATATAGGGGAAGCCAATTTACCTTGAATCCATGTTTTTGTACTGTGGAGGAAACTAGAGATACTGTGGAGGAAACCCACATAGACACAGGAAAAACGTGGAAACTCCACCCAGGCTGGGATTCGAACCTGGTTTCCAAGCACTGAGAGGCAACAGTGCTAACCCCTAAGCCACCGTGATTTTAAAGGGGCTTTCGAAGCCTCTTTCTGTACCTTTTTAATACCTAATTATATTGAATATGTATATTTCAGGCAGCACGGTGGCTTAGTGGTTAGCACTGTGTGTCTGTGTGGGTTTCCTCCGGGTTCTCCGGTTTCCTCCCACAGTCCAAAAACATGGATTAAGTCAATTGAGTTCTCCAAATTGCCCCATATAGAGTGTGTTTGTGTGAGTGAGTGTGTACCCAGTGATAGATTGGCGCCCTGTCCTGTGTATCTGCCCAGTGCCCGAAACGTTCTCCCCTGGATGGGCATGGGGAACCCCCCTGCGACCCTAATATAGGATAAAGCGGAAGATAATGAATAATGATGTATATTTCATTGTATTTTTGTTTTGCACACAGTACTTATTAGTGATAACTTTTTATTTATATAGTAATCTTGTGTTAACTTTTGATTTCCTTTCTCCCACTGAACAGATTCTGAAACAAAGTTGGTTCCTAAAGAATATGAGTGTGTATGTGAGGCCCCTTCCTGTGGTTTGGGCAGGCGCTGTATGGGACAGCAGTGCTTCTCCTCTGTGACTGTCAGTAATGGAGTGCTGGTTTCTCAGAAAGGCTGCTTCACTGTGTACGAACAGGGCCGCATGACCTGCAAAACGCCTCCCTCGCCTGAACAGATCGTGGAATGCTGCCAGGCCCACCTGTGCAACATGAACCTCAGCGTTGTACTGCCCGTGCGAGGTAACACACATGCAAACATACACTCATCGTCATCGTCAATGAACATATATTATATAAGCACATAATCTTTACTATGAGGGAGACAGAATCTAACTGAGGCATAGTGCCAATCAATTTACAGCAGCAATTCACATCCAGGATTCCCAGAGGTATATGACATTGTGCCAGAGGCGCTTTGGCTGCTGGCTATTAAAAAAAAAAAAAAAGAGTATGCATTTAATAAAGATGTTTCATTTTATTTGTTTTTTTTTTATTAATTTGTTACATCAAACTATACAGAATATTAATATCATACTCACTCACACAGACACTCACTATATAGGGGGAATTATATATGGGGCAATTATATATGGGGCACTATATGGAGACACCGGGAGAACACTTTGTATCTGTCGGAATTTAATTGGACTGACTTGAGGTCAGGGTTCTGCATGCATTATATATACATACCTGGCTGGAGCAAAAAGGAACTTTCGCATACTGTTTATATAAAATAGGATGTATGCAGTTATTAATAAAAGCCTCTGTAGATCCTGGATTTTCTACTCATGTGTCTGGATAATATGCCTGTAATACATGTATCCATATGGTGTAGCTTGTGAGGTTAATGATAATAATAATAGGCGACATGGTGGCTCAGTGGTTAACACATGCGCCTCTCGGTGCTGGGGATCCAGGTTTGAATTCCAATCTGGGTGGAGTTTCAATGTTCTCCCTGCGTCCGCATGGGTTTCCTCATGGTTCTTTGGTTTTCTCCCAAATTCCAAAGACTGAATGCTCTAAATTGCCCCATGTAGTGTGTGTTTGTGTGCATGTCTGTGTCAGTGTACCTAACAACAGATTGTGTGACCCTATCCTTGGCTATCCAATAGATTAGCCCCTATCCTTGGTGTATCTGTCCAGTACCTGTGGGGGGGGGGGTTGGGAAAATAGGTGGGGTTTGAGTTGAGGTTTAAAGGAGGGAAATAAAAGCAGATGCATAGAGCTTCAGGTAGGGCATTTCACAATTTCACTGCTTTTACACTCAATTTTGATCACTTTAAAAGTGATGTTATCTTACTGAACCTAGACATTTACAAATACAAATATAAAAACCTGCCACAGTTAGCCATTAAAAAACCTTTATTGATTTTCAGAGACTACATACAATCTAAACTTAGAAAGGCACATGTCTGGGTCTTTGCAAATCAAAGTCTGAGCCAAGTACTTCAGGATTGTTGTTACCTCCTTAAATCTGCGGAGCACATGTTTAGACAAACAATGCCATACATTTAAGCTTTTTCCATTAGCCCCATTCTGATAACCGACTGCACCGGTGCTGCCTCAGTGTCGTTTGTTTTAGCTTGGTGTCCCTGAAATAGTGGGAGCTATGCAGCAGGTGCTCTGTGTAAAGGCTGCTTCTTAGGCTGAATGCCCCTCACCTCTCCTTTGAGACCTTTCTATCAACCCCATTGTGGGGTGAGATTCCACCAACGGTTTACAAATCCCCAGTGTCCAATCAGAGTTGCTTGGTGGGCTTCTTTCACCCTCGGCTCAGGCTGACCCAGGGATGCGAATCAGCTCTAAACAGCAGGGCATGAAATTATCTGCCAATATCATTCGCTGCCCCTTCTGAATGTCATCTTTTCAGACTTGTGCTGGGCTTTCGCTCACACAAAGGGCGGAAGAAGCCCTGCTGGGACGGAAAGCTCACATACTGCAACATTTCGGATCAGCCATGGCCATCTTCATCTATTGTCCTGTCTTTCTTGCAGTCATGGTTAGATGACCATGTGGTGTAGTTAAGTAAGGACAGGAAGTGCTGGGTCAGAACTACCTGCCATCTACGATCTCCTGGGCCTGTGGGGTATAGCTGGAAAATAAGGTTAAACCTAGCTTATAATAACTTTATATTGCTACTGTATGTGTCTTCTTTTAATGGCTCAGTTTTCTCAGACCAGGTAGTTAGCATATTAATCCCCATGAGGTTTTTTTAAGTGAAATACTTTTTTTTGTGCTTTTTTGTTAGTTGCCATTTACTTAATAACTTACCTAAGTTCTGTAACTAATCTAAGTTCTGTAAAATGTATTTTTGTGAACATATACATCAGATAGGGCGGCACGGTGGCTTAGTGGTTAGCACGTTCTCCTCTCAGCGCTAGGGATTCCCAGTTCGAATCCCCATCTGGTGGAGTTTCCATGTTCTCCCGTGTCCACGTGGGTTTCCTCCAGGTTTTCGGTTTCCTCCCACAGTCCAAAAACATGGATCAAGTCAATTGAATTCTCCAAATTACCCCATATAGTGTGAGTGTGCGTGAGTGTGTGCCCAGTGATAGATTGTACTGGGTGTATCTGCCCGGCGCCCGAGATGTTCTCCCCTGGATGGGCATGGGGAACCCCCCTGCGACCCTAATATAGGATAAAGCGGGAGATAATGGATGGATATATTTCAGATTAGAAAAATAGATTGCACTGTTTTTTCATCTCACTGTATTTTTTTTTTTTTAAGAAGATGGTGTTCTCGGCAGTCACGTTTCTTTTCCTTGCGGTGCGTCCTTTGTTTCAGTTTCAGAAGTTAAAACATTTCTAATTTTCATCACTTGGTTGTATTACTGACTTCATTCCGTTTTTTTCTGTATGTGTCGGAGCCATTTTCCAGAGAGACTTACAGAGGTTATTAGATTAAACAATACAGGCACTTCAGGATTGCTCAAGCAGCCATAGTGGCAAACTGCCACTAATACTAATGGGGCAGCATAGTGTTGCAGTGGGTACCTCTCACAGTCCTGGGTTCAGTTCTTGATTGTAATAAACTTAGGTTTCTCCTCTGTGTACATGTACTTGCAGTTCCTGTGTGGGCTTTCCTCAAGAATTCTGGTTTTCTTTCACATTCCTATGAGATGCCAATATGTAAACTAGAAATACTGAAGCGCCTGACCCCTTATCACTGTTGGAAAATAGGCATTAATGCTGTCTCAACATTGAATTCAGATAAACAGAAATAAACCAATTAATTTTTGCATGTAACAATATTCCACCTTTATGATTGTAACTACACTGAATGGGAATTTAACACGTCATCTTGGAGTTCTTTTGTAGAGCAGCACCAAAATAGATCCACAATGGAATGGAAAAATATGTTGATCATGACTTTAAATGAGCCATGAGCCATCAGTTTTGGAAGTCAACCAAGTTGGTATTGGAGAAGTCAACCAAGTGGGGATTTTTAGCGCAAGGTTGTTGAAAATACACAGAGAATAGTATCATTAAAGAAATAAATTAGTTAAGTCAGGTTTCATTGGTTTGGGCTGTTGAAGATAAGAGTAATAATGTTAGAGTCCTCTGATACCCATGTATGAACCATGAATCATTGTATAATCTGGTTTACCTAAGTATTGTGGCAGACCATGTTCATCCCTTCATGACGGCCTTTTTAATCTCTAGCATGTCATAAAGTTTATGTCTGGATTCATGACGATGAGCCTCTTTGTCCTTTATTGTCTCCAGATCTTAATCCTATGGAACATCATCAGGAAAAATAATGAGCTGATTAGATTTCTCATTTGTAGAAGCTGCTTGAGGTGATCCTTTTCATATGGACCCATAATCCTGCAGAACATGCTTTATAAAATACAATGTACAATGTATTTCTCACAAAATTACTGATTTTGGCTCCATTTATTTACAGCTTCATTTAGAGAACAACACAAGTCAGTTAGCTTAAAGTAACTCTGTGTGATTTAATATTGGAATTTCCCCGCAACCCCATTTTTTTTAATATAGTAAAGATACGAATAAATAGTGCTCCATGTGTTAGTGGAAATTATTTCTCATCCAACACCATTTTTCCTGAGGAGAAAAGAACTTTACTCGCAATTTGAACATTATCTATTGTTCAAAAAATGTTCCCTAAAATTAGCCTGTTGAACCACTGCTTTTAGTAACTAATAACATCATGGTAGCACTTGCTCGTACTTCTTTATTTTTATGTCATTTAAATAAAAAAACATTGCAAGGTGAGAGATTTTAAATGGTTTTATGCCCTGGAGGTGAATAAATTCAGTGTATTTTATAATTTTGTCTGAAGTAGAAACATGAAATGTGTGAAGCCTTTACCAGGAGGCACATTCATGTGGTAGCTTTATTTAATTTCATATCAAACAAGAAAGGCGCATTTCCTGGAGAAAACGTGAGTGTGATTGCATCTTGGCCATAGATACAGTGCATACGTATATCAAAGCAATGCAGTGAACGAGATAAAAAAAAAAAAAATGGGTGTGGCTGGGTAATGTTGTGCGATTAGAGTGAGGAGGAGAAATTTTGTGATAAAGTGAATGGAAATTGCAATCAGTCTGTGGTTTTAGCTGATGGGTGTCAGTTTTCCTGTATATAGATAAGTTTTCATATATGCAAATCACTCCAAACGAGTTTCGTGTTTATAGCTTAAAAATTGACTCCGCTACACCAATTTGAAATCACATTTTTCCCATAGGAAATTAACTAAGCCAACTTTGAAGAGTGATCACAAGTGAACGAAAAGTTTCAGAAAACTCTCTGAAGTCTGTGACATTAGTGAATTTTGTTTTTGTATTGTAATGTATGAAGTAAAAGGCGCGGTAGCTCAGTGGTTAGGGCATTGGGCTATCAATCTGAAGGTTGGGGGTTCAAATCCCAAGTCCACTGAAGTTACCAGTGTGGGTCCTTGAGCAAGACTCTAAACCCTCATTGCTCCAGGGATGTTGTGATGAACCCTGTGCTCACCTTGTAAGTCGCTTTGGATAAAAGCGTCCAATAAATGACCAAATGTAAATGTAAAAGGGAAATTTTGGCTGGGAAAAACAGGAATATCAGGGAATGGTTTGACCGATTTCTCAGCTGTGTCCTGAGAAAACCGTGTCCATAGCTCTAAAATTGCAGTTGTGGTTTGGTAGGTTCTTTTTGGTTGATGGTAGCGTCTCAACCTGGTAAACAGGAGCTTTACTCCAGACTGTCTGATCAAGCCTGCAGTTCTGATCGTGAGCTTTGTGATCTCAGGAGAAACGGGTTTTGCTGCAATTTTCTTTCTTTCGGCTTCATGGCTTTTGAAACGACTCATCTCTGTCATCAGTTAAAAACAGGGCGGGGCATAAGAGATCTGATGGGATAGAGGAAAATGCCTTCTTGTCTTCTCTCTCTTTTCAGGGGGGAGGTGAAGGGTATTATTTGAAAGGAGTTATCCTGGCTTTTTAAATTGTAGGCTTAAGGTCTTGTTTATTTCTGTGTGTACGTGCCGGTCTGTACACGCCCTTCTCTACATGCATGTTTTCGGTACGTGTTTGTAAGACGGCACCATTAGACACAAGCTCGGCCAAATTTTTTCCCACATGCCGTATGAAAATAGCAGTCTCGAGCACGGGCAAATAGAAAATGGCGTCTTTGTCTGGAGCGCAGCCCTCGCTTTTGCAGTCTTTTGCAGGAATGTGTGGGTGGTTCTGCTGTGTGGAGCTGCTGGCTGTGAGCTGTAGTTCAGGCCCACCACGAGCCCTCAGTCAGCCCACCTTCAGCTGGAGTCTAACCGGCTCCGAACCCACACTCTGCATACAATTAGCCCTCATTTAGCCTTCCTAGAAGCCATCTCGATTATAAACAGCCTTGGGCTTCGCTAAAGTAAACTTATTTGTGAACCAAATTCTAATAATAAAATTAAAACTAATTATCTCCATACCTTTCACGAACCACAACTCCACTACATGGAAGTAGTAAGTAGTTGATGCTACCTCATATTTAAAGTTAAATAGGCAGCTTTACATTGTGGATTGTTTACTTTCAAAATAACAAAAAAAAACTGTTTTACTCCTTACATCTACTTTATTTTCAACAATAAACTGGCAAACTCCCACCTCAGTAGTAGCTACTCACTGGCCTTGCTTTCTATACACGTTTAGAATTTTATAAAGTTATGGTCAGCATAGCCACTAATACACTCCACCTTCATAATGTCTTGTTGCTGAGGAACTGGATGTAATGTTTTGATCTTTTTTTGATGCGTTTGCTAATTCAGATAACACGTACAGTGTTCTGAAATGCTTACTGTAATTGTGTTATGAGAAACTGGGGTTCTTAGTCCCTCTGACTTTGAGTTTTTTCTAACTTTGGCATGTTGCTTTTGTAAAATGGTGACTGAAGCAATACGATAAAATATATGAATATGTAATCATTTATTATTTCTTTATTAGCCGTTATTCATGACTCCATATATTCAATTAATGGTTAGTTAGCATTGTTGCTAGGCTACATGAGAATTGAGCAGTGAGTCAGTGATATTTGGTCTGCACTATATTTGGCCTTTCCATTCTTCACTGTAGTATAAAATCAACATATAAACAGGCTCTGCGTTGGTTTTGGTGATGTTTCCAAATACACTTAATTCACTAGAGTTGATTTGTTTGCCAAGTATTATTTTTTTTTTGTTGAAAATGATTCTTTACAGAAAGAAATCTTTACAGGTTCCATACAGCTGTATTTTTTTGTCCACACTGGAACATTTTACAGCATATTCATTAAATATTTTAAGCACGCTCTGTGCTCTTACTCTGCCCATTTTGATTTGTATTAGTCCTTTGCTTCTTGGTGAAGCAGTGTAGGTACTGCCGCTAAATTAAAACTCTATACTATGCATTGTTCTCAGTATGGGTGGTCCAGGCAGGGTTTGGGTGCCAGAAGACTAAGTGTGAGCTTCAGCAGGCATATCTAATTATTGTGGCCTCTCATAGCCAAGCCCAGACTTTACTGCAGCTCTTTTGTGTGTTTGTGTATGTGCCCTCAGGCAACACTGCGCACCTGGCTGGATGGAAAAGTTCAGAAAAGTTTCTTTGTTGAAAAATTAACAGGATGTATTGATGAGCTAACTGAACTGAACTGTGGTTAGAACTTTAGCTCTGCATACTTTCACCTTTAGTAGCTGACATACTTTATTTCAAATTATTTGCAAAGTCTTATGCCGTTTCTCCTCTATTTATTTAGTGGTGGAGGGCCCCAACTACAGCATAACAACACTGGTCATCGTGATCATGGCTCCTGTGATTGTGCTGATCATCCTTTCCACTGCGGCCATCTTGGTTTTTCGACGAATTCACCAAAATCAAATGGAGCGCTTGACTGCTCGAGATGCTGAGTATGGCACCATCGATGGGCTCATTGCATCCAATGTTGGGGATAGCACACTTGCGGTAAGATACATGTTAATTATATAACTTTTCCAGAAGTGATGTTGGTTGATAGTGGTTGTAATACTTGGATATGTGGTGTTTCTAGAAGCTAAAAACTTAATAAATGCAACAAATCAGTGTATGGTTTGTCATTTTCCAAAATGTAATCGAAATTTTTGATACACACTTTTTATTGTATCAATGTCTTATTGAGTTTAATGTTCAAAGGTTTATAAAATTGAACATCTAGCTATACTTCCAACTGAGGTCACAGATGATTTATTGCATAAGACTGTAGATTTATTGTATTTGATATAAACAACAAATTCTAGAAGTTTATTGAGATAAATAAGGTGGGTCTGCTGCTGCCTTGATCAAAAAGGTAAATGAAGAATCTGATTGGTGTGAATCAAAAGAAAGGCTACAGTAACCTGCCACACTGTACAGTGAACCATTATCTTTAATAATTATTTATTAAAAACACAGCTTCACATAATACCAAAAGACTTGGCTAATTGAATGAACCTAGAATTACAGTTCTCACAGTGGGTTCATTTACTCATTTTTCATTATCTTTATCTGATTTTATTATCTGCTTAATCCTCTACTAGGGTAATGGGGTGCTTCTCCAGGGGGAACGTTTCGGACACTGGACAGATGCACCCAGATACTCTCAATACAGGGTGCCAGTCGATCACTGGGCACTCACACACACACAAACAGACATTATATAGGGAAAATCTAGAGCATTCAATTTACCCTGAATCCATGTTTTTGGGCTGTGGGTGGAAAATCTACCCAAATTCGGATTCAAACCTGGATCCCCCAGCGCCGAGAGGCGGATGTGCTAACCACTAAGCCACCCCACAGTGGATTAATCATTTTAAAATATTTTTACTTATAAGTTGCAGAGTGACACATCCCAGCTCTATTAAACTTGCCAGTGTGGGTCCGTGAGCCAGGCCCTTTAACCCTCATTGCTCCAGGGTGCTGTATCTTGGCTGACCCTGTGCACTGATCCCAACCATCAAGCCGGTACACTGAATGCTAAATGACATAATGTAATGACACTAACAGTGAACTCATAAAGCCTGAAAATGAAGCGTATAAAATCTGAGAAATATCTGATGGTTCGTATGCGGTTTAGCAGGGGGCCACGATTGAACCTCGGGCTGGAAGTTCCCAACTTTTGCACTAAAGTATAAAACACTATAAAAATGGTGTAGGCTCAGAACCAACATGTAAAAGGATCAAATCCATACACATTTTTGTTCACATATGTTTTAGCTCACGAGGAAAACATGTTATTTTCTATTTTACTATTTATTTACACTCTTATCAGAAACTGGTGATTTGTTTTTAATGTTTGAAAACATCTGGACTGAGACAATCTGAGAGAAAATGGGAAGAGTAAAATAAGGTTTTCATGAAAATTTTGTTTTTCAAAGTCAAATTTTAGCACACTAGGAGGTGTCCAATCATCTATCCCATCCATCCATTATCTTCCGCTTTATCCTCTATTAGGGTCCCCATGTCCATCCAGGGAGAATGTTTCGGGCGCGTGGCAGATACACCCAGGAGAGGGCGTCGATCAATTAGAACATGGAAACTCCACCCAGATTGGGATTCGAACCGGGAATCCCTAGCGCTGAGAGGCAAACGTGCTAACCAATAAGCCACCATGCCGCTCGGTGTCCAATCACTCATTAATTGATGGTCTTGGCTTTATGTCTTAGCACACTAGGTTTTTTAAAGTTGTTAAATTAGATTTAAGTTTGCTTACAGTGGAAATGTTAGAAAGTTCCATTATGTTTCATATGTTTCATCCTGGATGGGGTGTGGTAGCTCAGTGGTTAGGGTGTTGGGCTATCGATTTGAAGATTCACTGTCATTACCAATGTGGGTCCTTAGGCAACGCTGTTAACCCACATTGCTCCAGTGCTGTGTTCTGACTTCGACCAAGTTGGGATATTTGTAAGTCGCTTTGAATAAAAGCATCTGCTAAATGACCAAATGTAAATGTAAAACAAAAATATTAAATATAATACAAAGATTTAATCATGTATTATAATTAAATCAATTAAAGAGGTCAGTAACATTTTTAGAAGTCTACATTTTAGCAGAAACCTTTAGGTGTAGATTCATAATAAAATATAAATTGAAAATGAAAACATATTATGGAGGACATTGCCTCAAATAACTTCCTTTATATAAAATTAGTTGAACAAGCTGATTTGGAAATCAGCAAGAATAGTAAATAATAAAATTATCTAACTAATTAAGTATGACTTTTATTTTTGTTATTTAAACTTTAGTAATTTCCCAGGGATAGATTGGCGCCCTATCCTGGGTGTATCTGCCCAGCGCCCAAAACATTCTCCCCGGGGATGGGCATGGGGAACTCCCCCGCGACCCTAATAGAGGATAAAGTGGAAGATAATGGATGGAACTTTAGTAATTATTTTGAAGCAAAATCCATTTTTCAGCTTTCGAACTCATTTTTATTAGCTGTTATGTGTGACCCCTGTGTCCTGTTCATAACACCGCTTCAACTAATGTGTTTATTAGACTCACCATAGTTTTTATTGAGTTCATTTAATATTATATTTACTGAGTAGCAATATAGAGTCTAGTCTCTATACATGTGTTTATAACATGATTTTGCTTATATAGTTACCAAAAGGGTGGCACGGTGGCTTAGTGGTTAGCACGTTGACCTCTCAGCGCTAGGGATTTCCAGTTCGAATCCCAATCTGGGTGGAGTTTCCATGTTCTCCCCGTGTCCACGTGGATTTCCTCCTGGTTCTTCGGTTTCCTCTCATAGTCTCAAAAACATGGATCAAGTCAATTGAGTTCTCCAAATTGCCCCAAATAGAGTGTGTTTGTGTGAGTGAGTGTGTGCCCAGCGATGGATTGGCGCTCTGTCCTGGGTCTATCTGCCCAGCGCCCGAAACGTTCTCCCTTTGGATGGGCATGGGGAACCCCACCGCGACCCATAATAGAGGATAAAGTGGAAGATAATGGATGGATAGTTACCAATATTGGTAACTATCCATCCATTCACTAGGTTTGCAGTGTAATTATAATTGAATTTTATTGCGTATATGAGTGTTTCGCTACCTGCCCAACATTCTGCTTTATAAAAACATTCACGGTAAAAAACCCAAACCTACTAACAATTCCTAACAGGTTCTTATCTCTCCAAATCTTTTTACCTATATAGCTTTAATAAAATGTTTTTTTTTTATTCATGGATATAGCTGTAGATTTATTTTTTTACTCTCTCTGGTTGTCTCTGTATCATTGATGACGTACCAAATCCATTATGTTGCTCTATGTCTCCATCTGGTGTTGTCAGAATACTACACCACTAAGTCTGTGTGAATCAGACAGACGGTTTAAGCTGAGTCTGGGAAGAGGATTATGGTTGGGATAAATGCTGGCTCTGCAATAGCTTCTAATTACAGATGGTCTGGTTTCTGTTTGTACTGTAGAAATAAGATTAAGGAAGAGCATTCCAGGTTGTTTGCGCACCGTTTTAAATTCTGTTGATGAGTGTTTATATATCAGTAGAAAAGTTGAACACAGTTTGATGACCCTGGTTGCAGAGGCATCACTTCTAAGGCTTTTAATTGTTTTACATTAGCTTTAAACAGTAAGTAAATGATCCAGGTTCAGAGACTTCAGCTTCAGATGAAGAACTCCCTTTTTAATTTTTTTCTTACATCTAGCATTAACAATTCTCAGGACTATTTAAACCTCTGTAGTGGAATTAGGAGTTTTCTGTTTTGGCACAGTTTCATGTATAAACTATGACTCAGACACTCACCTCCTGACTGGGTCTCATCAAACACATTGCATCACTGCTACTAATGGCTCTACTATCAGACATGACTGCAGCATGATGATGTATTACAAATGTTACTGATCTTGTCATTGCTAGCAGCTGCTATATATTTAAAATGACGTTTTTAACAAATGCCCGTATGCCCATGAATTCTAAATATAACCTCAGGTACATCTATATGTACTATTTATTATTGGTAAGGAAGAGATGCATACATATGTATCAGTATGTTTTTTTTTTTTTTTTAAATGTATGTACACGTAAAAAAACGTATGTACACGCTAAAAAACGAGCATGCGAAATAAAATCAAGGCGCAACTGAATTATTGGGTTTTCAATATAAACTAAAATAAAGTACGACTTCTAAAAATAAACTTAGGTACGTCTGTATGTCTACATTTAGGACACTGTAAAATTAGTTTGAGGACTCTGTCGGAATGTCTGTAGATATGTTTCACTTTATTTGTCACTGAAATTATGTTCAATTTCACTAAACTTTCATTGCAGAATGTCTGTTACTGCTTTGCATTAGGCTGAATTTCAGATAATTTACCTTTAAATTCAGGTATTACCTGGCGTTTCACCTGTAAGGCAGAGGCGGTGGAAGGGCTTTGGGTCGTTATGCATATGAATAGCTGCCTGATGACCCCTTAATGGTTCAAAAAAGGGGGGCTGTTGTCCTCAGAATTTCAAGAGTCCAGGAAGATTAGTGTTAAATCTGATTGGCTGAGCCTTTTGTCAACATGTCACTTGTTGGAATAAAATACCCAATGTTGTCCCCAGAGCAAATTGTGGAAATTAGGAACTAATCAACTGTCAGTCGTTACCAACCACTTTATTTATGTGTGATGAAATTTAAACATGTCCAAGTTGTCAAATTTAGTATGTTTAAATTTTGGATGAAATATACCATGTGACTTGACCATGTTTCTTTAATGGATATATTACCCAGTTCTAGACATTTGTATCGGCTTCAAAAATGTCTGTCATGTTCTTTACAAGGAATGCAAAAGAACTGTGTTCTGTGGACATTAAATACTTAGGTTCAATGCATGTGACTAGTGTGCAAAGTTACAGAGTGTCCACCAGAGGGCCTTACACAACCATTTTTTTTCTTTTTTAAATTGGTAAGCATATACCTGACTCAGCAACACTCTGCCTCCCCAAACTTTATTTAGAGTTCCATGCCTCTTTCTGTCTCCCTCTCCAGGATCTGCTGGATCACTCATGCACATCAGGCAGTGGTTCAGGGCTGCCTTTCCTGGTGCAGAGAACAGTTGCCAGACAGATCACTCTGAATGAATGTGTGGGTATGTATCTGAACTCTCCCTCCATGTTTTGGATCAAAGTATTGTATAGCATGTTACTGTGTTTACTGAGAACCAGCAAAATCAGTTCTTCAGACTCTTTAGCGATTGGCTTTGCTGTTTTACTGATCTGATTTTCTCCATATTTAGACACATAATCTCTAAACCTTATTTCATAGGAACCAGAGATGAACATTTCCAATCTGGCATGTCTGTATGCTCCCCTGAGGCTATAAATATTAAAATGCTCAATATACTTTCAGAAGCGGCGGGCTTGTCTTACCGTTAATCTGTAACAGACACTGTTTTTTTTTTCTGTTTTGCCCCGAAGAGCTGCAGGGCAGCTGCTTTTAAATCCAATAGTATTCATGCTTCATTTAACAAAACGAGGCCACAATTTGTTGACAGAACTTTGAGCTTTCCTGAAATTTGTTGTTTTTTTCATGTATTTCTTTACCAATGTGGTCTTGCACTTAACATACAGCTTTTTTTGTGCAGAAAAGACTTTTGTGGCATGAAAATACATTTGTTGCGTGTAAAATAAATTACTACATTTAAATATGTCCACCTATGATTGCATTTAAATATGCAGTTAATTAATCATGAATAAGTACATTTCACGTTTTTAATTCAATACAATTTTACGTTTTATTGATATTAGTAGATTTGATCAAATCATATTAAAATTTTAGATCCCTGTCCTCTTCATTTGTATTTTATCCTGCAAGAAACTTGAAATAACTTGAAAGTTAAATGCTTCATAAAGTTAACACTTGTAATTACACTATTTGAACAAAAGTTTTGGGGCAATCTATACAATTATTTAATTGGATTGTATTATTCTATTCTATTGCTATATACATGGCTTGTGGTTAAGGAACCAGCCTTGCGACCTGAAGGTTCCTTGATTCCACAAAGTACTATGGCTACCCACTGCTCCAGGCACGTGTTCACTTCACCAGTGTGTTTATATGTGTGTATTTCATTGTACGGATGGGTTAAATGTGGAGGATAAATTCCTCTGCTTAAAACACAGCAATATCTATCACTTTAGCAAAGTAGATTACTTTTATCACTTTATTGTGCAGAGGGTAGCACTTATGCTGCACAGCTAGAAGGTCGTGGGTGTAAACACACGTCCGTTATGTGTGGAGTCTGTATATCCTCCCCGTGCCTGTGTGGGATTTTTTTTGAGGGTTTCTAGTTTTTGATTGAATTGTGATACTTAATTGTCCTAGCTGCTAGAGATATATGTATCAGTGCATTTATATTGCTGGTCTCAAGCCCCGGATAAATAGGAGGGTCATGTCAATAGAACACGGCTCCCATGTAACACAGAGCCAATTTGAATAAGAGCCTCATTAAGGCGACTCCTAAAGGAAACAAACCAGAAATGTAGAACACTTTGGTGTTGAACAGTTTAAGAAAGACTTTTTTTTCTGCGGACATGACTGAGCCCCAGTAAACAAAAAAAAAAGAAAAAAAGCCATGATTGGATGAGTGTAATGTAATAGAACTAGACTGACGCACACTGTTTCCTGTCCTCAACCTTAGTAAACACCAATGGGAGGAAATTGGATGGAGGTTGTGAGCCAGGCCCTCTCCTCCAACATCAGTGTCTGAACTCACAAATGAGTCCAAAATTTGGTAGAAAACATTCTTAGTTATTAATTCTGCCAAGCAGGGACCAACTTAAAATGGGAGCTCTCGTAGGTGTAATGTGTAGGTGTCCCAATGCTTTTGTGCAAATAGTGTAGTTCTAATGGTGATTAAACTTGCAGATGCAACACATTTTTCTGCAGTAGCATTAAAAATAAAAGGTTTTCTTAAATCCTGTTAATCCTAAAACATTTAAATGAAGTTGTTTCTCCACAGGCAAAGGGCGTTATGGAGAGGTGTGGAGAGGTCAGTGGCAGGGTGAGAATGTGGCTGTGAAAATCTTTTCATCTAGAGATGAGAAGTCCTGGTTCCGAGAGACTGAGATCTATAACACAGTGCTGTTACGGCATGTGAATATTCTGGGTATGTCGACGTTGCGTTCAGCTAAAATGCTTGTGATGTTATTGGTAATTATGGTGTAATTGTCAAATACGACCAGATGTCAAGTTAAATATTTATTAATCTAATTTTCTCATCTTCATCACAGGCTTCATTGCATCAGACATGACATCTCGTAACTCCAGCACTCAGCTCTGGCTGATTACACACTACCATGAAATGGGCTCTCTTTATGACTACTTGCAGCTTAGCACGCTGGATGCACCAGCCTGCCTGAGGATGGCGCTGTCCATCGCCAGTGGTCTGGTGCATCTGCATGTGGAAATCTTTGGCACACAAGGCAAACCGGCCATCGCTCATCGAGACCTGAAGAGCAAGAACATCCTGGTGAATAAGAACGGCCAGTGCTGCATCGCTGACCTGGGTGAGTTTGAGCACCAGGCATGGGGTATCCGGTAAAACTGTTCAAGACATTTTCTGATTTAGAATTAGTTTTTACACTTTTTAGCTGTTTCATGTCTGCCAAAAAAAAAATCTGAAAATCTCACACATAGAGAAAAAAAAAAAAAAAAAAAAACCCTCCCATCCACCCGCCAGTAATCAAATCCTTCACCTTCACCACCAACAATAATATTATTATTAGAATAGGTCTTTATGTTAACTCATTGACTAGTAAGCCAGCTTGAATAGCAAGAAAAGAGGAAAATGAGATGTGAATAAGTAAAAAAAATATATATGTAAAAAGAAGCTAAGGAGTAAAAGAAATAGAAAGGGATAAAGGGAAAAAAGGAAAATAAATAATAAGACAAGAAATAAAGGGGAAAAGGAACATGGGGGGAAAATGAGAAAAATAAAATGTGTATATGAAAAAATGAATCAGAAAGTGGTGGATAGTTTTGATAGTGTCATTCCAATCTAAAGTAAAGTAAAGTGATCTATTTTTTTGCCTGTTGTGCTTACACACAGAGGAATTGGTCCTCCACATTTAACCCATCCAGGCAGTGAAACACACACAACTGCGCACACTGTGCCTTGCTAAGGGGCATTTCTGCTATTATCCTCCTGGGAATAATGAAGTATTCTGATTTCAGTTTTTTTTTTAGCCATAGTACTTGGTGAGACCGGGAATCAATCTAGACCTATCGATTATCATCTAGACCCCTAATAGTTTTTATAGTAACCAGTAAGAAATTTTGTCTTAAATGTTTACTAAAGGGGTGGCACGTGGTTGAGTGGTTAGCACGTTGCCTCTCAGCGCTAGGGATTCCCGGTTCGAATCCCCATTGGGTGGAATTTCCATGTTCTCCCCATGTCTATGTGGGTTTCCTCCGGGTTCTCTGGTTTCCATCCACAGTCCAAAAACATGGATCAATTGAGTTCTCCAAATTGCCCCATATAGAGTGTGAGTGTGTGCCCAGCGATAGATTGGCGCCCTGTCCTGGGTGTATCTGCCCAGCGCCCGAAATGTTCTCCCCTTGATGGGCATGGGGAACCCCCCCGCGACCCTAATATAGGATAAAGCGGAAGATAATGGATGGATGGATGTTTACTAAAGGACATAAGAGTGATCACAAACAGATGTGGCTTTTATAAAGGTTTATTACTTAAGATGACTTACTTGTTGATTTACTTGTTGACTTACTATTATGACTTACTTTATTTAAAAGTCATTTCATCCACAATGCTATTAGCAACCCCAGCTAATAATAGTAATCAAAGCACTATATAGTTCCACAGAAACCAAGAGGAAGAGCACTCCGTCCCTATTCAATCACAACCTGTAACGTCTTGCAGGTTTTTTGAGTCTCCAGAACCCCAGGTACCTATTAGGCCTGTTCAGAAACCTTAATAAAAAATCCATTAAAGTCCTCACCAAGCCATGACTACTGAGAATCTCCTCTGAGATGGGAGAGATGGAACAAATCCATGCTTTCCCTCTTTAGTTGGATGTATTCGGTAAACAGCTTTTTGTAAACACTTAATCACTCTGCAAAAACAACCTCAAAAATGCTGAAATGCTATAACATCCTGTTTTTGCTTTTTACAATCGATGATTGTTTTTTTTCTTCTGATTATTACATTAAATCATTATTATTCTTGTGATGTCACAGTAATGATTTAAAAAGATGATGCTTTTTTGAATGTGTATTGTTGCTAATTGGAATTGAACGGGCAGCATCATTTAAGCATAATCATTTATTTTCTTTTCCTTCCGAAGGTTCATCTTTTTTATTCCTAGTATCCTGCCTTTAGGCTTTCATAAACACCTAATATAAGCAGGTTTTTATGTAAAGGAGGTGATTTTACTAAACGCTGATCTTATCTTTATCTTCACCGGTGTAGGGCTGGCTGTGATGCATTACCAGGACACAAACGAACTTGATGTGGGGAACAACCCTAAAGTGGGTACTAAACGCTACATGGCCCCTGAAGTGCTGGATGACTCCATTAAGGTGGACTGCTTCGAGTCATACAAGCGGGTGGACATTTGGGCATTTGGGCTCGTCCTGTGGGAGATCGCCAGACGCACAGTCAGCAACGGTCAGTCAATTTGTTAAATAAATAAATAAATGATCATTTTGTTAGATTTTTTTTTTAGGTTTTGTTTTTTTATTGCTCTTTTTGCAGCCATTTAAAGTTACAGTGATCTATTTTGCACACTGTGGTCACTCACAGAGGAATTGGTCCTCCACATTTAACCCATATGTGCAGAAAGACACTCATATACACACACACACTGGTGAAGTGAGCACACGTGCCCAGAGTGTTGGGTAGCCCTGTATATGGTACCTGGGGGGCAATTGGGGTTAGGGGCCTTGCCAAAGAGCACTTTATCCATAGTACTTGGTGAGACCGGGAATTAAATAGCAGTGTCACTGAGGTGTTTAGAAGAAACTACCGCAGCACTGCTGCGCTAAAGCCCCTTACCACAGCAGTGTAAACAATCCACCACCCAAATTATACCTGTTCTGTGATGGTCCTGACCAACAGATAACAGAGAACCAATAGGGAACTAACGAAAATAAAAAACAATGAACCACAGTCTGTAATTGTAAAACTACAAAGTCCATCTATATGATAAATGGAGAAAATAGCTAATGGAGCAAGAAGGAGGTGTGTCCAAACTTGACTGGTACTGTATAAAATCAATATGTTTTTGGTTTAACTAATACTGATAAATATTTAAAAAGATTTTTTAAAAAAGCATTTAAAAGAGCCTCTGTGTACATTGCATCTTAAATTGAAACTTTTGGCACGCTTTTGAAGCTTCTGAAGTTAAAAAGGCTCCTAGAGGCTCCATTTCTCTTTATGTAAAACTTATCTTCAAATAGCTTATGTGTTTTTAAAAAGATTGTCAGGTAAATTCACACCGCCAAGTACCCACTTAATAAGGAACACCCTCCTCTTCTGAATATGCATTTTCCATTTAATCAGTTCCCCTCATCAGATACACTTTGTAAATTTACTATTATAGATTAAAGTCTGTTTGTTTCTCTTGATATGTTAGTTGTTTTCACTTTGTTCTCTAATGGTGACAACCACCATGGATCACACACATTATTTGAATAGTGAATGATACCCAGTACAGGAGGGACACTGGCATAGTGTTGGTGGCTTGTTAAGATGTATGAGATACAGCAGTGCTGCTGGAATTTTATTGAGTGTAATTCACCATCCAAAATATTTAGCCATCAGCATCAGAGCATATTCTATGTGCACTCATTAACAAATGATTCAAAGCTGACTAACACTGAAATGAGCTACCATCACTAAATTTACATCTGCTAGGTGGTGCAATAAGATAGATGTGTGTAATAGTGCAATGTTTGAAACTTCAGCAGCACAACAGTATCTGTACCAGCGCTATACACACTAACACCACCATGGCTGTGTCACTGTACTGAGAATTAAGCATTTCCCCCAAAATGCCGGATCTGTTCGGGGTCCTTATTATTAGAGTGAAAGAAAATGACAGAGCGGATCTATATAGAAAGTGGAACTGATTAAATGGACGATAGTAACACAACACTGTATTTATATCATACTTCTTCACTAATCCTGGTGATGTAACATGTAATATTAATAATGCTTGGTGCATACCCTAAAATATGAGTGTCACTTGGGAATGATGAATGTGCCACACACACGGATTCAGGATTACATGATCTCTGATCTCAAGTACTGCATATTCTCACCTGGATAATGATGATACAGAAACATTATATAGAGCAATCCTAACATGAGTACTGGGTTTATCAAGTTGCATGAAAGAAATCCAGACTAAGTATGAGATTTACATTTATACTAAAGAAGCTATTCAGCAACATTTGACGGGCTGCCATTAAATTCAGCCAAAGCATTTGTTCTGATGCTTTATAAATTTGAGTTTATCATTGAGTTCTGTTCCGTGCCTTACTGAATGTTTTATATAATAAGATTTATTGTCTGTGTAGCAGCCTGGTTTTAACTACAACTTACTTAGTGGTAACAGGCTCCACAGGGATTTCTAAAAGAGAAGCGAGTCCTGAAAAGGGTCCTGCTGGAAGATCTTATCAGATGCCTGTAGGATGTGCGCACACACCGAATCGCAAACGAGATTGTGTGCATGACATACTCGCTCTAATAATGGCTAATACTTACACAAAGCAAAGCTGTCACTAGACTGATCCACATCATTAGTGCTTTTAGTAGATGGTGGTATTCGAGATGGCCGTTGGTTTCTCTTCAGTAAATTCCCTCTGCTATTTATAGTGTGTATGCAGTGAAGGTCAAGCCAGGTCACATTTTTACTGCACAAGCAACCCGCTACACATTAAACAGGTTCATGAAAACAGCCTGGGTAAATTCATCACTTTTGCTAATTTGGAAAAAACAGATCACCTTTTATTTCATTGATATTTATTTTTAAATAATGCCCACCATTTTTATATAAAAATATCAGTGTGTTGTCACACTGCTGCTAATCCAAGAATTTTTTAATTAAATGCATCCTGCAGTCCTGCTAAGTAGAACATTGAGGGTTTAGGATAATGATGTCATTCAAGCTCAACAGGTCAAAATATTCAGAGTTATGGGTTTTAATTTGTTGGTACATTATTAAGACCATGCTGTATGAATTAAATGCAACATAGAACACTGTGCTTCCTCATTCATGTATTTTTCACGCTTCTGATGCCCATTGAGAGGTGGGGCAACAGTGGCTAGTCAAAAAAAAAAACATATCATTTTTTTGTTGCCCCTGACTATATAGGAGTTACATTACATTTAGTCATTTAGCAGACACATCCAAAGCGACTTACAAAGTGAGCACAGAGTTTATCCTACAGCACCCCTGGAGCAATGAGGGTTAAGGGCTTGCTCAAGGACCAACATTGGTAAATTCAGTGGACCTGGGAGTACCACTGTGGGTCCTTGAGCAACCCCTTAACCCTAATTGAGTTAGGTTATATATTAAAATTTATTATAAATATATATTAAATAATATATGATTTATAAAAAGGCGGCACGGTGGCTTAGTGGTTAGCACGTTCGCCTCTCAGCGCTAGGGATTCCCGGTTTGAATCTGCATCTGGGTGGAGTTTCCATGTTCTCCCCGTGTCTGCGTAGGTTTCCTCCGGGTTCTCCGGTTTCCTCCCACAGTCCAAAAACATGGATCAAGTCAATTGAATTCTCGAAAATTGTCCCATATAGAGTGTGTCTGTGTGAGTGAGTGAGTGCCCAGCGATTGATTGGCGCCCTGTCCTGGGTCTATCAGCCCAGCGCCCGAGACGCTCTCCCCTGGATGGGCGTGGGGAACCCTAGGGGCGACCCTAATAGAGGATAAAGCGGGAGATAATGAATGAATGAATGAATGAATGAATGAATGATTTATAAATATTGTGCAAAACTGCATTAAGAAGGAGCACTATTATAAAACTTGTAACATGCAGCTTAGTATTTTTTTTGTTAATTTGACCTGCCAGTTCTTGGACCATTAAAGTCTGGACTGGAGTTTCAGACAGACACAGGGAGAACATGCAAATTCCACACAAGGAAAAGATTCCGACTACCTTCCTGGAAATAAAAAACTGGTATATTCCTGTTGAGAGGCAACAGTGCTTTTCACTGAACCACACACAGATGAGAAGAAACTCTGTAACTAAGCAACATCTTTGACATCTACAGCTCGTATAATGTCACACTGCTGTAAAATATGCTAACGAAACAGCTCTAGCTAATTTTGGCTCAGTAACCATAGCGCATATTAAATTTTGTTAATTAATTGCTTTGCAGGTATTGTAGAAGATTACAAGCCACCCTTTCATGATGTTGTGCCTAGTGACCCCAGCTTTGAGGACATGAAGAAAGTTGTGTGCATAGACCAACAAAGACCCAACATCCCGAACAGATGGTTTTCAGATTCTGTAAGTACATGTTAATTCTGTTTTATGGTTTTTGACTCAAAGTATGGACTATTCAAAGTTTTAACAACATAACGGATCTATGATAATTGGGGATTGTTCATTTCAAGGTTTCTTCGGTCTTTGGACAAATTGAATTCACCTGTCCTGGGTGTTTCTGCCTAGCACCCAAAACGTTGGATGGGCATGGGGAACCCACCCCACCCCCACACGACCCTAGTAGATTAAGCTGAAGACAATAAATAAATGAATAATTCATTCATTAATTCATTCATTCATTCATTATCTCCCGCTTTATCCTCTGTTAGGGTCGCGGTGGGGTTCCCCATGCCCATCCAGGGGAGAACGTCTTGGGCGCTGGGCAGATAGACCCAGGACAGGGCGCCAATTCATCACTAGGCACACACTCACTCACACAGACACACTCTATATGGGGCAATTTTGAGAATTCAATTGACTTGATCCATATTTTTGGACTGTGGGAGGAAACCGGAGAACCCGGAGGAAACCCACGCGGACACGGGGAGAACATGGAAACTCCACCCTGATGGGGATTCGAACCGGGAATCCCTAGTGCTGAGAGGCGAACGTGCTAACCACTAAGCCACCGTGCCGCCCTTAAATGAATAATAATCGGCTTAAAAAATAAATGGCTTATAATCTCTGTTCTACTGTAGTTTCACATCAAACGCACCCAACTACAAATTTCTAAACTTTACTTTGTGCACTGGTGCACATTCATGCTGGAACAGAAAAAGGCCCTCCCCAAATTGTTCTCCTTAGATGGTTAAGTATTTGATTTTACCACGTTATGGCAATGAGACTGAATTCCACACCTGAGTGTGCCCCAGTACTGATGTCCATATTCAAGAAATGAAAATAAAAATAACCTTTTATCAAAATTTTGTAAGCTGCTCATAATAAAAAAAAAAAAATAAATAAATATATATATATATATATATATATATAAGTATATATATAAGTAAATTATTTATTATAGAGTTTTTTTTTTTTTTTTTTTTTTTTTTTTACTTATTGACCAACATTGTCATTGAAGCAGAAAATGTCTAAACTTACATCCTGCTTAGAGTTAAACTTTTGGTGTCTCAGGTTTGCAAGCTATACAAAAATGTAGAGAGTGATTCAGTCAAATCCTGGTGGTCTCTCATTTCCTCTGTTAATTTATTAGCGGCATCTTTTGCACCAGGTGCTCTATGCAAAAATGAAATATTTTGGGCTTATATAATCCATATTTAACTGGCAAAAGACTACAGGAGCCAAACATTTTGCTCAAATACAGTTGTTTTTTTGGTTAAGATGTTTTGGTGACTTTGGTAACACGTTAAAATAATTTTCCTTAGACATTTAAAATCTTTTTTTTCTTCTTGTTTTTCAGACTTTAACAGCCATCGCCAAACTCATGAAAGAGTGCTGGTACCAGAACCCATCTGCAAGACTAACACCCTTGCGCATCAAAAAGACTCTGACAAAAATCAATAACTCTCTGGACAAACTGAAATCAGACATTTGAACTGCTTCCATATTTAAGATCTTCAAAGGCCTTTACCATGTCCAATGGACGACTGATCTGGAGATCAGAGGGGGAAAAGGGACTGCACAGGCACTGTGTTCTCCTAGAGGCACAATGTATTTATTTTCAAACCTGCGGGCGGACGTGTTTCGTGATCCAAAGGCAAAACAGTGGGCATTTAAAAGACTACAGATACCCGACTTCTCCGAGGACCTAGCTTTTACATGTAGTCTGTAAAAAGAAGAGACAGTTCTAGTTGCAGGACTCTGAAGGAAGTCGCTTTTGAGCTACAGTTTACCTTCTAATGCAGCTTTGATTTTTAGACCTGTCTGAAGATGACGTCTTTCGTTTAGCAATATTGTCTATGCTTCTGTTTGATTAATTGCACTGGCAGTCTCTGGCATTCCTTCCTTGCACTGTCACAGACGAATTAATAGGAAAAAGACAAATTGCCAAAACGGCTGTGTTTTATATTCCAGTATCCTTTATCCATTATCGGTCACGGTGATGAAGCAGGCTCCTTTATGTTTTCTTTCGACTGCCTTTTGTTGTTTACTTTTTGCACTGCTGTTTACAGTGTAATGGGAAAAAGCATCCCTGCATTCATTTGTGTCACCCAATCTGTAATTTATTTAATGGCATTTTTCAACCGTAAAATGGCCACTCTGTCACGGTTCTGCCTGACATTTTCACATGTCACTGATTGTTTTGTATTATTGAGCATTTAGCTTTTCCATTTTGTTTCATAAGCTTTATTGATTATAGATTCTAAAAGAGTAAATAAAATGGATTCTTAACTCAAAAACATCTAAGCAGTGCCTCTGCAGGAAAGCTTGAGTTCAATCGAAGTTCAGTGATTTTAGTTGTTCTAAACATCGCATCTTAAGGGACCCAGCAAGACTTGGCGCCTTTTCTGGTGTTAATTAGGTAAAGGGCGGGGAAAGTCTGTCACAGGGAAGAGAAAGACAAAAACACTCATATTTCAGTCCTGCTGACTGGGGCAGTTGTAGGCTTGTGGTAAGGGAACCAGCATTGTAACTTAAAGGTCCCCGGTTCGATTCCTGGTTCCACCAGGTTCTATGACTGAAGTGCCCTTGAGAAAGGCACACCCGATTGCTTCCCAGTGCCATGTACAGGGCTGCTCACTGCTCCTGGCATGTGTGCTCCCTTTACCAATGTGTGCATATGTGCGTTTCACTGCATGGATGGATTATTAGCAATGATGCGAATGTGTTAAGTCACAATGCCACCCACAAAATAGATCACTATCACTTAATTAAAAAAAAAAAACTTTTAAGTTAAAACTTTGTAACTTTCTTTGTGTAAAAATGTCTGCTAAATGACTAAATGTAAATGTTAACTTTGGGAGGAAATGAACTACCACATAAAACCCACACAGACATGGGGAGAACATACAAACCCCACATAGAAACAAACTTTTTCCATCTAAGAAAGCGGAACCTTCTTGCTATGAGGTTACAGTATTACCCATAGAGCCACCATTCTACCTGTTCATACACATTGTGTTATTGGATTACAGCAAACCACTGCACAGATCACAGGCTCTTCTGAAACACCATCATCAAAAGCTATTGTTCTGATTTGAAGGACAACCACAGTGGTTTTTGTATTATTGTATTTTGCTGATTATACTTGTCATATTTAGAGGATGATCCTCTATTTATGTTATTAAAATAAATATGAGCCAGAGCTATGAACATCTCATGCTGAAGACTTTACTGTTTGTAAAGCCACTGAGAATAGGCTTGCTTAGTGAAACATAACAACTGGACCTCTAAAATTGTTTTTACACTCTTCATTTTAAATATAAAAGACAAAAATTGGGAAATGTAATATGTATATTTTTAGAACGACATTGGTCAACTCAAGTCATTTATACTTTCTGTAGGTTAAAGATTTGACCTAACAAATCAAATTTCTGTTTTTATTCATTCATTCATCATCTCCCGCTTTATCCTATATTAGGGTCGCGGTGGGGTTCCCCATGCCCATCCAGGGGAGAACGTTTTGGGCGCTGGGCAGATACACCCAGGACAGGGCGCCAATCCATCGCTGGGCACACACTCACTCACACACACACACTCTATATGGGGCAATTTGGAGAATTCAATTGACTTGATCCATGTTTTTGGACTGTACACGGGGAGAACATGGAAACTCCACCCAGATGGGGATTCGAACCTGGAATCCCTAGCGCTGAGAGGAGAACGTGCTAACCACTAAGCCACCGTGCCATTCTTTCTGTTTTTAATATATTTTTATTAATATTTTCAAGCAAGTGTGTTAACCTTCATAAATAAATCGTACTAGATTTCAAACTAGACCAATAGTCACACTTTGTTAAGGGCTTGGGGGGGGGGGGAGCATGTCCATGTGAGCACACAAGCTTTTAAATAGTTTTTAAGTTTGCTAACCCAAATAATGTAGTATTTACATTGAGATTTTTTGCAGGCGCTTTTATCTGAAGCTACTTACGATTGAAACACTCAAAACAGTTCAACAAGTTAGACATCAACAAGCCTATCTGCTGTATTTTACTAAGTGGACTTAGATGTGATTATATTAGAGGCTTGCAGACGAGATGTGTGTTTAGGTGTATTTCAAAATGTTGAATGTCTCAGCATTATTCACCCATTTAGCATTAGATGAAAGATAGGAAGAGGAAATTGGCACCACACTGACGTGAAGGCATCAGGCAGCAATCGGCGCTAGAATACAGTAAAAGGTAGCAGATCCAAAGACTGTCCTGTGGGTTAATATTAAACTTCGTACTGAATATGGGTTACTACTGTAAGATAAAAGAGAGAGGCGAGTTGTGGAGTTACATGGGCTTGCTTAGGTTGTTTGAACACAAAGAGAGCTGTGGAGTTCTGGATCAGCTGTACAGCTATAAAGGCTTGACCATGTGTGATTGGAGCTTAGTGAGTAATTAATAATAAGTTGGACTTCGAGCCTTTTAATAACCAAGAATGCTTTTAATATTTTCTTATTTATTACAGTAGTTCAGATGATAAAGGTTTAAACTAACAGTTAAGTAAACTGCTTAAGTTATAGTTCATTATAAATCGCAGTACTTCTTGTCCATGGTGTGTAATAATAATGCCCCCCCCCCCCCCACACATACACACACATATATATATATATATATATATATATATATATATGATATATATATATATGTGTATATGTGGTGTGGGGGGGGGGACATTATTATTACACACCATGGACAATTGTGTGTGTGTACATACATACATACACTGTGTGTGTATATATATATATATATATATATATATATATATATATATATATATATACTTTAGATAGGGGAGACCATGGAAACCCTACCCAGATTGGGATTCGTCTCCATGCCGTTTGTATGTTTTTTAGTTGGGGCAGCATGGAGACGAATCCCAATCTGGGTAGGGTTTCCATGGTCTCCCCTATCTAAAGTATCATATATGTTAAATTAACATATGTTGTGAGTGAGTGTGATTGTGTACACAGCTATTGATTGTTGCATTGTCCTGGATGTATCTGCCCAGCGCCCAAAATAGATTCCCCAGATGGGCATGGGGGACCCCATGCAAGAGAAATGTTTTATTGTCCAAATTAACATACTGAAACTTGTTTAAAGGGTATGTGAACCAAACATTTTTATATACTGTGTGTTTGTCTTGTGTTGCTAAGAAAACAAGCTCCTCTTGATTTTATTGCTTCTGTTGCAATAGTTATCTTGCTGACAAATTATTAATTAGACAGGGGATGATGGGGAAACAGTGTAATGAACTGATTAGAACCACTAGTGAAGCGCTTCATTTCTGCTAGTGATTTCAGATTTGTGAACGAATCGTTCATCTGTGTTGACTCTTTTTAATTAGCAGTTTGAATTGATTGACGTGTGAATGAATCAGTATGTTTCGTTCCTGTGTTCAGCATTGATGTTGAATAATTAGAATGAAAATTTTGATAATGTAATGTTAAAATTGAACCTAAATCATCAAAATCGATTTAAAGAAGTTTAAAGAGTTAAATCCCATCTGGACAGCATGCTGTTAATGGACAGATAATTAGATACACCTGCCTTGATAACAGACTGACGTGTGTTCAGTCATTTTACCTTTACGTTCTTGTATTTATTGTATTAATGTGTGATTTATACAGTGGGGGTGTTGGTGTTCAGGGCAAGCTATTTGTCAATAACTTGGAGAAACACACACACACACACACACACACACACACACACACACACACACAAACAGTCACTGTATAAGTTACATATTTCATTATTCTTACCTAAGCAGACATTTTAATGAGACTTTTGACTCTTACTATAGTTAATAAGCAATCATACTTTCAAATTTAGAGCATTTTAAAGTCCTCTATACCAGCTTATATGCTTTCACAAATAGAACAATAATAGAGACTGGTCTTACATCACAGCAAAAAGTTGTTTTTCTTGTGAAAGTCAGTGCGAGTATTTTTAGGAATTCATCACATTATTTTTCTCTGTACTTTATCTTAACTGGACCAAATCACCACTTCGCTCTGAAAAACACAGCTGCACACAAATATTTCAAGGTCTTGGAGTAATATTTTAGAATCACCCTTAACTACAGAAAGCCATTGTATAATGTGTGTTAATTAAGTAAAACAGACAAAGGCTTACACATATTTTATGACTTTGAACTTTGTATCTAAAGGGATTTCATTCAACAGCTCACTGCTTTGTTAAAAACAAGGGAAGGTTAGTGTAGCGGTTGCAATTCCCTCTCCTGCACTTGTTTGGCTGCTGGTCTTTGACAGTCTCCCCATGGCCTGATTCTTGTTGCTAAATAGTTATTGCTTGAACTGTGCCAAAGTTGGAGTTATGTGTACTGCACAGTGCAGGAGTAGGCCAGAGAGGCATTCGCACCATTGTACAATGGTTCAAAACACGTTGCTGGCCAAGTCAAAAACAACTTAAATCTATATGCAATGTTAAAACAACATGCCAAAATGAACACGCGTTTAGTTATAGAAACAATGTGTGATTGCATATTCAGATATCTAACACATAATTATCTAAGCCATTCATTTGGGATAGTTGTTAATTGCTTTAAATAAAAAAGGCTAATGTACAACATTGATCTGTATAAATCTTTTACACACTGTGTATATAACGTTTACTGTGAACAGCTCCACACAGCTGCATTTCGTTTTATACTTCATGTCTGTGTGGTGGTGTTCAGTGTAATGGATTCAGTATCAGTATCAAATAAGATTAAACACTGCTAAAAAAAAAGCTATTGGGTGAGAATTGCTCTTATCAAAAGAGGAGTTGTCAAAGCCGAAGCATGAACCCTCTGAACCACCTTACATTTGAAGTGGTGACATGTTGGCCATGAGTAAAAGAGTGAAATACAGCAATGTAAAATGTCACCATCATATATTACAACTAGGCATGTAATTTTATATAATCAGTATAATCTCTTGACTTGAAAATAAAAAATATTTTATATAATAAAAAATAATAATATAAATAAACGGTTACATAATTAAAATAGTAAGCCGTTAAGCCAAGAGATTATACTGATTATACTGATAGGATAAAGTGATAAAGTGATCTATTTGGTTTATTGTACTTACACACATTTAACCTATCCCTGCAGTTAAACACACATATACACACACTGGCAAACTGAGAACATGTGCCCCGAGCAGTGGACAACCCTGTATATGGTGCCCGGGAAGCAATTGGGGTTAGGTGCCTTGCTCAATGGCACTTCAGCCGTAGTACTTGGTGGGACTTGGGATCGAACCAGGGACCTTTAGATTGCAAAGTTGGCACCTTCACCACAAGCCTACACCAACATGTTGTAACAAACATGTTGCTGACATGTGAAATGTACTTATATTTATTCAACATTAATTCAATTTACCTGGCTAGGTAGGCCTACATCATCAGATAAAATATAACATCAGCACAACATTAATAAAAACAAGACAACTGGTAAACATGTTTGAAACAAATGAGCTTTAATATCTCAGTTACACTGCAACATGTTTTTGGACAGTGGGAGGAAACTGTAACTTTTAGCAGAATGGTGAGAACGAACAGAATGGGTCCTTGACCTCAGAATTAATTCCAGGATTACATGTATTATTAAAGTGGAAATGGATTGAACTTCTGTACATTTTTATACAGATCAATCTAAAGGTTTGTGAGATTGTACATTAGGCTTTTTTTTTTTTTAAATCCAAAGCAACCTATAAGTATCTTAAGTTAATGGTCAGAGCACTAGGGTCAGGGTCAGAGCACTAGGTCAGTCATGATACCGCTTTAACAACGAGGCTTAAGGGCCTTATGTTTAGGGTCCACATTGGTCGTTTTGGTGAACAGGGAGTTCGAGAAATGATCAACACCGTAGCCACTGAGCTGTCATGCCCTGAAAGCAGTGCCTAAGTGCCTAGGCCCCGAGCTGGGGGCCCTCAGAGATTCTAACATTCATTGAATGCTACTGCAAACTTTTTGAGCACCCCATTAATGTCTGTGATATCAACAAAGTGAAAAACAACGACATTGGATCCCCCTTTTACCAACTACTTAAAACGACTACACAAATTACACTTTTTAGTTTTTTGTGAAAAATGTGTACTTTATTTGCATAGGTGCACTTTTTGCTAAGTGTTTTGTTTCACGTATTACATTTAAATATTACTTTTGTTCACTTAAGTAAGCAATTTTGCTTGGGCCCCCGAAAACCATGAAACGGCCCTACCTGAGAGTAAAAAAAGAATCAGTTTTTGTTTAAATAACATCTTGTCGCATATTAAAAGTTTGGTTTAATATCCACTGTAAAACCTTTACCTTCAAAGTTACTAACTACAGGAATTTTAGAAATCCAATGGAATAAAGTACAATATTTCCCTCTTAAAGACATTGAAGTGGAATTTGAAAGTAGCTTTTCCTATTTACTTTAGAGTCAGTATGGTAGTAGTATTTAAAGCACTACTCCTCGGGGGTTTGTTCATCAGCTGTGAGGACACGTTTAGCCGCTTGGCTTGAGGCCGTAAGCGGGTTATATGAGCTCTGTGTCGGGAGGCGGAGCGGATCACACCCCCGTCTCTTCTCTTCTCAGTCTTTACCGCGCGCTGAGGTAAACTCTCCGTTTCATTCACAAGCAGAGTGAGAGAGTGAGCGTGGAGCAGAGTGAGAGAGTGAGAGTGGAGCAGAGTGAGAGTGGAGCAGAGTGATGGGAGAGGATCCTGGGCGATGCGTGTGCTGAGCAGTGCAGACCTGCTGCTTACTCCCCCGCTGTGTGTTCGGCAGGTGAAGCGGATGTAGCTCCAGCACATGGATCAGCTCACCTTCAGGTGCGCGACGCTGCTGCTGCTGTTGGTGCTGATGGTGGTGGTGACACTCAGTCCATTTACCACAGGTAACGACTCCTCTCTCATAAACTTACCTCTCCTACCCTCCCCTCCCTCCTAAACTCACCTCTCCTAAACCCCTCTCACCTAAACTCCTCTCTCCTAAACTCTCTCATAAACTCACCTCTCCTTATTCCCTCTCTTCCAATCCCCTCTCTCCTATACTTTTCTCACGTAAACACCTCTCTAAACTCTACTTACTTACTTCCAGCATTACATTCACTACAAGACTTTTAATTCTTGTTATGATCACCATTGTTTTGACCAACATTATAACTCATAAATTGCTAAATCAAAGTGTGCCATAACCAAATCATACTTTCTATTTAGCTTTCATTACAGATATGATACATTTATCCATGCATACCATCTAGAAAACAAAATATCTTGCGCGATGTGCAACATTGCAACGTTATGCATTCAGTGTTTACCAAGTATGTGATTTTGCCTTTACTCTATAGTTTCATGCTGCTAATTGCTGTACTTGTTTTGGAGCTTACAGGGCATAAGCAATATATGGTGACTTTAACTGTAATATGGGAACTAATTAAGTGAATATAACACCAACGGCTAGACACCTCAGCACTAAATTTTAATGTATGCATATGTGCACCCACTGAACCACCATAAAAGCGTGTAGAGACATAGCATTTATTGTTTAATTATAAACCTGCAGTGGGACTCTGGACCTTGAGCCAGGATTAAAGAGGTCTTTATGTAATGTAAGTCTGCAGGGGTCCCATAAGCTTTAGACTCCAGCTGGTAGTGAAATGTGGATCTATGTAACATCTTACTGAAGTGATGCAGGACTGCAATTTGAGCTTTCTACTAATTTGACTGTTTTCACATATGACCTGTGTATGATATTTCAAACGTTTCTAAATCTGTAAAATTCTCAACGGCTTCATCATCATTACCTCTGCTGTTTGTGTTCCTATGGCTTTGTTAAAAACATCATCACACACACGCTGTAAACACCCTGCTCTATCACTAAATTCACACACGGTCTAATCAGATATACACAGACTTTGTACAAGAGAGCTGGCAGATTAAAGTCTGTGTGATGACCAGTACAACTGATTTGGACATTGACTTTCACACACACATAGTTCCTGCAGCTAATATTTTAAAAAAAAAGTTGCAATGCATAAAAAGGGGCTTAAGACACCAAACCAACTTACTGATAGCAGTCATTCAGTTAGAAGTTGTATTGGTGTATTTACTTGAGTTGCTGTTATCTTTTTTTTAAAGAGGTGCATTATGGTCAGGTGCTGTAGTGAAGTCATTGGTGGTGATTTGTTGATGTAGGATTGTACACTTTGATTAATAATTTGCTATATAACCTTATATAGTATAATTATATAGTATATAGTATAATATAGTATAATTCCTTTTTATAGATTATGTTTTTTACGTCATTAAAATTCTCAACAATTTTTTTTTATTTTTGCAAGTGTTTTGTTATTCATTGCTTATTCTCATTGCATCATGCTATTAATAAGACATTTATGACTTTCAAGAGTGTTGTGAATATGCTATATTTGCTATTATTGTCTGTTAGATAAATGAAATACTCAGTTGAGAGGGTGGGACTGAAAATTGTTATTGAAAGACTAATATCGTGATGACCACTTTTAGATAAAGTAGCACTTACATGGTCACTGTGATGTCCCTGTGCATTTGTGCATTTTATATTTACTTAAAAAAGCGCTCTACAATCTTACCACAAAACATGACTCAGATGGCATATTTCATTCTAATGCGATATTAATCAATGCAATCAATATTGTTAGGGGCAGTTGTAGGCTTGAGGCCAAGGAAACAGCCTTGTGACTTGAAGGTCTCTGATTTGATTCCCGTGCTCACCAAGTGCATTGCACTTAACCACATTTACATCCCAGGTGCCGTATACAATGCTTCCCCATGCTCCGGGCATGTGTGCTCACTTCACCAGTCTGTGTATGTGTGTGTGTTTCACTACACAATTGGGTTAAACATGGAGGACACAGTCCTCTGTGTGTAAGAGAGCAGGCAATATGGATCACTTTACATTTTATATATACTATACCTTACTATACTATACTTTACTAATATACTAAATATAGTTTAGTTCTGCATATTTTAGTAAATATACTGTCTTATGTGGATTGCTGTGGTCTGAATTCTATACATTAAAACATCGGATAATAATGTAATTTGTTCTTTAACAGTTAGGTTTTTATATTTTTGGCCAGTGCCTAAAGTTTTAAATACACTTTTGGGATTGATATGTTTTATATATTTATATAGTCACAACTATAATATTTCATCCTTCACTTAATTACTTTTTTTACCTTGATAATAGAATTAATTTGGCTCACATGCAAGTTGCCACATTTAGACTGAAGAACAGAGATTCACATGTTCAATCCTTTGAACCTCCTCATTTTGCTCTATGTAAAAAGTCACAATTACAATCTAATAAATTAGTTTTTGTTTGCAATTCATGTGTTTGTTTATGGACACACATGTACTGTTTTTTTTTTTATTAAATGTATATTATTATGTCTAGATTTTTTTAAAACATCAAATAAAAACGAAAACGTTTTAAAATGAAGTTGAGTACAAACCTCAACTTTGCTTTGATTTTATATTGTAAAATCTTAAATCAGTGACTAAAAAAGTTCTTTGTGTAATGTTGCTCTGGGGTAAATAATGCTGTATTCCATTATATGATATTGTACATATTTTAGTATACATGACAGACATCTGTCCAAAGAGGCACTCTTTCAAACCTGTATTTTTTATTTTAGTTAATAAAATGCAACAGCATTTTATTTTGTTTATCATGATTTATTAAAGCAACATTTTGTTTATCATGATTTATTAATGATTATTTACAATAAACTGTGCAGTTAAGCAAACTTACTGCCCAATAATTATGACGAGGTAAGCTAAAGATATCTAATTAGTCAGTGAGTGCTAGATTGAGTGGAAAAGTGAAGATTTTTCGTTCACTTTAGAATTCTTTTTATCATAGTTAATTAATTTTCTTGCATGACATCCTGTGTGGCCTTATACTCTATTCTTGAATTTATCATATGGACATTAGTACTGTACTGATAAGTGAAAAACATTTGATATAAAATATAATAAGTCAATTCTTAAGAAATTAAAATAAATATTTAAATTTGATTTAAATGAGCATACTATGACTTACAGTGACTTATACAGTGATTAGATTCAGAGTTTTTTTAAATCAAAGGAATTAAATCAGATCTGGAAAAAACGATTTATTTGTGAGTACTGTCTCAGCACTCGGTTTCATCTGCTGGTATTGACTTACACTTTAACTCAGGGCATGGAAATTGAAGCTTGAGACTTTTACTCATCTCTCATTAAATACTAATTTAATATTTCTGAACAGCTGTTAAGTTAATGTGCTCTGTATGTTGGTAGATGTTTTTCTGTAGCTATTAATATAAACTTTTCACAATATTTTTGGTTTGAGACGTTTCTCATCTGGCTGGATCGTTAACCTACCAGCCGGTTTTTTAGCTACACCTGCTTGTATCTGCACTCATTGTCTATTTTAACATTACCATATAAATGCACTTTGAAGTTTTACAAAAGCAGACTTTAGTTGGTGCTCTGCCTACTTTATGAGGTCTTTCCTCAAATGAGCTGCTGCACCGAGACACTACAACTTTTCATCTATAAGTTGAAGTAATAAAATAAATGTCACTAACAGAGTCACAGTGTTGGAAAAACTTGTGTCTGATCTGATCATATCCGTGCAACATATTAACACAGCACCAGCATTAGATGACAGAGTGCAGGGGACTAATGTATGAAAAGATCCAGATGGCTACATACTGTCTGTAAAGAGGAAATTACAAAGTGCATATTTATGATTAGAAGAAATGATGAAATGAACAATAAGCATAGACACAAAGAGGTTTATCTAAAAATGTGTTAGGTAAGTGTACGGTATTAGCATTTTTTGCAGTAAACATTGAATGCATTGATTAGTTTTGCAAATCTAAAGCTAATGGAAGCTAACATTAAAAAAAAAAAAAAACTATTTTACACATCCCTCGGTCCAATCATGTTTCTCAGGATAACACGATTTCACAAATGCATTCCGTTTAAGTTATTTAGGACAACCTAAAGCAATAGTTATACAGCTGGTGGATTAGCATCACCACCACAAAAGCATAACAGCTTCATTGGACATTTTCAAACTCCTGTCAAAAACATTGTAACACTTGCCTGGCATTTGTTTTGTGGACTCCCATCCCAGTCATTAAAAAATACAAAATTAGCACAAACATTCATTCATTCATTATCTCCCGCTTTATCCTCTATTAGGGTCGCGGTGGGGTTCCCCATGCCCATCCAGGGGAGAACATTTCGGGCGCTGGGCAGATACACCCAGGACAGGGCGCCAATCCATCGCTGGGCACACTCACTCACACAGACACACTCTATATGGGGCAATTTGGAGAACTCAATTCACTTGATCCATGTTTTTGGACTGTGGGAGGAAACCGGAGAACCCGGAGGAAACCCATGCAGACACGGGGAGAACATGGAAACTCCACCCAGATGGGGATTTGAACTGGGAATCTCTAGCGCTGAGAGGCGAACGTGCTAACCACTAAGCCACCGTGCCGCTAGCACAAACATATCAGATAAATTATTTGTTCACAAAGTCTTTATTTTACTCAGTAAAATACTACTCAATACAGGAATGCCTGTTATTAACACTTTTAAACATTTATAATCAATTTTTAAATGCTGGGACCAATTATTTTCTTTTTTAATTAAGGAGTTTTAGCATAAATTGTTCTGCGGTTTGACTATAACAGCATGTTTAAGTGCTGTATTAAAAAAATAAAAAACATATTTTTCGTACCACTGTTAAATTTATGAATTGCAAAAATCAGTTTAAGGCAGACAGCTGAAAGTGGTGAAGGAACATGTTTTTTTGTGGATGGATAAGTTGTCAAGGTTCCTTTTAATTGCTTTGCTTTTTGTAGAATACAGCATAAAATTGATTTTCAGCAGAAAAATGACTTGAAGTCTTACAGTGGAAAGGTTTGAACTCACTGCTTACATGTAAAGTGGCCTCTGCAGCTCATTTGAGTCTGCCTCCTTATTGCTTTAATGCTATATGTAATATAAGACCTTGTAAACAACATGAGGTCATTTAGCAGACGCTTTTATTCAAAGCAACTTACAAATATGACAACTTGATGATTGGGGTCAGAAGACAGTGTTGGCCATAATACTTCACCCCTGGAGCATTTGACCAACATTGGTAACTTTAGTGGACCTAGGATTTGAACCTGCAACCTTCTGGTTTACTTTATATATAGCCCAACACCATAACAACCTATGCCAAGAAATAGATGTAGAAATTTAACTATGTTAAAACCAGTCTGCCATTTATTTTAGTTAAGGACACATAAGCATAATAAATGTATGAATATTTTACTGTATAGAAAAGTGCTTTTCTATGATTGTTTCTTATTTATACGGTTAGGGAAGACTTTGGATTTTTTATACCACTTTGAGATTATTATTATTATTATTATTATTATTATTATTATTATTATTATTATTATTATATTATTATAATAATAATAATAATAATAATAATAATCATTATTATTATTATTACTATACTAATCATAATAATAATAATAATAATAATAATAATAATAATAATAATAATAATAATAGGGCGGCACAGTGGCTTAGTGGTTAGCACGTTCGCCTCTCAGCGCTAGGGATTCCCGGTTCGAATCCCCATCTGGGTGGAGTTCCCATGTTCTCCCCGTGTCTGCGTGGGTTTCCTCCGGGTTCTCCGGTTTCCTCCCACAGTCCAAAAACATGGATCAAGTCAATTGAGTTCTCCAAAATTGCCCCATGTAGAGTGTGTCTATGTGAGTGAGTGTGTGCCCAGCGATAGATTGGTGCACTGTCCTGGGTGTATCTGCCCAGCGCCCGAAACGTTCTCCCCTGGATGGCCATGGGGAACCCCATCGCGACCCTAATATAGGATAAAGCGGAAGATAATGAATGAATGAATGAATGAATAATAATAATAATATATATTATTATTATTATTATTATTATTATTATTATTATTGTTATTGTTATTGTTGTTGTTGTTGTAGATTTTCATACTGCTATTAATGTAGAACAGTTCTAAAACAACTTTTATTAACAAGAAACGCATAATAAACAGACATTGATCACATTATAACTTCATCCATTATCTTCCACTTAATCCTCTACTAGGGTCATGAGGTGGTTCTTCATGTCCATCCAGTGGAGATCGTCTGGGTGGTAGGCAGATACCCAGAGGGAACCCACACGGACACGGAGAGAACATGAAAACCCCACTCAGATTCAAACCTGGATCCCCAGGAACATGCTAACCACTTAGCCTAACCACTAACCACTATAAGTTAAACAACATAAAAACATAAGTCAACATGGTCACCCTATTATAGGATTAAGTGGAAGATAATGCTGCTTGCAGCTAGACTTCATCTTAACAAAATCTATCCTTAGAACCATTTCAGAAATATGTTTTAAAAACACCAGCATCATTTCTTGCACTGGCTCAGGACAGAGAGACAAAGAGAGACAGACAGGACGGAGATAAAAAAATTCATATGAATTATTCATTTATAGCTGCTTTTTTTGATCCAGTGCAACATACAAAAGTAGATCTTCCTTATGAGTTTAGTAGTGGCAGCTTTACAATGTTGGAACTTAAAACCTCAAACATTCTTTTCTTAACTGCACTTCTCGCTTTCCCTCTCTCTCTTTCTTTCTCACTCCCCCCTCACTTTCTCTCTCTTTCTCTCTCTCCCTCTCTCTCTGTCTGTCTCTCTCTCTTTTTTAGAGGAGGCATAGTGGCACAGTGCTTAATGCTGTTGTCTCAGACAACTAGAACAACAAGACAACAAGAAGGTTCTGGGTTTAATCAGAATGGCCCAGTACCCTTATTTGTAGTTCGCTTGTTTTTTAGCTTGTTTTATAGACTTTACCACGAGAGCTCTGTATACTTCTCACAGTCTAAAGATCCTGTGTTAGTGTGTCTGCCATGAAATCGACTAACAACCAAGCTGTTGGCCTGTCCTTTGCAGAAAATGAATGAATGTCTTTTGAGAATTTTGAAAAGTTCCAATCAGAATAGTTTTTAAATTATTATTTTTTTTATTAAAACATGGTTCTATGCACCTGTGTTTTTAAAAGAATGTGTTTTTTACTATTAGAACATTTAAAAATGTCTTTCAGCTTTTCTACAATACTATCACCACATGTTATTCAAAAACTATTGAGAATGATTTCATGAATATATTAAAAGGGAAAGATGTGGAATTTCACACCATGGTATTTATAATATTTCATACTATTGTAGTGGACTAACAGTGTGTTATTGTTACTTCACAACTTAGTCATGAATTGTACAAGCTTTTCATCCAAGAAATGCCACGAGTCTTTTGTATAACCTTTACTTTTAACTTTTTCACCCTTCTGTACAACTGAAAACATTTAAACCTCCACGTTTTTTTTTTTTTTTTTTTTAAAGAATATGAAAATTCTAAATATCTTCTATAGCTCATCAGGTTATCTACTATTCTAGAAATTCTAGAATTAACAATGAAACCTGCCTTTAAAAGCAGGACAGTTACGAGGAAAAACCATTAGAGATTAACATGGTGTTAGTCTAAGCTGTTTTACCCACAGTTTTCCCTGCAGTCTCTACAGTTATGTAACCTGCAGCGCTCCACTCGATGTGCTAGTGGCTGCAGGACAGATTAGTACTACAGTAGTTAATCCGATTATTCTCGTCTTCATGGTAATCTATTTTTGGCTGGTGGTTGGGGAGCAACTTAAGGGCAAGTGAAGGTATATTTTAAAAAATAAACTTAGATTTGTCTTCCAATTTCTTTTAAACATTTGTAGAATTTTATGGTAAATTATTTAAAAAATCACATCATAAATTCCTATGATTTCAAAAAAAAAGTCTAAGGATTGTGACTGAAATGATTGTATTATATTTTTTGTTTTGTTTTGTTTTATTTAACTAAGTTGTTTTAGTGAAGTTACTGTTATATTGCACATATTGTAGTATTGTCATGATGCACTGTGGGAAAACCATAAAACTAGAAACTAACTCTGGCATAAACTGATGTAAAGCCAGGACATTAAAATAAGAACATAGAAGGTAAGAAATAGCCAATACAGTAAATATTTTTTATTTGTACACACAGGTGACACATTAAAAAAACAAGTTGATAAAAGAACAGAAAAGTAAAAAAAAAACAAATCATAGGCAAAAGCAATGATAAAAGCACTGAATACAAAAAAATACACATAGACTGGATGGATTTCAGGTAATGAAGATTACACAGGCAGCCCGGCTGAAAGCCTTACAAGAGATCACACACACACACACACACACACACACACACACACACACACACACACACACACACACACACACACACACACACACACATATATATATATATATATATATATATATATATATATATATATATATATATATATATATATATATATATATAGGCGCCAACCTATCGCTTATATATATATATATATATATATAGGCGCCAACCTATCGCTTATATATATATATATATATATATAGGCGCCAACCTATCGCTTATATATATATATATATATATATATATATATATATATATATATATATATATATATATATATAGGCGCCAACCTATCGCTTATATATATATATATATATATATATATATATATATATATATATATATATATATATCAGCGATAGGTTGGCGCCCTGTCAACAACAAAGATGAGAAGTCAACAAGTTTAACTCTTTCAATTCCAATACAAAATTTTAGACAAAATTAAGTGTAACTCTGGACAGTAGTGTTGTTACGTTGTTTAAGATCATCAGAAACTATGCCAAGGTGAATACACTCCACAATGAAGCATAAATAGTTCAACAAAACATGTGATGGGTAAATCTTTTACTTTGGAAAATCTTACTATGAATAATTTCATATGAAATTCTTGACCCTTCTTCATTAACGAAGGCTTTCTTTCTGTGTGTAATTACAGCACTCAGGTGTATGTGTAACACAAAAAAATTATGTGAGACTCTCACTTGCAATGCTGGTCCTGGTGGTGCATGCTGGAATTCAGTAATGCTCGTCGATGGAGAGGAGGTAGCTGTAAAGTCCTGCATCACCGCTGAGGACCTGAAGGGACAAGTGTTCTGTTATGGCTCTAAACCTGTGTCAAAGCGCATCTGCTGCTTCACCAACTTCTGCAACAATGAAACCCTCCACCTGGATCAAGGTACCTTGACTTACTCAGCACTTGGAGAGGTTTCAGACACCACTGGGACATTAAATAATTTAATAAATGTTTTTTAATAAATAACTGTAAAGCAGCAGGTTGTACTATGAATGCAATGCTGACGTCTTGTAGGCAGGTCAAAATTACAATTTATTTATTCATTTTTGGGGGTGGGGGTGTGGAGGGGCTTTTATTTAAAGACTTTTATCTGTGTTTTAATATAATAGAGTTTGGAACATAAGATGATCCTGAAACTCTCATTGTACAGTCAAAACCCAAAAGTCAATTTTTTTTCTGACATTAGTGAATTTCTTAATTTGTACACATAATTGTACTATATGAGGATAAAGCAGAAGATAATGAATGAATGAATGTACTATATGCATTTAATATCTTTATAGTAACTACAGTAAATCTCCAAAGTTTTAATATACAGTATTATTTTTGTTCTTTGGAAAAATGTGCTTAAGAAAATAAAAAATGTGCTTAAGAAAATAAAAAATGTGCTTAAGAAAATAAAACATGTGTAAAATATATGCTTTGCTAGTTTAGTAAAATGTTTTTTGAAATGTCATTACATACTTGCAAGAGCCAGGCTGGGATTGTCTAGTTGTAAAATGAAAAAGTGTGTTGTGAAAATTAAGTTTTGTGGAGAGTCAAACCAACTCAGTTGTAAATAAAATGAGTAAACTGGTACTGCATACATGGCATACAGTGGTAATCAGGCACACAATACAACTGCACTGCTTTTATACTGATTTCAACTTTTTTTGGAATATTTCTGTCTGTTTGCATATGGGTACTGTTATAAAAATACTGTTGTTCATTGTACAGACATTTGATTTTTCACTTCCAATTGACCTCATGTGGGACATGGACAGACAAATGTAGTTAGATGTGGCTCCTGGGCTGTAAAAAGCTGTGTTAAAGTCTTATTTTAATATTTATTGCCATCACGGCACGGAAGCTTTGATATTAGAAATAGAAAGAAAAATAGGGTAAAAATATGAGCACAACAAATTATAAGTTTTTTTTTATAGAATCTCGAATCTCGAATAGTAATCTCGATAAGCGGCCTTAACTTTCTATAAGGTATACAGTATATTTTTCTTAGCATAACTAAAAGTTAAGTTTGAAATATTGTATACTGAAAGAGTATTAAAGCTTGACTGATTTCTCCCTGGAATCTATTCTACCTTGATGAAGGGGCATCCATTAATGTGTGGAAACCCTGAATAAACATTAAAACGGCCTGTTCCGCTGTAATAGATTTCTGTTCCTGGGTGCCTGGCGGGCGTGACTGAAAAGCTTGACACTCTATCTACTCTGTAACCATGGTTATTGTTACCATGGAATATGCATTGAAGCACAAGCAGCCTGGATTTGTTTTTATGAGAGACTGAATAATAGTTAAAGTTAGATTTGATTAAAAATAAAAGTACTGATTAATGTGAAGTTCTTATTTTGTTCTTTGAGGAATTGGATTTTTGTTTTTTTATTGAGTGTTCTATATTACAAATCACAATCTTATAGATTAAAATATGTAAGATTATAGTTTATATTAATGACATGCTAGCAAAAGACTTCAAATTGAATTAGTGTGATTTAGTTAATGTAAAAATAAATATCATGTCTATGAATTTAAATTCTATACCTTTATTTTTATAGTTGCATTAAAGTTAAAAACTAGGAATTTAAAACATTCACATAAGTGAACCTTTATTCTTATTTATTAAATTTATTATTCATTCATTCATTATCTCCCGCTTTATCCTCTATTAGGGTCGCAGTGGGGTTCCCCATGCCCATCCAGGGGAGAACATCTCGGGCGCTGGGCAGATAGACCCAGGACAGGGCGCCAATTCATCTCTGGGCACACACTCACTCACACAGACACACTCTATATGGGGCAATTTTGAGAACTCAATTCACTTGATCCATGTTTTTGGACTGTGGGAGGAAACCGGAGAACCCGGAGGAAACCCACGCGGACACGGGGAGAACATGGAAACTCCACCCAGATGGGGATTCGAACCGGGAATCCCTAGCGCTGAGAGGCGAACGTGCTAACCACTAAGCCACCGTGCCGCCTAAATGTATTATTATTTATTAAATTCTTAAGATATTAATTTTTTTTTATTTTATGTCAGGTGTTTTTGGCAGAGATGTGTTTTGAGTTCTTTCTTAAAGACGCTAAGTGACTCAGCTTTACAGACAGAGTTGGGCAGATCGTTCCACCATTCAGCAGAACAATACGGAGAAAAAATTTGCATCATGATGAGGTTGAATCACCAACAATCACCATAGAGTGAAGTGACCACCCAAGTGGATAAGTTTTGTTAAGAAAAGGAATTTTTAATGAATTTTTATTCTTGTTATCAGTGTCATATGCAATGATTTACAATTCCACAATGCTGGCTTTAAAAGTTGAGCTAAAAAAAGGACAAACCATCTACCATAAAGACAAACCTGTGTTTAAATCTTGCTCACTCTGCCAGATGCGTAACAAGCACACTTCTTGTCCTCAGTAGAAGTTGTAGGTTGTTCAATACTTCTTGTAAAACTTGCCACAGAATGAATTTGGGAGACAGAGGACACAGAATTCATTTAGGTTAACAAGAAATCCAAGACTATACTAAAGGTTCTTATGATAATATCCACAACAAACAACCCTCATCATTATAAATTGTAATAAAGATTATAAACATAACTTTAGATTGGGTTAGATTTAACTTTACTGTCATTGTGTAAGAAAAGTAAAGCAAATGCAGTTGATTTATTGCTTATTTTATTTTAATTTTTTTATTCTTTATCATTCTTTATTACATAATAATTTGACATTATTATCATGTGGCACGGTAGTTCAGTGGTTAACATGTTTGCCTCTCAGCATTAGGGATTCAGGTTTGAATTGCGATCTGGGTGGATTTTGCATGTTCTCCCCATGCCTGTGTGGGTTTCTTCTTGGCTGCTGATCTACATTGCCCCTACATAGTGTGTGTGTGTGTGTGTGTGTGTCCGTGTCTCCTTAATGTCCAAAATGTTCTGTCCTGGATGGGCATGGGGACCCCCCGCCCACGACCCCACCAGAAGATAATAAGATGAGATTATTATTATCTTTGCATTTCAGCATCTAACTCTTAAAAAAAATACATAATTTACTTGCATTTCTAATTTGAGCTCAGACAGTGCTTGTAGATACAAAGTGCTGGTTTGGTACATCAGTAATGTTCTGTCTGGGTTTTTGCAGATTTTTTTTTTTTCCAAAGCAATTTTATTGCCACTCAGACAGTGCCCTAGTGAACCCGGCTTGCAAAGTATGTTCTGGGAGAAAGGGTAGAAAGAAGTGTTGAAACTCTAGCTCTGCTTTTCTGTTGATGACCCTGTGCAGATGCAGCAAGGCGACAGCCCTCAGAGACATGGACATGTGCAAAGTCAGTGTATACAGCAATGTTCTTTCTCTATGCTGTTCTGAAATTCAGACTTGAAAACTTGATCCTAAAACCTACTTTTAAAAGTTTCTTGACTTTAGCTGCATTCACTTTCTATGTATAGACTAATATTCCAATTAATCAAATAACAAGATAAATTAATAAAATAACAAAGCTAAACTGAGTTATGACAGGGTTTGGGAAAAAAATATATATATATATATATATATATATATATATATATATATATATATATATATATATATATATATATATATATATATATATATATGTAAATTACCATTGTAAAACAGATCCAATCGCTAAAACATTGTGCACTGGAAGAGTGAAATTATCAATCGTTTTTTTTCTAGGACTGAATGCCCCATAGAGGAGGCACTGTGGCTTAGTGATTAGCTTGTTTGCCTCTTAGTGCTGGGGATCCAGGTTCAAATCTGGATTTGGGTTTCCGTGGTCTCCCCATGTCTGCGTGGTTACCTCTAGGTTCTCTGGTATTGTCTCACAGTGCAGAAACCTGAATTCAAGTTAAATTGATTTCTTTAAATTGCCCCTATATAGTGTGTGTGTGTGTGTGTGTGTGTGTGTGTGTGTGTGTGTGTGTGTGTGTGTGTGTGTGTGTGTGTGTGTGTGTGCACGTGTGCCCAGTGATGTGCTTTGTTCAGGGTGTTTCTGCCCAGCATCCTTATATAGGATTTAAGCTGAAGATAATTATTGAATTAATTAATGAACCAATAAAGTGCAAGCCAAGTAGCAGTGGTAATAATAATAGTGGTAATATTGGAAGAAACCTTGTGAGGACCAAGGCTCTTTGGGGAACTCTTTGAGGTGCAAAGAAATGTTAACAGGTAGAACACTGTCTGGCCATCTGATCAGGTCACTAAATCTGCCCTTCCTCCACATTCTTTCTGTACAACATCAGGAAGATCAGACCTTTCTTGACTGAACATGCTACTCAGCTGTTAGTTCAAGCCCTCATCCTATCCCAGCTCAATTATTGTAATGCATTGCTTGCTGATCTCTCAGCTTGCACAATAAGGCCTCTACAACTGATTCAAAACCCTGCAGCCCTACATGTGTTCAACCAGCCCAAGTGAACTCATGTCACTCCATTATTCCTCTCTCTCTATTGGCTCCCTCTAGCTGCATTAATTAATTTCTGGATCTTGTCCTTACCTTCACTCTATTTATTCAAAATACACTCCAACTCGTTCACTTCACTCTAGTGATGAATGTCGCCTGGTGATTCAGTCTCACCGTGGTGCTAACTCTCACTCCATATTGTTCAGCACTGCTAAATAGTGGAAGGATTTTCCCAACTCTGTCTGTAAAGCTTAACATCTTTAAGAAACAACTCAAAACACATCTCTTTTACAAAGACTTGATTCAAAACATAAAAATTAAAGCCAGATCGGATGCTGATCAGGTTTGATTATACTACAGTGTAGCTGGTTCCTACTTAAATACTAACTTGTGGTGTTCTCTCATTTGTGTGTCACTTTGGATAAAAGCATCAGCTAAATGTAAATTAAAAACAACACTCGTAACTGGCATTGCTATGGATAAGCAGCTTTTAGTAAGAAAACTAAAAAAAAGTGTAGTTGAAAAGTAAATATACTGTAGTCATGAGGGCTCCTAAAAATCCATCCATCCATTATCTTTGGCTTTATCCTGTACAAGGGTAGCGGGCTCATGCCCATCCAGGGGAGAACGTTTCGGGAGCTGGACAGATACACCCAGGACAGGGCGGCTCCCAAAAATGTTTACATTTTATCCCCACACACTTTACTAATCATAGACTGGGTAAAGTGTTTATTTATCAGCCCTGACCATCCCAGATCACTAAATCATTTACATTATACCATCTTAAATGATATATGCTTTTAAAAACAATTAAATATTTTGAACAAAATTGGGCGGCACGGTGGCTTAGTGGTTAGCACGTTCTCCTCTCAGCACTAGGGATTCCCGGTTCGAATCCCCATCTGGGTGGAGTTTCCATGTTCTCCCCGTGTCTGCGTGGGTTTCCTCAGGGTCCTCCGGTTTCCTCCCACATTCCAAAAACATGGATCAAGTCAATTGAATTCCCCAAATTGCCCCATATAGAGTGGGTCTGTGTGAGTGAGTGTGTGCTCAGCGATGGATTGGCGCCCTGTCCTGGGTCTATCTGCCCAGTGCCTGAGACGTTCTCCCCTGGATGGGCATGGGGAATCCCACCCGACCCTAATAGAGGATAAAGCGGAAGATAATGAATGAATGAATGAACAAAATTGTGTCATAGCAGTGATTTCTTTTGTTTGCTATTCTATTAAGTAAGGAAAGATGGTTAAATACCCGCTGAGTGTGCCGACTTCGTGAGTTTTTGACAGAGGTTCTATTGTTTTGATTCATAAAAGGTATATATTTTTTTACATTTCATGCATGTTATGTTTCATTGTACCCAAAAAGATTGAATCTGGAGATTTCTTATGAGCACAGTTGACCCCTGAACCTCACATAATAGGAGGAAATTAGCTGGCAGGTAGGAATTGTCTAACTGGACTAAATTAAGCATTGTGGGTAATGCTTGTTTTTTTCATGCTTAAGATCCTACAATTACATTTATACAAGCCTCAGTAATGATTCTGTAAATAAGTGTCAATGGTAACATACCTTTTAGAAACCAACAAAGTTTTGATTGAAAGAGCAATCAGAGGAAGAGAAGTGAGTGAATCTGATAGTGAGTGAGTATAGACTGGTGTTTTGAGAGTAGGGGATTGGATTATTCTTTTGTCTTCTATAAACCGGGGAACAGGTGATGTTTGTCTGTCATACCTCTTCCAGTCATAAAAGCAAGCTTTATAGTGATTTTAGACCAATGTGTGCTGTGAAAGCCATATGTTCAGATATAAAACATGATACATGTGCTAGCATTGAGTGATGAAGAAAGAAAATAAGTTTCTAAACATTTACCTTAGAACCTTAGGCAAAAATAAACACAGAGGTGATGTTTAAGATTTATACTTACTTTATTTAGCAGATGGCCAGTTTAGGTTTGAAGACTTTGCTCAGGAGACTTAACAATGACAGTTCTGGATCCTAAACCAACTATATGTTCAGAGTTTATGTACCTTAATCACTATGGAATTACATTAAAACCCCTTTTTATTAAACTGCTGTGTCTGATCCACTCAAACCAGCAGAACATACACTAACACACCACCACTATGTCAGCATCACTGCAGTATTGAGAATTATCCACCACTCTACTACCTCCACTAAACACACCACTACGTCAGTATCACTGCAGTACTGAAAATTATTCAGCACCCTAATACCTGATCATTAGAGAATATACTAATGTGGACTTATAAAGTATGTAGAGAAACAGATGGACTACAGAATGGATTTTTAAAACTACAAAATCCATCTATATGATCAGTGGAACTGAAAAAACAGACAGCAAGTGTAGAACTGAGGAGGTTTACCTAATAAAGTGGTCGGTCAGTGTATGTATTATATAATTATATATACAGTATGTTTACATTTTTGCATTTATGATACATTTAGGGGCGGCACGGTGGCTTAGTGGTTAGCAAGTTCGCCTCTCAGCACTAGGGATTCCCGGTTCGAATCCCCATCTGGGTGGAGTTTCCATGTTCTCCCCGTGTCCGCGTGGGTTTCCTCCGGGTTCTCCAGTTTCCCCCCACTGTCCAAAAACATGGATCAAGTTAATTGAGTTCTCCAAATTGCCCCATATAGAGTATGTTTGAGTGAGTGAGTGTGTGCCCGGCGATGGATTGGCGCCCTGTCCTGGGTCTATCTGCCCAGCGCCCGGGACGTTCTCCCCTGGATGGGCATGGGGAACCCCACCGCCACCCTAATATAGGATAAAGCGGGTGATAATGAATGAATGAATGATACATTTAATGGATTTGCAGTTTGACCTCCTGAAATGGAACTGTCTCTGAATTATGTGCAGGTTGCCTTTTTTTACACACCTGTTTTTCACCCTGGTTTTTGAAATCTAGCTTTGTATTGATGCTTTCACATATAAATATTATTTCATAACAAATCATCTAGTTCTTTAGCTGTGCCAAAGTCCTCCAGCACAGCCTGGGCAACATGAGATAATCTATGATTCCATTCACTTACTCCAAACAGAAATTATCATCTGTTTATCACAATCCTGCTTTACCAACACTCACACAGATCAACAAATCAACAAGTCAACAAATCAAGTCAACACTAGAGGGTGCAGTGACCTTATGAAATAAATTATAGACTTTTCCTGAGTACTATATATATATATAAGATATTGAAGTGCAGAGGATATGAGGATATGAGGATTTATCTCATTGGTGAGATAAATAAGAAAGTAGCTGAAGTCTTCACATTGTGTGTTGCAGAACCCTCCTCTGAGGACACTGATTGGATACAAATGAAGTTGGTGACTCTTATCATTGTGCCATCATGCCTGGTGTGTGTTGCAGTTGTTCTGGGAGTGTTTGCTGCACGTAACCGCTGCATTTACAGTAAGGGCCACGATCAAGACCAGGAAGAACAGCTGGATAACCAAAATTTTGGCTCAACAGAGAAAAGCCTGAAAGATTTAATCATGAGCACATCAGGCTCAGGATCAGGTAAATGAAGAAGATGCCCCAATCCCTATACCTGCACTATGCTATAATTAATATATACAACAGCTCACAATTACACTGAAAGAGTATAATTAGGAATTTTTAAAACCTAGAGTTGAGTGATAAGCCTTGACTTTTAGACTTAGTCTTTTGAACTAGTCACATTTACACTGAGCAGAAGTCAAATGAAATAGTAAAAAATAAAGTTTATTTGTCACTTACTTTCTTATACATGTACAACTAACAAATAAAGGCTTTATAAAATTGTCCATTCACATTAAGAAAAATATTTTAAAAAGAAAAGTAGAAAAAAAACATTACGATGAAAAGATATAAAAAGAAATAAATGTAAATAGTAAAATTAAAGAATACTATGTTCTAATTGTTTATGAAATTGTAATGTGATGTTCAGTATCTTGCATGTCATCATATCATGGAATAAATTCCAGAGCTCTTAATTAAAAGTGTTCACCCTCCCTGCAGTTTGGTGACAGCACTACTCATAATTCAAAAGGCAGCAAAACATCATGGACAGGTCACTACCGGTTCACTACTGTGGAGTGTGCCTCAATGTGTTTGGGTCACCTTCACACATAGAAACATTTTAATTATATCTTAGTAATTTATAAAACATAGCATTTAACTGTTACGCAAGTAATCAATGCCAATGTGTAAATCTGGATAAGTGTATTAGTTAAATCCTATAAACATGTCATAGATGTTTTTTTATTTTATTTTATTTTTGTTTATTATTTATTACAATTAGTAATTATTATTATTTAATATAATTATTATTAAATTAGTAAGAGTCACAAAACCTTATTATGTTACAAAAATGTAGAACAGGCAACACAGCCATTCACACACTTTAAGCTAGTCTATTTACAAAGTGTGATAATTTGTCATAAAACATTATGTTTCTAAGTTACATTTAACCAGGTCCAGGCTATTTTCACCTTGGAAAACCATTAAAAGGATGTTTGAAGCCACTTATACAACAGAGCTGAATAAAAACTTTCTATAAAATAAAAAGCCAGATTGGATAATGATCAGGTTTAATCATTGGCTGTTTTTTTCTTAACTACTGATTTATTGTTCTCTCATTTGTAAGCCGCTTTGGATAAATGCACCTGCTTAATATCTAAATGTACAAGTAATAAAAATTTAAATAAAATTTAAATTAAAGTTGTTATGCAGTTGTTCAATAATAAGTCATTACAATTTGACATAAAGCATCAGAAATGGAAAGGCAATTGCTGTTTGTATTGGTAAAAGATTGGTTTTTTCTTTAAAAACATTTTGTACAAAGTTTTAAGTATGTGTAACAGAATTCACAAAATATTACCATTGCCTGCAAACTGTGCTAATTATGCTTAATATAATGATCATCATTATTTTCCATATGCACTGTTCATTATTCACATATAGGTAGTAGTGGCCCTGTTGCAAATTGTGCAATTAAAAATATTTGTCCAATTAAACAATGAGCGCATACTAGATTAAGGCTTCAACAACCCTAGGTCACACATTATTGCCTAATTACAGCAAGTTTTCTGACTGTAATGCTCTGCTTGCTGGTCTGCTTGCTTGCATCTGCTTAATGACTAAAAGTAATGTAATGTACTGTACACTGTTGCAACTTGAATCATTTATTACTAATCATTGCAGAGCAATAATCACGATTTTTTTAGAACGTACTGTACAAAGACATAGAATGTGACATGCAAGTCCAATGTTTATATGAGAAGTGTTCTACATTAGACATTAAATATGTGTGTTTTTTAGGATTGCCCTTACTGGTACAGAGGACAATAGCACGAACAATCGTACTGCAGGAAATCATTGGTAAAGGCCGCTTTGGTGAGGTATGGAGAGGGAGATGGCGAGGAGAAGATGTGGCGGTGAAGATATTTTCTTCCCGAGATGAACGCTCTTGGTTCCGTGAGGCTGAGATCTACCAGACCATCATGTTGCGTCACGACAACATCATGGGTTTTATCGCTGCAGATAACAAAGGTATGCATATTTACTTTAATTATCTGAGATTTAACTCTCTGTGGTTTTGTTATTCTGTAGCTACAATATATTGAAATTCTATTACAGGAGAATTAAAAAAAAATTCTGAACCTGCTGGTTCTGTTATTTATTTTTTTTTTTTGATAAACCCACAAGAGGCATCAGAAGTATTTATAAACTAGGAACAAATGGGTAAACATCTATAAAAATGATCTTTCAGATTAAATGAAAATGTTTCATTAGTAAAATCATGCTTTGCATCATTTAAGTAATTCAGGTATTTGAAGATTTACTACTATGTAATTGTAAACTGTTTATCTAGTCATCCGTCACACATCAATTGACTAAAATTCAAAATGCCATTTAAAATAACTAGTAAACTTGCTCCATTAGCATGCTTTAGTTAACTCATTTAAGCATCCTGTTGTGGTTATAAATTTGACAAGCAATCTCTAAAAGATCAGGTTACTTTAATGAAGATCCGAATAAAAGGCAACATGTTTTCCAAGCCGCAGGTGATCTTGTTGAGTCAGAAGCACTAAGTGTTATTCTCAGCTGCTTATTGTCCAGATTGTCCTAATCATCTTTGCTAGCATGCATTTCAAACTGTTTTGTTCCTTTGGTGTAAAGATGCTTCTAATGAGAGAAATTGGGCCATTTATTGCGCAGAGGCAGCGGTTCTACTGCTCACACTCCATGTAACTGTTATGTGCTTAGGGAAATTTTATCTAGTCGTGACTAAATTGCATGAAAGCTTTTAGTCTTTTGTAGTCTCACTTTCATTAAAGACAAAACTGTTCTAAAAGGATTTTGCTGTTGATTTGATCTGTAATTCAGACTTGATGAACAGAGCACACTTTCTCAACAGTTCTGAGATTAACAAACGTTAAAATGCTTTTGCTCCAGAAAGAGAGCCATACTGATGCAGGGGCTAGCACTCTCACCTCACAGCCAGAATGTCCTGGGTTCCAATTCAGGGTGAGGTGGACAAATGTCTGTTCCAAGTAGAGACATGTTTTTCCTCTGTCTGTGTCTGGGTGGAGTTTCCATGTTCTCCCCGTGTCTGCGTGGGTTTCCTCCGGGTGCGTTTGTGTGAGTGAGTGTGTGCCCAGCGATGGATTGGCGCCCTGTCCTGGGTGTATCTGCCCGGCGCCCGAGATGTTCTCCCCTGGATGGGCATGGGGAACACCACCGCGACCCTAATAGAGGATAAAGCGGAAGATAATGAATGAATGAATGAATTTGGGGTGGCACGGTGGCTTAGTGGTTAGGACGTTCGCCTCTCAGCACTAGGGATTCCCGGTTCGAATCCCAATCTGGGTGGAGTTTCCATGTTCTCCCCATGTCCACGTGTTCTCCAGTTTCCTCCCACAGTCCAAAAACATGGATCAAGTCAATTGAGTTCTCCAAATTACCCCGTATAGAATGTGCCTGTGTGAGTGAGTGTGTGCCCAGCGATAGATTGCCGCCCTGTTCTGGGTGTATCTGCCCAGCGCCGGGAACGTTCTCCCCTGGATGTGCATGGGGACCCTAGTAGAGGATAAAGCGGAAGATAATGGATGGATGGATATTTCAATTTTTAAATAGTTTTTTAATTTGTGCAATATCATCCTACAGCTTCTGGTTGCCCTAAATTTCCCTTTTACATCAAAATATTACATTATTTTCTATATAAAATCGTTAAGTTAATAAATCAAATTATACAATAATTTGTCATCCACCATCATTCTCTCTTAATGTCAGGTCATCAGGTGGACACATTGCTTTACTGGCGTTTTGATATATTAAGTTCAGAACAATTCTAATATTCTTATTAGTATGGTTTGGAATCCCAGAGCCAGTCCTCTCCAAATTCACCTGACAGACTACCAATGGCTTAAACGCAGGCCCTTATTGCACTCCCTAGTGGCTAAGGCTATGACTAATGTAACCCTTTTTCAGCACTGAATTCATCTGTATGTTTTTAGCATTATTTAAAGAATTTAAAGTCAGATTAATGAACTTTAGATTTAGAAAAACTAAAGATTTGGATAAAGAACTCTTAATGCAAAACCTGAAAAGATTCATGCAATTCTTTAGTGAATTGTGAGTGTTGCACTCCATAGACATTCAACTGTGCAATGATGCTACATAAAAACCAGTTAAAAAAATAAGCTTCCTGTCTTTGCGTGACTTTAAACAAATGGTCTGTGAGCCTATGGTATTTGCTGTGAGAGAGAATAATGAAGCTGAATGTCATTCGGTTGAATAAATTCTTATCTAATCTAACCTAATAGCCAGATGAGCCAGGTCATATTAATGTATAAGTGACTGACCAACATTGCCATTTAAATATTCTTTGGCCACAAAAAACTCTCTCTCTCTCACTCTCACACTCTCACACACTCCTTCTTGCTCGCTCTCCAGCTTTCTCTGGTGGTATTGTGGTGACCCCTTTCTAGTGAAAGTTGGGGTAGAATAAGGGCTGACTGCAGAACATGGGTTGCATGAGTTTCTTTGTGTGCAAAAATGCAAACTGTTACTTTGATGATGTGCTACCTGCTTGGTTTACCACACATAGCGTCTGAGTTATGTTAAGCCTTTTCCCTCTTTCTTTTTCTTGGCTTTTCTCTAGATAATGGCTCATGGACACAACTCTGGCTGGTGTCTGAGTATTATGAGCATGGTTCACTGTTTGACTACCTGAACAGGTACACAGTGACTGTGGATGGCATGATCATTCTGGCGCTGTCCATCGCTAGTGGTCTGGCTCATCTACACATGGAGATTGTTGGCACACAGGGTGAGAAAGTACTCTCTGCTTTTAACTAAAATAATAGAAAGAAATATGAATAAATGTTGCACAATTCCTAAGCACATTATCACATACATTTCGCATCTTGTTGTCCAACGTCATGGACATTAAAATTATAAATTAAAAAACATAAACACATTCAAAAATTTATACTTTTTTGTCAAGAGTATTTAACAAATCAAAGTGAAAGTGTTGTGTAAAAATTCTAATTTCACTTTAAAAATTAATTGCACAATAGCTATTTTCAATAAATGATCAGTTTTTTGAAACAGATACAACTTTTTATTAAAAAGGGATTAAGCAGAAGATAATGAGATGAGATGTTTTTATTCTTTAATAGCTTTATAAAAATGATAAATATTTCTTGCGTTGTGTATTTTAATACTGTAGATTTATGTCTCAAAGATTTTGTCAACTGTTCTTACACAGAAAAATGTGTCTTCCACATCTATCTGTGCAGTGAAACACACACACACACACACACACACACACACACACACACACACACACACACACACACACACACACACACACACACACACACAAAACCAAGATCACTTCAGTCATAGTACTTTTTAATTTATGTCAATGAAATAATAATGAATAGTTGTGGCAACTGTTTTTCATGACTGATTATAGTAATTAGTGGTGATAGAATGTTTAAAAACACTTAAAAAGCATAAAAAGTTAAAGTTAAAAGCATAAAACGTTAAATCTTCACTGATTCAGTTGGACTTTTTGAGAAAGTCCTCCAACTGCATACACTATAGTGAAGGCCGCTGTAATCAATAAATGACGAATCAATAAATGACAATCATGACCATTTATCAGCGTTGTGGCCAGTGTAAGTGATGGACATGAGAATCCTGTATTATTCTCTATGTTGGTCTGCATGATTCAGGTTTGACCCTGGATTTAATTACCCCCTGGGAATCGGCGTGTTATTCTCAGAATAGCACACTTTTTGGAGTTCTGGGTTTAATTACTTTGCCCTGAATCATTTAAATGGATGTTTTTTAACCAAGTTCTTCTCAAAGCTTTTCTGAGAATATGTTAAGACCACATTCTTCTAAATGAGCAATGACCTTGAACTTGACAGACTATTAAGCATTAAGAACTGTGGACAAAAGTAAAAAAGTAACATTAAATGCATGAAATTGAACTGGTGCAACTTTATGACATTATACAATACATCCAGTGCATTATTGTGAATAAATCTCAGGAAAAAGGTGCTATTAGGCACGATGCACGCTGATGGCTAAGTAACAGGTTTCCAGTTTCTCTAAGAACCAAATACTGTCTGGCTTTCTAGTGACCAAATTACAGAATGCAGTTTATAAAAATCATTTGTAAAAAATGTATTGTATATCACACATTGATGTGAAGCGGTGTTTTTTTTTTTTGTATATAATATCACGACTGGACACACGGCTCAGCAAATCAGATTTAAGGACCAAAACTACACGTTTTATAATACAAGTTAACACACCCTGATAATAAGAGTGAAAATACCACTAGCCAAAAACTATGAAACTGAAGTAAAACATAAAGAATTTCAGAAATTGCAAGAGACTCTAGGGTGCAGTAGCAGTGGTTAGGGAGTTGGACTATCAATCTGAAGGTTGGGGGTTCAAATCCCAGGTCCACTGAAGTTACCAATGTAGGTCCTTGAGCAAGGCCCTTAACCCTCATTGCTCCAGGGATGTTGTGATTAACCCTGTGCTCACCTTGTAAGTCGCTTTGGATAAAAGCGTCCAATAAATGACTAAATGTAAATGTAAATGTAAAATGTGAGACTCCGAATACAGGAATGGAATAGAAAGTGTTATGTGATGGGACACAGTGTAAAGGCACACAACTAAAATGCAAAAGACCAAATGCAACACAGGAAAACTCCAGATAATGCATGTCAACATAACTTAATAAACTAAAAAAATAAATGATAAACATGTGGGTAATAAGTTCCAACCTGGCAATAACCAAATACCCAAACATGTACATGTTTTACACTAAATACACTATAATAAAATAACAAAATATAAATCTGAAACCTTTTGTTTTTGTTTAGGGTTTGGGTGGGTCTAAGAGTAAAGACTGGGTGGGTGTAAAGCTACACTAAGGCTACTGCTTATGAAGTCATTTTACACAATTGCATATATGCAGTGAAACACCCTTTCCTGTTTCAGAACAATGATGCCTATGTGCACAAAACATGCATTCTTGATTTGATGAGTTTGGTGTTGGGGAAATCCAGTGTCCTTATTTCAACTTTGTTAAAGACAGTTTAGAATAATCTCGTCACTGATGGAAAGACATCCGGCCACTAAATTTCACTAAAACATCCAGCCACAAACCTTTACTGAATAAGCACAAAAACAGAACCACGAATATATTTCACATCGTGTATCTTACTAATGTATTTTGCAGTAGACACGCAAAACCTTTCTGCTGACTGTTATCTACTTATTATCTATTATTTGTTCATTGTCATTTGTACATACTCTAGGTTTGTATACAGAATCTAAATTTAAGCAGCACCGTTGCCTACATGCTTTAATTTACTCCAACACACATGAACACTGAGTATCACCCAAATAATATTTGCCTTCTGGTGGAACTCTAAGGTCTTAACAATTAGAAAGAGTGAAGAATTGTAAATATATGGTAAATTGAGCTAATAAAATGACAATGAGTGTAAAAACAAGCAGATCCATCTAATAAAGTACCTACAGAGTGTATAAACTGGATTTTGGTAAGTCTTTAAACAAGTATTAATGTTAGGAAAATCTTCAAACGTAGATGCCTAGTGTTTTTATAAATGGAACTGAGAACCGTATAGACATACAGGTCCACATGCTCGGCTTTTGTATGGCCCATGTGCTGAAGTGTTCTTTGTGATATGGAGCAACTAAAGCACCCACTAGAGGGCAGCAGGTCAAACAGATAAATATTGCATAAGATGAGTATTTTTAAGTATTTTGAGTGTTTTGTTGATGCAGTTAAAGCTACATTAGCTTTCAGAAGAGGGCAGTGTGGAGGTAATGTTCTAGGTGATATTATTGACCCTAGAAATACCAAAAAAAAAAAAGTCTATTAACAATTCCATGTGCATATGTTTTATTGTTCTATCTTTTGATCATTGAGCCATGCATCGAATATTGTTGTAATGTTTAATACCAGCCACTTGGTAAGATTGCCAGTAATTCAATATGGTAGATACTAGCAAATTACATTTTATAGGTTGCATAGCAGTGCTATAGGTTGTAAGTAATTCAATAACTAAATCTGATGGATTAGCTAACAACCTGACACAGTCTGTGGTAAGTGAATCAGTGGTGATGTAGACAAACCATTTACATAATACTAACCTGGTAGTTGCAGCATCCTTTAAAGTCTAGTCATTAACACGTCATTATTTAGAATTGAGCTAAAGTGGAACTGTAGAAGAAACTTATGTTGGCTAATCAAGCCCATTTTCTACATATAGAATTGAGTAAATATTTGACCAGTTAGATTTCTGTAATAGTCTCTAACCATGTTAACATTTCTGAATAGCGGATATGTGCATGTTTTAGGAAAGCCTGCAATTGCGCACAGAGATATTAAGTCCAAGAATATCCTGGTGCGAAAGAATAACACTGCGGTGATTGCTGACCTGGGCCTGGCTGTCAAACATGACTCCTCCACCAACATCCTCGACATTCCGATTAACCACAGAGTGGGTACCAAAAGGTCTGTCTGCCTCTTCTCATACAGAGATTGTGTCTGTGTAGAAAGGGTGGCAAGTGTGCTGTAAAAGTATTAAAAGCTTTAGTGATATAATTGAACTATTAGTAGTACCACATATCAATAAATTATTGAATGTCATAAGCTCAAGGGTTAAAACTCAGTGCCCATGGAATGTCAAGTTCATATAGATATATAGACATGGTGACCTCATACTTTCACTTTTCTTATTTTTTTTTTACCTAGAGCAATGATGGACCATATTGTTAAAATTACACTATGTTGGAGATTTAGAGAATATTTCTATTTATGTGGTTAGTAAGACAAGCTGGGTACATAAAAGTGAACTTCTTTCCACCAGTGTAATTTATACATTTATTTATACTTTAAAGACCCAACAACAGAAGGTGGAACCATATTTGACATTTGAAATGAACCCCCTTCTAAATTATCATAATTAATGCATATAGAATATTCATTCATAATTGATTCATTATCTTCTGCTTTTTTATCCTATATATTAGGGTCGCAGGGGGGTTCCCCATGCACATCCAGGGGAGAACATTTCGGGTGCACCCAGGACAGGGCGCCAATCCATCGCTGGGCACACACTCACTCACAGAGAAACACTCTATATGGGGAAATTTGGAAAATTCAATTGACTTGATCCATGTTTTTGGACTGTGGGAGGAAACCGGAGAACCTGGAGGAAACCCACACGAACACGGGGAGAACATGGAAACTCCACCCAGATGGGGATTTGAACTGGGAATCCTTAGCGCTGAGAGGCGAACGTGCTAACCACTAAGCCACCCGGATGCCCTTATGGAATATTATTTTTAGAAACAAAAGTTGTTCCTGTTTAACTTGCAGTTGCTTTCTGCAGTTTCTAAATGTACTCAGTCTTAAAGTTTACTGGCTGTGGTTGATCCACAGTGAGTGGATACTATCAGTTTACCATTAATCAGTCATCCTGACCTGCTATGGACAGTAGGCTATTTGTGAACCCTATAAACACAGAAATGAGTTTCCATTAGGTGTGTGCACATGTGGGTGGGTGTTTGTGTGTGTTCCTGGATTTTAGTAAGTTTTCACCTGACTAAACTGAATTTGCCCTGTCAATGTTTGTGTAAAGCATCTTTGTGTGTATGTTTGTTACCACATGTGCTCATATTCTGTGGCATGTTCTGGCTCTTATTAACCTCAACACAACTGTTTTTCACATTACACACAGATGTTATTGTTTACCTTCATTCACTGGAGCACATTATTGGTAGCACTTAAGAGTAGCATGGCTTAGTGTATTTGTATGTGTGCTTGTGTGTTCAGGTACATGGCTCCTGAGATTCTGGATGACACCATTAACATCCGCAGCTTTGATTCGTTCAAGCGAGCAGACATCTACTCTATGAGCCTGGTATTTTGGGAGCTGGCAAGGAAGGTGCTCTGTCAGAGGTATGTGCATCAACAACTTAGCAGTTTAAACCCTAAATGAACAAAATTGATGCCTAATCAAACAATTTGAAGTCAAAATATTAATTTTCTAACAATAAACATTTTTTTTCCATATATTTTTTTTAAGTATTATAAATCTTTTAGTCTGAATCTAAGAGGTCTTTTTTTTAAACCAGAGTAGGTGACCAAATATCCTTGGCTTTATTGTTTATTCTGCTTGGTAGTTAATCCCCTAGACTTAAATGATCAGAATTAAAAAATCAGCAGGTGGGTGAATGGTTATGCAGTGAATATGCATCTGATTCAGCGTGAAGATCCATCTTGTGAGTTCAGAAAAGTTGACAAACCCTATGAACCTGGTTTGAAAAGTGATTAATACAATAAATTATTAAATGAATAAATGTATTAATGAATAAACATGCCCAGCGATGGATTGGCGTCCTGTCCTGGGTCTATCTGCCCAGCGACCGAGACGTTCTCCCCTGGATGGGCATGGGGAACACCACCGCGACCCTAATAGAGGATAAAGCGGAAGATAATGAATGAATGAATAAACATAATCACCTAAAAACAAATTTGGATCTGTGACAGAGCCATTACTAACTAATGCACAAAACATTAGATTCTAAGTGCAGGTGACTGGTGGTGAGTAAATGGGTGAATCAGCATGAATTCAATTAAGGAGGAAATTGTTCTCGGATCACCACAAGGCCAGTGCTATTTTATTTAGCTCCAAGCATTTCAGGCCTTTTCTAATAAAAGAATAAGCTTTGAAAAGTTTAATCAAATATAACATAAAATTCTATAATTAATAGTTCAGTTTGTCTTTTAAACTTTTTTATCTTTGCTGTTTACAATTTGATGTGAAATTACTTGAAATGTTGTTATATTTTTAATTAATGTTGTTATTATATTAATTAATAACCTAATGTTAATACTATGTCAAAAAATATTTTTCTAGTGGAAGAAATAACATTTGCATTACATTAAGTTATTTAACAGATGAGTTTTCCAAAGCCACTTATAAATAAGAGAACAACAAAAGTCAGTAGTTAGGGAAAAAACAGCTACACTGTAATATAATCAAACCTGATCATTATCCAATTTGGCACCTATATGTTTTTAGCAAGTGTTTGTGGAAGAGATGTGTTTTGAAATTTTTCTTAAAAATGCTAAGTGACTCAGCTTTCGTACAGTGTTTACCATTTAGCAGTGGAGAACGATACGGAGTGAGAATTAGCACCATGGTGAGGCTGAAGGCTTCCATACTATTGTATTACTACCATAATTTTTCCACATTTAAATATCCCAAAAATAAGCTTACTAAACAAGAAAACTATTAAAGTGATATGCAGAAAAGATTTGTACTGTTTGGTTTTAAAAAATATATTCTCATTCTGTGCTGATATAAATTCTAATAATTTACATTACTGCAATAAAAAAATGTACAACATACAATTTTTTACATTACTATTAATATAGTTAATACTATATAATTTTGATACCAGCATTTCATACCATAAGCTGCTTTTATTTTAAAATAAATCTTACCCTAACTACATACCTGATATCACCTTTTTTAGGGATTCATGAGGATTTCCAGTTGCCTTTTTATGACCTGGTGCCTTCAGACCCATCAGTGGATGATATGAAACGGGTCGTATGTGAACAGAAACTGCGGCCCAACATCCCCAACCAGTGGCAGAGCTGTGAGGTGGGAACGTCAAAACACAAACTACCAAACACGTCAACGAAGAATCTTCAATAATTTAAAAATGCATTATGCCACATTGACATCAACATAAATCTTAATTAGTATGTATGTTCAAAATTTTTTATTAAAATGACACTGGGCGGCACGGTGGCTTAGTGGTTAGCACGTTCGCCTCTCAGCGCTAGGGATTCCTGGTTCGACTCCCCATCTGGGTGGAGTTTCCATGTTCTCCCCGTGTCTGCGTGGGTTTCCTCTGGGTTCTCCGGTTTCCTCCCATTTTTAAGTCCATTTTTAAGTCCATTGAATTCAATTGAATTCTCAAAAATTGCCCCATATAGAGTGTGTGTGTGTGAGTGAGTGTGTGCCCAGCGATGGATTGGCGCCCTGTCCTGGGTGTATCTGCCCAGCGCCCGAAACGTTCTCCCCTGGATGGGCATGGGGAACCCCACCGCGGCCATAATATGGGATAAAGCGGGAGATAATGAATGAATGAATGAATAAAATGACACTACACTAACTCTAGTGCCTACACACACAGTTTACTTTTCAACAAAACAGGATAATTTTGTAATTTTATTACACATATCTTAAACATCCTTCATCTAAGAACTTTCTATCTGCAGCTAAAGATAAAGCACATACTGTACCCATGTCAGATATGTTTACATATGCAAAACTAAAAGATAAATACAAGATAAACACTTTTTGCTACACAACAAATTTAGATTTGGTTAGATTAGAAAAGCTTAGCATTTAATGACTCGTTTTCTTTCAGTGACATCTAAAAGTGACACTCTTTAGTCATAAAAAGAGAAACAAAAGAACATAATGTTTTTGGTAATTTCTTTTTAGTTTTTTTTTTTTTTTTCATTTAGTTAAGCTCAAATTTAAAGCAAGGTGTTTGTGTGTATACACAGGCCTTACGAGTAATGGGCAAAATCATGAGGGAATGCTGGTACTCCAACTCTGTTGCTCGCCTTACTGCACTGCGTGTCAAGAAAACCATCTCTCAGGTGACGGTTGTCAAGGATGTGAAAGAGTAGCAAATACAATACACCCTGCATGGCACTGAAGTCCTTCATTTGATTCCACTATCATGTAAAAGGGGACCACATTTCAGCTCTAAAGATGTTTCTCACAGACTGATGGAGTTTTACTTAGAGCAGGTTTGACTCTCGTTTTTAGGGAGAAACACAGTTGTGCGCAGATTCTCTGTTATTAAATGACATTTTAGATCTAAAATCTTCTATCGACTGTGTTGTGCTATCCTTCATGTCTTAGATCTCACTATCATATCCTTCAAACTCTTTTATACAAAGCCTAACAGAAGTAACTACACAGAGTGTAAGTGTTGAAGTAATCTAAAGGGAAACTTGGTATATTATTTTCCGTCTTTTTGGGTTCAGTTTTTTAAAATTCGTCTAAATTCATTAAATGCTAAAAAGTTATACACTGTTCTACTGTTGGGCAATCATCTGTGTTACAGACCTACAATTTTGTTATTAGTGCCAACAGTTCTTTACAGTCATTGTCATCATCTCTCCAGTAGTCTCCATTTGCTTACATTGTATGGGCAGTTTGTGGTTACTATTTTGTTCATTGTAATTAAAAACTGGATTGATTTTGTAAACATCTGAACCCTCCAAAAATAGTCCAACTGTATATGTGTACATGTATACACAATAATTTTACACATCTACCTAAAATATAACAAAGAAACATTTGTATTGACATTAGGGACCCTAATTTGCATTTGTGATCCTGTCACAATACTATTATTTAAGTTCTTATTTTCTATGTATTTTTTTCAAGGTAAAAATTGTACTGTAATTGAATCCATTTGTTACACTACAGTATATTTAATACTTTTTTCTACAAGTTATAATTATATGATAAAAGTGGCAAGGTCATGAAAACACTTTCAGAAATAAGGATACAATTAGAGTCCATTCCTTGCCCCAATGTAGAATATACATGAATGGATTTCAAATGCTAATTATTTCTTAGTTAATATTTGCACCTAAATACGGGCCAAAAAGGTACATACATGATGCCAAGCAGTATGTAAAAAAACCTTAGCATATACTACTTCAAAGCCAGGCCACTATACCTTTAAAAGTAAGTTTGAAATGATCAGCCATAAAAATGACTAGTGTGGTTACCTGAGAACCTTAAGTAATGTGGTAGCCATTATTTATTTATACTTTGCCAAGCCATGGGATTCATTTGTATTACTGTAAATGTATGTCATATGTTGACTAAATTGCAGATAATAAACTTTGGATACAGAATATAAGATGTAAAATTTTGTAGAGCCAGATGCCCTGTCGTGTTACAAATGAAGTTGGCAAGAAAATGTCTGTCACAGGATCAGGGCTGAATATCCTCAGAACAGTGATATTGAAAGTAGTCCATAACGCTGAAAAACCAGGCACATGAATCATCCAGTAACTCTGAAACAAAAATGCAGAATGTGTTGGCTGTGCAACATCAAGCATAGTATTCATAACAAATTCTCACCGATCTATTGTTTTGCCTTTAATCAGATCAAGCCTGGAAGAAAAGTGCTTTAGAAAGAGCTGCAGTGCAATGCCTTTCTATTTTTCGATTCCTATAGCAACCTTTTTTATTCCTATGTATTACAATATACAATATTCTAATGAATATTAGCATTATACTACTCCCTGTATTTTGCGATGTATAAAGATGGATTGCTACCTCATATGTTGTCTCTAGGTGCCAAATACTCTAAGATGCTAATTTTTTTGATGTGAATGTATCATTATGTTTATGTGGTTTGTAATGACTGAGTAGCACATCTTTAAGAACCCATGATTGACCAAGGGACAAAATCTACTTCTTGCTTTATCAAACAGTCAAACAAACAACAGCAAATACACTGTACATAGATGCCTTTATACTTTAAAGCATAAAGGACCAAACTGATTTATTTTATATTTTAGAAATGCGTCCCATCCGCTTCATGTCAGTTGCACAATGAAATGAAATATCTGAAGCTTAGAACCTACAAAAATATGCGTTCTTTTAATATTGTACAGAGTTGTGTTTTAGTACAGACCTGTGTTATAGTGATTTCTGAAAAGTTTTTTTTTTAGCACCATCACTTTCATTTGCACTGAGCTGAGATTTTTTTTTGCTTGTGACTTCCTGTAAAGCTACATTGGTTTTGAATATGGAAAAAATGTTGTTTGTGCTTTAAGATTCATTGCTATACAGAAATATTTTCCATCTTGTATAAGATCATGTGTATTTGTTCTTTTCGCACTAAATCAGATGCATAAATAATTGGAATCAAATGCAGTATTATACAGTTCACCTGTTTAAAAAAAAATCTTAATGTAAATCCTCTGTATATTTGTTTTGTATGACAATATTACAACATTTTAATGTAGATATCTATTTATCTTGTCAAATGTAATATATTTTAAGGAACTATAAAATAAAAAGCAAAGGTTAGCTATAAGGGCAGATTCTTGATCATAAACAGCTCACATCTTTGGTAAAGTAAGACATATTAAGTACTTTACTGTGAGATCACAATCGGCTTTCACAACTGATGTTCTACAACCATATGTTCTAGTGGGTACCTTATTCCATGAAATTTACAATAGACCTCATTGATCACTTATTTACGGAAAAAGAACATTTACATTGTTATTACCTGCACAGACCTTTATTAAAAATTGTATATCTTGAGTTTTAAGCTTTTTTTTATCTTAAACTCAGATCCATCAACCCAACTTGAAAAAAAAACATGACCCACTTGAAAATAAAGTCATAAAATGAGACCGCCACTAATCTGCAATATGTACATACACTACTTGGCTAAAGGTATGTGGACACTGTTATTGATACTGGTATTCGGCTTAATTTCAGCAAAGCATAATAAAAATTTCAAAAACTTATCCATAATTAAAAAAGCATTTTTAAAATAAAAAATATTATGTAATTATTGTGTGTGAAAACCAAGAGATTGTCATGATCTTAACTCCAATAAACACTTTTAATATAAAACTTGATAATCACACTTTTGATATAAAACTTGATAATCACAAGGTTTAGAATCAGTACAATATTTTTGGTGTTGGGCTTTCAATCTGAAGGTTGGTGGTTCAAATCCTAAGTCACTAATGCGGGCCCGTGAACAAGGCCCTTAACCCTCATGTATCATGACTGACCCTGTTCTCTGACCCCAACCAAGTTGATACACTTATAACTTTGGATACACTTATAACACTCTGGGTAAAAGTGTCTGCTAAATGAACTAATGTAATGTAGAACTTACTTTTTAGACTAATACACATTTAACTGTTATAAAGACATGCTTATAAGAAAGGGAATATATAAAATATATCAATCATATATCAAATATATCAAAATTTTATCTCACAAGTGGCTCAGTAATGGTATCAGACCCATCCATCCATCCATCCATCCATCCATTATCTACCGCTTTATCCTATATTAGTGTCGCGGGGGGGGGTTCCCCATGCCCATCCAGGGGAGAACGTTTCGGGCGCTGGGCAGATACACCCAGAACAAGGTGCCAATCTATCGCTGGGCACACACTCACTCACTCACACTCTATATGGGGCAATTTGGAGAACTCAATTGACTTAATCCATGTTTTTGGACTGTGGGAGGACTGTGAGAGGAAACTGGAGAGCCCATGCGGACACGGGGAGAACATGGAAACTCCACCCAGATGGGGATTCGAACCGGGAATCCCTAGTGCAGAGAGGCGAATGTGCTAACCACTAAGCCACCGTGCCGCGTGGTATCAGACCCATATGCACCTAATAGACTTATTGTTACAACATATGCTTTCTGTCCGTACACTTTTCTCTGGTCTCTAACAGTCTGGACCACAACAAGTCTACCACAGAGAGAATATTATTTAGATGGTAGATGATTATTAGCACAGGAGTGACACTGATGTGTTTGTGTGTTGTGCTGGTGCAATTAGATGCTATATTTGGATTGAGCTTAAAATACAACACAAAACTTTTTAGCCACTGTCTTCCAGTGATCGCTGCTGAAGGATTAGGAGATGCCAAACACAAACTGTGTAGCAACAAATGAGTTACTGTGTCTGACTTTACATCCAAACGGTGCAACAATGTAGATGTGTCGAACAGAGTTTTCAGTGTTTAAAACTCCAGCTGCACTGCTATCTCTAATTCACTTTTTACCACATACTAACACATCACCAGCATCTCAGTGTCACTGCAATGCTGAGAAACATCCATCACCCTGAAACTTGATCTGTGGGTGAAAGGTGTAACTTATGAAGAGCCTGCTATAAGTACAGCTCATATTTTCCATTCCCATTTCACTTTAATTATCCTGTAATTCTGCAATTCTAAATCATCTGTGATTATAGACTTCCCTATACGGGCGGCATGGTAGCTTAGTGGTTTCCATGCTCACCTCTTAGCACTGGGGATCCAGGTTTGAATCCCGTTCTGGGTGGAGTTTCCATGTTCTCCCCATATCTGTGTGGGTTTCCTCCGGGTTCACCACTTTCTTTCCACAGTGAAACAGGCATTCAAGATACATTGGCCGCTGTCTAAAAATTGCCCCATATAGTGCATGTGTGAGTGAATGTGTGCCCAGCAATAGGCTGGTGTATCTGCACAGCATTAAAAAAAAACTTTTTCCTTGGATGGGAGTAGGGAACCCCCACTATGACCCTAGTCCCTAGTATAGGAACTTCTAAGCAGAAGTTAATGAGATGAGACTTCTTTTGACGTGTCGTGTTTGCAGTAAATATGTATACATAACAGGATTGTATGGTTTTTCAAAATGATCCTTGATGCTACTGTACAGAAAAATAAACATGCTGCCCAAGGACTCATTAGCAAAGTAGAACACATCTATAAAACAGACGTTTTCATCTTTTTGGCACCGGGGTAATCAAATCTTAGGGGAGAGCTTTTGCTTTTGACAAATAGATGAATTTCTATTTTTTTTCTATGTTTCAAACAGCAGAACTGGTTTAGCTCTCCCCACACTAAATCTGCATTTTATCTGCTTAGATCTGCTTAGGGGTTCCCCAAAGTGCTGCCTGTTACATATGAGAATTGTTTGTGGTAAGTTCTTACTTGTACGAAAAGAAGAAATGAAGACATTGAGTGCTGGCCTAGAGGAATTGTGTTTGCAATTTTATTTCCTTCTTGATAATTTATTGTGACATCCCTGCTTGGGAGGGGGGGTGTAAAGGTGGGATGCCCATTATGTCTTCAGTGTTATTGGATTGTAGCTTTCACATGCTGTACTATAATGTGCTTTCTTAACTTTTTATTGTATATCTATGTGAACCATAACACAATAAACTATTTTCATGAAACATCAGTTTTGTCATGATAATTAAAAAAAAACTAACAAGTCTGCAAAGATTAGGCAGTTGCTTATCTTTGCCAGCTGTGAACATAATGACCTGAATTTGTTAACTCTTTACTCTATTTCCTCTGATGAGTCAAAGCTGAAGCTCTGACTGCAAACAAACTGCAAAAATGGCAGTTTCAGAAACTGTGACCGTTAGGAAACCATGTCCGCTCTCTTTCACCTCTATTTCAATGAGTCATGTATGCATTTGTGTGTGAGTGTGTGTTCTGCTGTTTGCTGGGTGTTGTATTGGAAAAGACGTTAAGAAGATAGGCCATCTGTGGTCTTCAATTGCAAATTCCCCTAAATAAGCAACGAAGTTATGAATGGCAACAACAATCTATATCTCAGTGTGACTTATGCCTTTTAAAAGGCGCTTCTATTTTACAATTGATAGTTAGTTTATTCTAACATAGTATATTACATAGGGACTAATAAAGATAATTCAAAATTGAATATAAATTAGGACAAATCTGACTAAACTTTTAACCCATTTATTCATTGACCAGGTACTTTTAAACCAACATAATATTTTTATATCAACCTCCCTGATTTCACTATATGAAATACATGATGTTTTGTATTTTATAATCATGTTGTCATGAAATATTATGTCATGCAGTACTGATCATGATTATAACCCTGCTGAACTACACTGCTAGTAGCTTTAACTAGAAGATCCATCCATTATCTTCTGCTTTATCCTATGTTAGGGTCTCGCCCACCCAGGGGAGAACATTTCGGGCGCTGGCCATATACACCCAGGACAGGGTGCCAATCTATTGCTGGGCACACACTCACACACACAGACACGCAACACAAACACACTCTATATGGAGAAATTTGGAGAAATCAATTGACTTGATCCATGTTTTTATACTGTGGGAGGAACCTCATTTTATAGTAGAATTAATACAACTTGATTCTCTGATGTAATAAAATGAAATGATGATTATAATAACTTTCTCCAACTCCTCATTAGCCCACAAGTTCCTAAGATTACATCTGTAACCCAGACAGAAATGTGCTCTGTGTGTGTGTGTTGAAGGCATACAGAAGCTGTAGGAGGCCATGGTGGCCAAGTAAAAGATTTCCCATGTCTCTGGAGGTTTAGTAAATGCATTCATCTTAAAACGCTAAAAGTGTAATGAAGGTAAGAACACATTGTAAGAAAAAACAAGTATATTTTAACCTGCATAGACTGATTTTCAGCATTTAGCATCTATCTAAATCCTACCCTAAACATAAAGAAATTGAATAACTAAGAGTTAAGGGCTCAATCAAACCAAATGTCTGAAACGCAGTTCAAGTTTTTTTTTTTACTTGTGAACCACAATTTCCCCTGAATATGCTTCTAAAAGTAGCTGTCGTCTGTGTTTAAATTTTTACTTACTTTTTTCTAATGACAAAAAGCAAACATTACCACTGCAAACATTTAACTGCATTCCCGTTGAACAGTTTGGTTTAAATGAGGAACAATATTAAATTATATATTAAAAAGTGTATATATAATTCAAAATGCAAGCACACCACTCACTGAAACCATTGAAGGTTGATGCAATCTCAAAACCATTTGCTATGGGGCAACTTTTTGTGCAGTGTTGGTTCAGTTTGCATGCTTGCAGGCAGAATGGTGGCTTAGTGGTTGCACATAGGTCTCTCAGCACTGTGAATCCAGGTTCGAATCCCAGTCTTGGTGGAGTTTCCTTGTACTCCCCCTTGTCAGCGTGGGTTCCCAGGTTCTCCGGTTTCCTCCCACAGTTCAAAAACATGGATTAATAGTAAATTGCCCCTATTGAAATTGTTTCTATATATGTGTGTGGCGACCTGTCCTGGGTGTATCTGCCCAGCCCCTGAAATGTTCTTCGCTGGATGGGCATGGGGTGTTCCAGTGTTTAAAATTAATAAATTATTTCAGTATGACCAGAAATTACTAATCCTAATCTTAAAATCTGCATGACCTTAAAGAAACTCTTTAAGCTTCTTTACATCATTATGCACTTTGGCAACTCCTCTAGTATGGGAATTCTTATGGTCATTAAGCAAAGATTATCTACTTTAAGGGAGGCAGTGTTGAGTGTTATTTATGCTTACCTTTGGATCAAATAAAATGATTCTCAAACCTTGTTTTTTGATTCTCAAACTGTTTAGGTCAGTTGGCCTCCACAGCCAGAACTGAGTAATTACATTTACATTACATTTAGTTATTTAGCAGACGCTTTTATCCAAAGCGACTTACAAATGAGAACACCACAAGTCAGAAGCCATGGAGAAAACCAACTATACTGTAAATTTATCAAACCTGATTGTTATTCGATGCTGCGGCCCCTCCCCCCCTTTTTTTTATTATTTTTTTATTTATTTATTTTTTTTAATTTTACTACAACAGGTATTAGTTAAAGAGATGCGTCTTGAGTAGTTTCTTAAACCTGTTTAGTGATTCTGCCTTACGGACAGAGTTGGGAAGATGGTTCTACCATTTTGCAGTGGTGAATGCCACAGAGTGAGAATTAGCTCCTCGGTGAGGTGGAATCGCCAGGCGGCAATCATCACTGGAGTGAAGTTAATCGAGTCGGAGTGTATTTTGAAAAGATAGAGTGAAGGTAGGAGTGACATGAGTTCGCTTGGGCTGGTTAAACACAAGTCGGGCTGCAGAGTTTTGAATTGGTTGAAAAGGTCAGATTGTAGAAGCTGGAATACTGGCAAGTAGTGCATTACAATAATCAAGCCGGGATAAGACTAGGGCTTGAATAAGCAGTTGGGTAGCATGTTCAGTCAAAAAGGGTCTGATCTTTCTTATGTTGTAAAGAAGGAATCTACAAGAACGGGTGGTTTTGATAACATGATCAGAGAGTTTAAGGTGGGAGTCTATTGTGAAACCAAGGTTCCGGAGCGAATCGGTTGGGGAGAATGTGGGGCCATCAATTTGGAAGGTCAGGTTGTGATGGATTGAGGGTTTAGCTGGGATAATGAGAAGCTCTGTTTTTTCTAAGTTTAATTTGAAATGACGGGCCTTCATCCAAACAGATATGTCGGTGAGGTGGGCAGATACCCGATTTGAGATGGTGGTGTCATCAGGGGCAAAAGACAGATGAAGTTGAGTGTCATCAGCATAGCAGTGGTAAGAGAAACCATGCGCCTGGATGACTGTGCTCAGTGATGTCAAGTGAGAAGAGGAGAGGACCAAGTACAGAGCCCTGAGGCACACCAGTGCATACTCAGTGTGTACAGTATTATTGTTGTATACAGTAATACTGATATACAACAGTATTATAACTATAAAACAGGTACTAATATTGCTTTCATGAACTTGTGTTAAATTGTTAAATTTTTGACTTTGGAATTATAGAAACTCAACTGCCCAGTTTGAAACTAAAAACAGTTTATTAAATACATAATAAAATAAATAAATAATTAAAAATACAATTAAAAATGTATTTAATAACCTGTTCATCGCACCAGACTTTATCTCTCCTGATTACCCAGTCATATGATTCCGATTGTAAAAGGATGTTCCAGCGAACAAATAGAACTATGTTAACAAATGAGTTTGCTACCACAGAGTCCTTACCATATCTATTAAAAGCATTTAGGAATATCATCTCATCTGATTATGTCACTAAAGTTGTGGAGGTTTCCACATTCCCATCCAGAGGAGAATGTTTCAAGCGCAAATAAAAGGGGCAAATAAAAAAAAAAAAGTAAAATAAAAGGGGCAAATAAAAGCAGCCAATTTTCCTTGAATCCATGTTTTTGGACTGTGGGAGGAAATCCACATGGACACAGGAAGAAAACATGGAAAATTCACCAAGATTGAGTTTCGAACCTGGATCCCCAATGCAGCATACCAGTATTATTTTTTTATCCAGAATTTTTTTTTTTTCTAACATTCTTGTTGGAGACGATGACAGTATCACATCTTTATAAGCAGATTCCAAAGAATTTAAAAAGTCAGGACTTTAATTTATCATTTTTACAATTGGTTCCACTTTCTGAGCAAACTCTATTTTTTTTTCACAATATCAGCCAGAGAAATCCTGTTATTGTCTTCATGTAATATATTTGTAACATAATCTTTAAGATTTAAAATTGTGACTTTTTTAAAGCAATACTCTGTTATATCTCTACATGCCTTCATTAATAAAACAAATTTAACAAAATTTGAGTCTTTAGGTTACTAATTGAAGTTAACAGAAGTTAATGTCATTGTGCCTGAACTTTCATCTTTCTACAGCTTAGGTCTTCTTGTGGCACATCTGACAGGCTCTGTAAGTCACTCTCAGAAGAAAAAGAAAGACTAAAAACGAGAAGAAACGGGTGAGAGTGGCGGGGATTCATGCTTGTCTGAGCTGCCATCAAAGAGAATTTACTGAGAAAGTGCTTAACCAGTTCAAGAGAATGAGAACAGATGCTAATGGAGCAGATAAAAGAGTTTAAAGGAAGTGAAAAGGAACTGCAGTAGTCTAGGAGGAAAACATACACACATATTAACATAAGTTCATGCTGATCACCTGACCTGCATATCCGCTTTGACACATTTTAGTCAGTCGACCACAGGACTGCAGGCAGGGTTCAGCAACAGCTATGAGTGGAGGACAAAGATGAGCGCTGACTTTAAGACAATGACAACTAATATTAACCGTAAGCCTTCACTGCACCAGCAGAAGAGCCTGGACAGTTCCTTTCCAGACAACTGTCCAAAGAAGGGTCTCCGCTGGAGACGACGGAGCTCATTAAACAATGGGAAAAGCAAGGATGGCGAAAACTCTGCAGAGACACAGGGACGCAATGAGGTGAGTCGATGCAGCATCTTAATATGCAAACCGATGTTTATGATACATATAATATTTATAATATAATATTATGCTTTTACATTAAATAATGAACATTCAGTTGTATATTACAATGAACAATTATTTGTTCTGAAAAATATGCATCATAATTAACTTTTACTTGATAGTAACCCATAATTCCTAGAGCACATACTCAATTTGATAGTGTATCATAGTGTCTTTACATGCTATTGGCTTTAAACTATTGTTTTTAATTGTACTTATATATAGACTGCTGGATCTAAAAAAAGATCACACTCGCGCCCTTTCCACAAGCTTCTGCAAAGTCACAAAGTCACAATTTCTTTGCATTAATTATTCTCCAAGATCTTGTATTGGAGATTTGGACCACTGTCCAAAGTCTTCTCCAGGAGATCCTAAATATTCTCAATGGCGTTCAGGCTGGAGTTTTTGGTGGTCAGTCCATGTGTTAAAACCAAAAACATTTTTTATTTTATTTTATTTTTTTACAATTTAACACTTCTGAAACAAATGAGAAGCTATTCACTGCATTAGATGGGGGGGGGGGGGAGTAAGTAACTTGTAGCCAGCTGAAACATGTTCAACCATGCAGTAATGGAACGTTCTTACTGATTTGCTTAGTTAAATCTAGATAGTAACCTTATATTTAAATTTTGAAATGTTTTTTTTTGAATGCTTATGAAAATCCTATTTTCAGTTAAACAGATCATTTTCCAGCTCCCTGGTGGACTACACAGACCCTCAAAGGTAAATGCACACATTAAATTCATGCACTTGATTCTCTTAGAAAACACATGAATGCGAAAAGCTGAATTTTTGTTGCATTTTGATTTTGGGCTGCTTTAATTTGACAGGATGGAGGCTCAGTATCATTATGTGATAGCAAATGAGCTCAAATGAATGATGGGCTTTTTGGGCTCATGGCACATGTGTAAATTTACTTGTGTAAATTTCATATTGAATTGAATATGCAGCCCTGATTATTGGAAAGTTTTTAAGATGAGCTAAAGAACAGTTCATGGAGTGGTTTGACTGAATCCTGGACAAACCATATTACAGTAAATAGGTGATGTGGCATAAGCATACTGCAACAATGCCATGGTGAATGCTTGCTATAATCAAAGTTAAAGTTCTTCAACAAAATGTATGTTTACATATTTTTTCGGTTATACTTAGCTATACTTAGGTTATACTTTTTCGGTATATTTAGCCATTCTGAGGTTACTGACTGACCACACTTCTTCCTTTTAGGACAACGGTTCAACTTGAAAAACAAGACAATGAAGTGTTTGGGTTTGAAGTCCAGGTAGGTTTTCTTCCTCATTTCAGTTTCAGTGGAGCATTTTGGTAGAACGTTACAGTTTCAGTTCAGTTTTTCGGCTTCACTGTCGGAAAGGTAAATATGCAATGATTGAAATTTTGTCAAAAGCCTTTCTCAAGAGGTTTAAAAGACTTGTATTTACATTTGCATCTTATTTCTAATGTGTCACTTTATCACATTACAGACTTATGGGTTGCAGCCGAGTCACAGCGGTGAGATGGAAATGTGTACGTTTGTAAGCAGTGTGCAGGATAGCAGTGCAGCTGATACAGCCGGTCTCACCACTGGTGAGAAACAAACCACAATCACACAAACATGTGTGTGTGTTTATACACACATGACCATGCCCTTTGTGTCTGACCTCTTCTGATCTTTTTCACATGGGTACATTATTTACCAAGGCTAAATTTAACATAGACATAAAGAAATTTTTCCGACAGTTGACATTTTTAACACAAACAGTATGGCCTGTATTTATCACTCATCATTGTGTCTTTTTGAAAGTTTTTTAGACTATGATGTTGCTAAATTATTACAAAATTCCATGGCCCTAATCTAATAATGTGGTTAATGTGTGTGAATGTTAGGTTAAAGTGTGAGTTTGTAATATGTTTATAAAGCTAAAACCCAAAAATGTATCTCCCACCCAAGTAAGATTCAAATAAAGATTTATCTAATATTGTTTTGTTTAAACTTAGTTATTTTATGATTGTCTATGATTGGTGACTTAAAAATCACAAAAAATATTAATATAGTTACCTGAATTTTTAAATGTAATAACTTACAATGCATTTCCTCCGGGTTCTCCGGTTTCCTCCCACAGTCCAAAAACATGGATCAAGTCAATTGAATTCTCAAAATTGCCCCATATAGAGTGTGTGTGTGTGAGTGAGTGTGTGCCCAGCGATAGATTGGCGCCCTGTCCTGGGTCTATCTGCCCAGCGCCTGAGATGGGCATGAGGAACCCCACCGCGACCCTAATAGAGGATAAAGCGGGAGATAATGAATGAACTTACAATGCAGGCGGCACGGTGGCTTAGTGGTTAGCACGTTCTCCTCTTAGCACTAGGGATTCCCGGTTCGAATCCCCATCTGGGTGGAGTTTCCATGTTCTCCCCATGTCCGCATGGGTTTCCTCCGGGTTCTCCGGTTTCCTCCCACAGTCCAAAAACATGGATCAAGTCAATTCCTGAATTTTTAAATGTAATAACTTACAATGCATTTCCTCCGGGTTCTCCGGTTTCCTCCCACAGTCCAAAAACATGGATCAAGTCAATTGAATTCTCAAAATTGGCCCATATAGAGTGTGTGTGTGTGTGTGAATGTGTGCACAGCAATGGATTGGCACCCTGTCCTGGGTGTATCTGCCCAGCGCCCGAAACGTTCTCCCCTGGATGGGCATGGGGAACCACCCCGCGACCCTAATATAGGATAAAGCGGAAGATAACGAATGAATAAAAAATAATCAATCAGGGGTTTTATAGTTGCACAATTTTTAAAGTGTACAAAATCAAACAACTAGCCATGTGCTTTGAACAACTGTATGTTTTCTATGTGGGAACAGAAAGGCTCTTCTCTGTTCCATCATAACTGAGCTTCACTGCACAATACAAACTCCATAACGGTATGGTTGGAAAGATTTCGAATGCAAGAAATTGACTAGACCACACAGAACCACAATAAAGATTGTGAGCCAGGCATTATCTGTATCTGACTTTAAAAATGCTTTTTTGGCTAGACACCAAAATTCCTGTAGATACACTCCAAATTCTTATGGAAAGCATTTTTAGAACATTCGAAGCTTTTATAGTTATAGCTGGGAAGGAAAATAATTTAGAATAGCATGTCATAACAGCTCTCATTGGTCTTCTCTTTTATCTTATATATATAAAATTCACTATTTTAGTCTACACCAAAGATGTCTCAATGATGAAACATTTTGAGACATTTCTTGTATTGTCTTAGCCTCATTCTTCCTGTTTTTATGTCTGGCAGGTGACATCATACTAACCGTAAATGGAGTCAGCATTAAAGGATACACCCATCAACGCATTATTGAAGAAATCCGGAACTCCGTCAACATGTTGAAGTAAGTCAAATATAAGATACTGTATCTGTTTACATCAATCAAAACACACAAGTTACACAAAGTATAACTTGGCAGTAGCTGTTGATTTCTGGCAGTTACAGTCCTGCCGTTAAATACACATTACAAAATGTGATTATGCAACTATTAATTCTTCTGTGATATAAGTGATATAAAATAATGAGTGATACCATACCTTATATTTCACCAACCCCAACCATTCTGACTTTGGTCATTCAGATTCAACATGTTGACGCATGTTTGTTATGATGTTTGTGTAGGATGGAGACAGTCAGTGGGAGTGTGGTCAAGAGAATCGAGCTTGAGAAGAAGATGCGCTTGCTCAAGGTATCCATTATATTCATTAACATTTACGTTTTTCCTTTGGACATTTAGCAGACGCTTTTATCCAAATCGACTTACAAGTATTCCATCTTGGTTGAGGTCAGAACACAGGTTCGTCCATACAGCATCCCTGGTGCAATGTGGGTTAAGGGCCTTGCTCAAAGACCCAGACATTGGTAACTTTAGTGGACCTGGGATTTGAACCCACAACCATCTGATTGATAGCCCAACACTCCAACCACTGTGCTACCATGCCCACAGTTAAAAGTACTCACTGTGCATAAAGAAATGTACAGTGCAATTCCATCATTACCATCCCTTATAATATACATTGATGTTTATAAGTTTGTAAACCTTTTAAATATGTTTTAATTTCTCAATTTTTTCTCGTATAAAGAGTTCTGTTGTGAAGATCAAACTATGATAGATCTCTTTTCATTACATTTAATTGTCCCATTGATTGACAATGCCCCAACTATAATTTTACCTTCAAATTATCTGTTAATCTTATAGCTTCCACTCATATCCAGTTTTTGTCTATTTTGGTTTGATTTGATTCACTTTAGTCAACTTTTAGGATTTTCTAGTAATGTTTTAGCTTGCATTTGTAAAGAATTTAAAAATAATAATTCATTTATACACACATATATTTATGGCGCACCTCTATGTGCTTGACCAAATGACCAGTGAGTCTTTGAAAGTAAATCATGGGTTAACTACTACAAAAAGAAAACTTCTTGATAGGATTTAGGTTTAATTGGACGTGTATGTAGAGCTGCAACTCGATTCTCAAATCTCGATTGTGCACTAAATTCCCGTTTATGCAAGCCCATTAAGCATTTCTCGGAATCACATGATAAGATTTTCACATGCATCTTGAGTGTGGGATATTTTTTTTTCAGAAAACTTTGCACGAGAAATGGGCGGAACTACAAACAGTCATTCGACAGGAAAAGCGTCTTACACGAGGTGAGAAAATAAAATCAACAGCTGATAAACCGCACTCACATCAACTCCACCTAACTGTTTAGTTTAGTTTATCAAGAGATATTTACAAGAAATGAAACAAATAATGAATTTGGTTTGGGGGGTTCCATCTATTATGTGATGTATAGAAGTCCAGGGTTTGTGAGCTTAATGAATTTCCTGAAAATGAATTCGTGCTCATCTTTAAAGAGTTTCGGAATCTATTTGGAACAAAAAAATAGATTGAAATATCCAACCAGCCAGCCCCACAGGACCACAAAGATTAACACCCTTCCTGCTTACACCCATCTTTATTCAGTGTATAATGTTTAGCAGTTCATCAATAAATTAAATGGGTTGTGTGCACATAGAAAAAAGTAAACTTTTTAAATTATGAGTAATATAAATATTACTATCTGGTGACACATAAGCACTCTAAGACTTTTATATTTAGTGCCTGTAACTGCATATATGCATTCCTACTGAAACATTATGCTAATACTAAGTTTCTGAGTAAATTTAAATTGCATAAATGCATTAGAGCACAAAGAACATTTTAATACATGGTTTTGTTTGTTTACTTAATTTTAAATGAATATTATAATATATAATTCATTTTAAAAATGGGGGGGGGGGTATATCAAATTTGCTCACTATAAAGGCTGGGATAACTTACTGAAGACAAAAGAAATTATTTACGCAAGACGTTTAAAGTGGCTTATCTGTGTGAATTTGCTTGCCTGGTTTTTACCCTTTCAGTTGTACCATTTCTCAGAACTAACACATAACAGGGCAGAGTGGCAGAGTGTCATCCTGTTCTTCATTTGCTGTTGACACCATCAAATATAAAGCCTGGTTTCCTCAAACCCTTTCTTGTATTATTATCTGTATTAATAGATTATTTTGAGTTCTGCAGTGCACAACTGACTACGAGGCTTTCACAGTGGCAGGCCATGCATTTCACATCTAGACCTTCAATAATAAAACTGGCAAGCGATGATGGTGAAATGAAATGACCGGTTAATTGCTTATTGCTTAAATTAGAAAATACAGGTTTGGAAGCGCTGTAAAAGGGAGTGGACAGAGCTTTTATTTACTATATAATTATTTAATAAGTGCTTATGGACCAAATATAATCAACATCAGTCATGATGTCAATAATTCAGTTAAGAGAAGGCTTCGAAAACATTGAAGGCCCACAACTGGACTTTCAGAACATTAACATAAAAAAAAGCATAATTTCAAAAGAACTATATTTGACGTACGACTATTATTGTATCTAATGTGTTTTTTATAATTCTCTTATTTTCTTAATTCTCTCACCTCAGAAAACTTGAGCGTCAGTTCCGATCATCCTTCTATGGACTCGCTCCTATCCCTGTCATCCCCCACTAGTCGGCGAGGCCAGCGCTTCTCCAGCGACAGCAGCGTCTTGAGCATGGCGACGGACATTAGTGAGGATTGCCTGATTGCCTTTCATTCCTCGGTGTTCGATGACAACAGCCCATGTAGCCCAACAACCATGGATTTCTTTAGAATGTTATCACCAGAGGGGGCACCTCCGAGGCCAGCTCTGACCCGAACCCGCAGCATCAGCAGTAGTAGCAGCTGTCAGTCACCACCCTATGAGAACGTCAGATCATACTCTTTCAGCAGCTCTGTGTTTGGCACACTGCCACGCAGAGGAAGAAAGAACAGCATGAGGAAAAATCTGCTGAGACTTTTACCTGGACTGTCCCACTCGGTTGAAGAGGAGACTGCATAAGACCAAGCAACTGGACTCCTTAAAATACTGCACATGAGCTGTCTGCGACTGATTAAATGTAAACAAAAGATTGAAAAGCGGATTCCAAAGACAATACAAGGCAGTTTCATAGTGTATATTATAATTATTATGCATTTGCAAAATGTAGCATCCTACAATTTCTTGACTGTTCAAAGGCTTGATGCTATTACAGCCATACAAAGCATTACAGACTCCTGTGTGACTACCTGTTGATCACATGTGGTAAATAAAAAGGAAGCATAACAATAGATGTGTCATATACAGTAGTAGCTGCCTGGCTTGTTGGTGCAAAAAAACTTTTTTCCAACATCAGCACACCGAGTTCTTTCTTTAAGTATACATGTTTTTATAAAAAAATTTTTTTTTTGAATGATGAGTAAATACATTCTGTAAAATGAACATACAGGTCAATGCTGTATCTTCAGTTTTGGCCCATCATTTATTGTAATTATTTTAACATTTTTGAGCCTTGTTAGCATATGATTTTGTTTCGACGGTGAAAATATGTTGATTTTTGAAGCACTTATGAGCAAAAATATATACATTTTTTCCCATTATAATAATATTCCCATTCAAATCAAATTTAAATAATTATTTATAGAAATGCATGTTTGTAATAATATAAAATATATTACAAAAGTAGCATTCGCATTCGTGTCACCCATTTAGCCATGTAACACTTTGCTGAGTCAATATTAAAAAAAGGTAAATAACATATATTTATATAGTATGGGGAAATTTGGACTACCTTGATTTGTGACTACCACAAAAACCTTGTTTAGTGAAAAACATAAATAAATCAAATTAATTCCTTTTCATTGCATCACTGTACGTTGAATAGATGTGATGGAAAAAAAAATGTCTGGGTCAAATCATATCACATCTTATTGCATACTCTAGCATTAATAAGTTTAGATGTCTGAATGTTATTATGTTCTAAAGTTTGTTTAGTTTATTTACCATAGAGTGCCTGTGAATCATATTCAATATATTTGTGATATTTTAACATTCATTATTTCATTTCATGTAATTGTTTGTTCATCATTTCTCTGTTGCTATATGTTTGAACAAGTATAATTTTAAACACGTTAAACAATTTATGTTCGATTTAAGAAATACAAGAGATCTTAGACATGTAGTATTCCATCATTTGGCAGCTCAAAAAAATATACTTGTGTAATTTTTCTAAATTATTTAAGCATGTGCCTCAGAGGCAGAAGTATTTCTTTTTATTTTTTTGCAACATGCACAGATAGGGATTTATAATTGAAACTAAAGTGTAACCCAATCACAAATGTCCAGATCTGATTATATTACACTTTCCTGTTTTGTAATAGAAGCAGGTAAAGTGTATGAGAAACAGCATCAGATAGGTTATGAGTTTTGCGTGACCTAGATGTATATTTAACAGCAATTTTCAAAGAAGAAAATAATATATATACATTTTAATTAATATGTAATCACTATTACTATGTACTGGTTATTTTACACATTTTTGAGTTCCATGTTAACGTTATTAAAGGAATGACTGTAATGTAGTCATTTTTAAAATAATAAAGAAGTAAGATTTACAGGCTGAGCTTTAAACTGAATGTGTGATGAACACCACAGCCTTTAACCACATGTTAAAAATGTTCAAAACAGGATGCGGTCTTGAGCAAGGTGCTACTTTACCATTTTTTTTTTTTTTTCTTTTGCAGGTAAAATTTTATTATTATTATTTTTTAAACTGCTCATTTGCCCAAATGTCCATACAGTCTGCAGTCTAAAAGCCAGTGCTATGATGTCTATTTCTTACAAAATTATTAAAAAGTACTCGGATGTAGCTGATGCAGCAAGCCATAATTCATGCACCAAAATAATACTGTTGCTAAAAAAATAATAATAATAATAATAATAATAATAATAATAATAATAATAATAATAATAATCTATTAGAAATAAAAATCTTCATCCAGTGTTATTTTACACTTATTTGAAATTAAGTATTGAAGCAACTTTTTGAACATATCTATCTTTTACTATATGAAGCTGTACACTTATGAATGGAATTCGAATAAATGTACAGTAATGACTCTTGTAGTCACATGGTTAGCTTTTCATCTGCAAACGAAAGCTGCAGAAGTAATGTCATTTTGTTTTGTATACTTTTAATTACAGAACACTAGTTTTTTTGGCTACAATAATTTGATGCAATACAACCAATGTAGTTTTTCTACAGTAAGCTTTCATCACACAGCACACATGGAGAATGATTTGTGTGATTTTGAATGATAAAGACTGCATTGTCTGTCTGTCTGAGAAAAACACAGTCATGAAAAGGAAAAGTTAAGATGGGAAGGCAAAGCAATATATATGATATATATAAAAATTATATAGCTCAGTCTCACATTCACCATCTATCATTTGACTCATTTGGTATGCTGTCTCTGAAATGTCATAAAATATAAGCAACAAATTCTCAGTGAAAGTCCTAACAGAATCTCATAGATGTTATGATGAATAAGGTAGAAGAGAGCATGCATTATTGTGAATAATTCGTGGAAAAGATGTGCAAGTCCTGATGCAAAGCAGAGTTACACCAGTTACACCTCGTTCCCATTATTTATTCACAATAATGCACAACATCGAGAGTCCTAGTGCTTTTTTTTAAATGGTTACAAACGCACTATAATAAAAAACAAGGTTTTATTCATAATTGCCTTTATTAAAAGCATAAATATTAATAATCTGACCTTCCACGATGTAATCTAGTTAAGTTTTTGAAGTAAATGCAAATGGCTAAGTGCCAGAAAACCGCCATCAAAAACTGCCATCTAGTGGACAAATTGCTGAAAACAGCTTATAAAAAAAAGCTGCAACAGGCTTAGTGCTTATTGAAAATCAGCTTGCTGTTTATATTTATCTGTATTTTTATGATTTTAAATATTGTATTGTATACCACACATTGACATGAAGTGCTTAGATGTGTGCATTATTATCAATAATGTTATGGCTGGACAAATGGCTCAGCCAATTAAATTTAAGGACCAGAACTACCTGTTTTATAATATGCTACGTATATTAAATACCTGCTGATTTATTGTAATCCTACAATTTGTATACTCAAAATTTGGAGTACACCAAGCCTCACATTCTAGTTTACATGTCTGCAAACTAGTCTTAACCTGCATGGAATCGGTTACTTTTATACACTTCACATAAAAAAAAACTAACTAGTGAGGTTAATTTATTCATTTTTAATGAAAAGACTTGCATTTCAGATCAAAACATGTTTGTGCTTAGAGTTTCAAGTTTAATTTGAGGGTGTGGTAGCTTAGTGATTAGGGTGTTGGGCAATCAATCTGAAAGTTGTGGGTTTAAATCCCAGGTCTACTGTCATTACCAATGTGGGTCTTTGAGAAAGAGTCTTAACCCTCATTGAGGGGCTCTTGAGGGGCTGTATCAACCCTGTGTTCTGACCCCAACCATCAAGTTGGGATACTTGTCATTTTGGATAAAAGCGTGTGTTAAATGTAAATGTAATTAATTGGAATGTAATGAAGATGCAATGAACAGACTAGAACATGGCTCATCATCAGGCCACCCAAAATGTAACCAAGAAAAATACTAAAACATGTGACTAACTGAGGGTTCTTGTTATGCAAGGTCATTCTGTTAGAATGAGAAACAAAAGTAAGAAAAAATCGTTTCAATCATTTTTTCAGCTTTGGCATTGATATGTGAAAACTGCATTTGTTGTTTAAAAAGGATGAGCTAACAAAGACATGAGGTCAATGTAAGAACAACAAGCCATTGTAAACATTAATCAAGTCATTGCACAAGCATCGAGAATACACTGCCTTATCTTATTGAATTCATGTTTTAATTTAAAACCCAAATGTGTTCATTGCACAAAAAAAAACACAACATTATTATTTTAAGCATTCCAATAGTAATAGTTCATAAAAAAACAAATGCAAAATTCAAAAATAAAAAGTTTTGATGGGTGAAGTGTACATACAAATCAGACAGAAAACATACATGGAATCCTTCCCAAGAATGTTAATCAGTTTACAAATATTTTCCACTGACTATGGTCATTTGGGCAGGATTAAAACACAAGCACAAATGGTTTCCTTGTGGTCAACTGAGAAACAAAAGGCCTTTCAGCCTGCGTAGCACAAATCCTCTGTTGCTCACTGGTTAAGACTTACGTTGCACGACTACACGGACACCCTGCCTGCCACAGCCTGCTCATTAAAATGCAAGCTGAGATGTTTAATGTGCAAATGAGGCCAGCGGTGGAGTAAAACGCAAGAGAACCTGATGGACAGCAGTTAAACTTCAGATCATCACCTCTGATAAACAAGCCAAACGTGCATGAAAAGTATTGGAAATGGCAGAGACTGACCTCAACTCCAGCAACCAACTGACACAAGATCTGAACATCACTGGATCAGTACCTTCGGATATTCCAGATGAGCCTTTGAATCTGAATCCATTTGTTTCCAGAGAGGATTCTGTGTTTTGTGATAAAACAGAAGAATCGCATGACTGTATGTGCTCTCCAACTGAAGAAACTGTTTGTTCTGCAAAACTTGATTCAGGTCTTCATATTCCTCACTCTGGAGGTGAAGAGGCAAGTGACAGCACTGGGATAATGGAAACAGGCTCTGTTTATCACTCCAGTGCTATCTTGGAGAGGAAAATGGAGCCAGCAATGAATCACACGTCATTTTTGCTCACTGAAGTAGAAGGAGAAACAGTATGTAACAAGATAGCAAATTGCAATGAAGAGCTTTTAAAGCCATCAGAATTACCAGTAATGGTGTCCGCAACAGCTGAAGCTACAGAGTCTTCCATTCAGAATCAGATGGAGCAAAATACTTTAAGCCTTTCTCCTAAAGAAGAGCAATTGAAGTCTGAAACAGAAATGCACACATGTGGTAAGATAATTCCATATAAGCAAGAACTGAAATAAAACCAGATGTTTGTAATGTATTTAAATTGATAGGAATTTTTAAGTGAGCTAGCTCTGGATATGGTAAGTGTATACTTAAAATGTATTATTATAAGTAAATTGGTTTCATAAACATGTGGATTTCGGTAAAAATTTGCCATATGAGCAATTTCAGCAGTGTAAACATGTATTACTTGTATGCAGTGTTTCCACTCACATTATTAATAGCAGTTTCGCAAAGTGGTTAGTGTTCTTGTCCAACAAAAGTCGGTCCTGCAAGACACCCCAGCAGAGCAACTGAGGTCATCTCTATATGCAGTTTTTATATTCCTCTCATGTCTGGACCAGTTTCCTCCCACAGACCAAAAACATACTGTGATAAACTGGAGACACTAAATTAGCCATTAGGTGTATGAGTAGGTAGGGTAGGCTCTAGCACACCTGCAACCCTGATCTGGATTAGCATATTAAAAAAATAATAATAATTCATTCATGATCTCCCGCTTTATCCTCTATTAGGGTCGCGGTGGGGTTCCCCATGCCCATCCAGGGGAGAACGTTTCGAGCGCTGGGCAGATAGACCCAGGACAGGGCACCAATCCATCGCTGGGCACACTCACTCACACAGACACACTCTATATGGGGCAATTTGGAGAACTCAATTGACTTGATCCATGTTTTTGGACTGAGGGAGGAAACCGGAGAACCCGGAGGAAACCCACGCGGACACGGGGAGAACATGGAAACTCCACCCAGATTGGGATTCGAACCGGGAATACATAGCGCTGAGAGGAGAACGTGCTAACCACTAAGCCACCGTGCCAAAAATAATAATAAAAAAAAAAAAAAAAACATTTTATTCTGACAGCACAGTGGCTTAGTGATTAGCATGTCTGCCTCTCAACATTAAGGATCCAGGTTCGAAACCCATCTGAGTGGAGTTTTCAGTTTCTCCCCATGTCCAAGTGGGTTTTCTCTAGGTTCACCAGTTTCTTCCCACAGTAAAAAAACATGGACTCTAGGTAAATTGAATGTTGCAAATTGCCCCATATTGTGTGCGTTTGTGTGAGTGAGTGTGTGCCCAGCGATGGATTGGCCCTCTGTCCTCGGTGTATCTGCCCTGCGCCCAAAACATTCTCTAGCTTGGGGAACCCCCTAGTGACCCTAGTAGAGGATTAAGCAGAAGATAATGAATAAATGAATAAACATTGTATTCTACTAGTATAAAGCCAGTAACTGGACAAATCAAGATTTAATTAATTTACTAACTAACATTGGAGATGACAAGTATTCAGCTAACTAAATAAAGACCCAAGTTAGTGGATCTTAACCTGGTAAAAGACCAGTAAAAGGTTAACCAAAAGTTGTAGATTGGGTGTACACTGATCAATACTTGGAATGCGGTGCACCGTTCTACCAACACTGGTAAAATTCCTGATTGTCTACATGAGGACAAACTCAGAAATCAATTTGTAGTCCTTCAGCTATGACTTATTATTAAAAAAGAGAAAGTTACATTCCTCTAAATCACAGACAAAACAAGTTTAATAGGCTTAATACTCTGTACTGTTTTATTTATTTTTTTAGAGTACAGCAACACTGATCCTGATCCCGATGATCAAGCAAATCTTCCGTTCACTGCTTTGTCTGGAGCCAGACTGAGCACTGGAAGTCTGGTGGAAGATGAATATGATCATGAAATAGATGCAGAGGCCGAGGATTCTATTGGGGCTTTGGAAAATAAGTCTTTTGACCATCTGAGGCACGCTAAGTACGGAACAGTGTCATACCGGCAGATTCGAAGAGGCCACACACGGAAACGAATAGAAGAGTTTGAGTCAATGATGCAGCTATAAAATTACATTGCCCTGTTCCCCCACCAAGATGTCCCTTTGACCCCATTTGAATCTACATTTTATTTAATTTCAGATCCATTTCTTTTTGTCCTGGTTGAAATGTTTCGGATATCATTCAATGTTTGTAATTTTTAACTTACACTTATTCTTCGCGGGGGGTGGTGGGGCGCTGGGCAGATACACCCAGGACAGGGCACCAATTTATTTCTGGGTACACTCACTCAGACACACTCACACATTATATGGGGTAATTTAGAGCATTTAATTTACCTTGAATCAATGCTGTGGGAAGAAACCGGCAGAAAACCCACACAGACATGGGGAGAACATAGAAACATAGAACACCCAGATTTGGATTGCGCTGAGAGATGAATGTGCTAACCACTAAGCCACTGTGCTGCCCTGTTGGGATTTCATTCATTCATTCCTTTATTCATTATCTCCCGCTTTATCCTCTATTAAGGTCGCGGTGGGGTTCCCCATGCCCATCCAGGGGAGAACGTCTCGGGCAGATAGACCCAGGACAGGGCACCAATCCATCGCTGGGTACACACTCAGACACTTCAGCACACTCTATATGGGGCAATTTAGAGAACTCAATTAACTTGATCCATGTTTTTGGACTGTGGGAGGAAACCGGAGAACCCGGAGGAAACCCACGCGGACACGGGGAGAACATGGAAACTCCACCCAGATGGGTATTCGAACCGGGAATCCCTAGCGCTGAGAGGAGAACGTGCCAACCACTAAGCCACCCTGCCGCCCTGTTGGGATTTATTTAACAAATTCACTATTGATATGAATTGCTTCTTTAATAATATTCACTACAGATAAATGACCCTTGGATAGGTGCACAGCATAGTGTGGTCCATTTACAGAACTGTCTTTCTTAGATGTAGTATGTTGGGGGGAAAAGTATGCAGCTAATTAAACACTATTACTAACAGATTAACTGGATGAGCGTGCTTAATGCTCTTGTAAAAAGCCTTATTATTGAAGTTTAGCACGTTGCTACAGGGTGCACGAAAACCAAATGAATGCCAAAGGTCGACATTATGCCGCGGCTTAGCTGCTCTGTTTGGATGAGTGTATTCAGGTAAACTGTGCTTCAGGATAGAAATGAACTCATAAAACACACCAACATTTTAATGACTGCATTTTAAGCGGTATAAAAGCGCAGTGTGGACAATGTTTCTGTTTATTAACACTAAGAATATAATCAAGTGTATTTCAATTCTGATAGTGTAAATATTATGTAAAATCTGGTAATAAAACTAAAAACAGTTTGGAGTTTATTTGAAGTGGCAATTTATTCCAGCATTTAAAACCGTCTTAGTCACAATGGAATTGAACATTTAAAAACAAGCTTTAACACAAAATGTATAAACGTACAAACAGATGAAGTCCCATTATAGGGAAGAATGAGAAGTGTATTTAAAAAAAATTGTTCTAAAGTTTGTAAGGGGCCCTGGAAAAAGATCTATATGCTTAAAAAATGTAAATAATCCTAATTACTTTGCATGTTCACTGTTCACCTCGACTGCTGAACACATCAGCATGTAAATCCTAAATCTATTGCAAATTTTATATTCAAATGGTATTGCTTGGGACAACTTGGTTCTTTGGCATGGGATAAAAATGCAAGATTCTAAGCTTTTAATTGGAGAAAATAATTAAGTATTAATTAAACATATGAAGTTACTTTGTATGGGATAGTATTAATCTCCTTAAATGACATCCCACCAAAAATATTTTAGCTATTTAGGTAGAATTAACTTACAAAACATAACTTTAATCCTAAAACAAAAACGTTGATTTTAGCATCTTATAATTTATGCTTTCTTAAAAAAATAAAAAAGTTTGTAAATGGATTTCCTTTTCCAGCTTTTTCCATCCAAAAGTTCACTGTAGCAGTGAGCGAATGGTGGCACTAGTCTTTGTAGTGCTTTTTTTTGGGAACACTAGAGCCATGATATGTTGTTAAGACCAAAAGCATTAGATTTTACAATTGGCCCATTTTATTGTAGACTAATTCTATAACTGACCCTAATGTAAAAACCTAACACAAGATAGAACCCAATACTAAATCAAAATCCTAACCTTGACATCTAGACCTACACACAACCCTGAATTAAATCAAATTCCCAAACATAAATCTGGACAAGCTCAACACCCCAACCTTCACACCAAATCCCTACATTAAATGTCATGACAACTCCTCTAAATCCTAACCCTCCATCAGTGTAACCCCGAGACCCATACAAACAACTGCGAGCTGACACATAAAACATTTCAACACTTCAATATTCATATTTTGTTTGGATCTTTCATCTACAGTAAATCCCACTCAAACAGTTCCAGTATGTTAACTGCCTCCTTCCTAAGTCATTGCACCAAATCTCTGCATGCTTTGAGATGGAGGCCTAAAATCAACAGCAACCAGCCCTGTGTTCATCGGGGTTATCTGTGGTTGGAATCTTGTGGTTCTTAAAATTCTTTGAATGAGTAACTCAAACAGTTAAAAAATGGACCATGAGCTAAACAATAACCACAAATGTTCCCAGTTTGATAACGAGGTTTGCAAAAAATTTTTTTTTGTTATTTGAAGTTGTGTCTAACACAAAATCTGATTATGCATCATGTGCAATTGATGGGAATATTTTTTAATCGCCTCATTACATTGAAGTTTTGGGTTATACTGTAAGCAGGTACACTTTCCTGACTTACAAAGAAACACTTCAGCATTTTCTCTTTAGATTTTCTCAAAGTACATTATAATTAAAAAAAACATCTCCTATTTAGTGTTTTTACTAAATCTGCAATAATAATGTGCATGTATTTTTTAAAAAGTCTTTGACATAAATAAAAAAAGAAAATAGAATGTAGTCTTGACCTTAAGACACAACAGTGGAATGAATTAATTGAATTAGAAATCTGATTGCGATTTAGTGTTATTATATCTTAAATGGTATAATGATTACGCATGTGAAAGTATGCTTGTACACACACAAGGTTGGGCATGTAAATCAATGAAAAAGCTTTACGATAAAGGTTTTTTTAATCATAACCTTGTCTGAGGATTAGAAAACTACAAAGCTCAATAAAATAACTTAATTCTGAAGGATGGTTAATCTGATTTGCTTATCAAAACTAAAATAAGAACATTATATATATATATATCCCCTCAAGCATAAGAAAAAAAAGAAAAATGTTGTAAACAGCTCCCTCTAGTGTTAACAAATAACCTGTACACCTGGCAGTTAAAAAAAAAAAAAAACCCTCAGGTTTGACCAAAATACATGTGCCCTATTTAAAACATCTTCTAAAAGTACCAGACATGTACTTTAATAAAGCTCTGATATCTTCTTTTGCTGAAAATGTATCACATTCAACTGTGATATAAGTACCGCTTAATAAACTACATCATGATGCAGTTAATTCTTTTATCTTTCTGAGCTTTTTTGAACCAAGCTCAAGAAAAAAGTACATTTATTTTAAAAATATCTGCCATCAAAAGCAAATCATGATTCCATGGTGTGGTTAACCCCAAAATTACCCATGGTCCTTTGCACATATTCAACCTATTGCACAGAACCCTAAAATATCCCATTAATGTAAAACTCCAAAACAGCTAAATATTTTTTAAAAAATCAGCGTTTTATGACATCTTGCAACCAATTGATTGCCATTATGGACTGTTTAAAAATTTATGATTCCTAAACCCTTTGTTCTATTTCAAAAAACTGTTAGAACTGAATTTCAAAGTAGAACAAAAAGCTTATTGTTGCTATTTTGGGTTCATCATTTGTTTCCCTAATTAGAAATGTAAACATTCTCTGCTTTATGTCTGTTATAAACCTGTCATAACAAAACACAGAAAAAATAAACAAACAAAAATTCCTTGATTCCTGTGTCTGTAGCTCACTGAGCATTGTTGGTTGTAAACTGCCATTTCTGATGAGGGCTGGACGCTTCACAGGTGTTTAAGTGGACACCATTCGCTTTAGAGTCTGCCTCCAGACATAGGCGGCTATTTTCAACAATCAGGTGTTCCGCCTAAAAAAGAAATGAAAACCATACCACAGAAAAGTGGATTAATACATCTGAACTGAAAGGGTGAGTTTGCTGGTTGAGTAGCAGTGCATGTTAGTAACCGAGCTGTCAGTGTTTCACACTATTTACATTAAGTCAGTTATTGGCATCCTTCGTAAAAATGTGAAAGAGTCTTATAATCTTAGAGTGCAAAATATGAGAAGAGTAAATAATTTTTGTTTTTTAGCATAAATACCAAAATAATAGTTTTTTTTTAATTATTATTCTGATTAAATATGATTATTAATATAATCTGATCTGATTAATATGATTATTATCTGGCACAAATTTTCTTTAATCAACGATAAAATGACAGAATCTGACCACATTCGGCACAGAATGTCTCACGATCCTTTAAGATTTCATATGATTTTTTCTGGACATACTCTATACTTATCTCTGTACCTCCCCTTTTCAACAAAAAAGGTCACACACAGCAAAGAGGAGGAAATAGATTTTCTTTTTGTGTTTTTTGTTATTTGTTGCTGGCTGGATTTATTCCCCAACAGTAATAGGTGACCAATTGTGGAATAGGAGAGTCCCGGCCTCAAAAAATAAAAAAAAGCCTCTATAATTTTACTTTTCTTTAAAAGTAAAGAAAAATCAATCCAACCGTTATCCCTGCTATCTAAGTGCAATTAAAAAATACATAAATAAATAATAATAATATATATATATATATACACATACATACACACATACATACATACACACACACACACATATATATATATATATATATATATATATATATATATATATATATATATATACATACATACACACACACACACACACATATATATACACACACACACACACACACATACATATATACATATATATTTCCATTTACTTACAATCAATTACAATGAAATATAATTAAAGTCAAACTCCTTTTAATAAACTCATTATGCAGTTTTCCTTTACAAACATACTCTACCCATAAAAACATACCAGAGAATGATGGACCTTGTGCAGCCAGCGATGGTGCGACTTAGTGTTGTCACATGGTTCAGAGACTAGTGTTTTCATTGTGATGTCAGGGGAAATGCATGAAGTGTTTTGGCGAAGAGTCCTCACCCATGTATAGTTAAAGTATTGGTTCTGAAAAAAAATAAAGAAATAAGGCCCATAGGTGGACAGGTTCATGCAGGACATAATATCATTAAAAACAAAAAAGTAAGAGGGAAAAAAACAAAACAATCATGTTTGGTATGAAAACAATTTTATCCAAAGTGACTTATAAAACGAGCGCAGGGTTGATACAGCATCCCTGGAGCAATGAGGGTTAAGGGACTTGCCCAAAGACCCACACTGATAATTTTAGTGGACCTTGAACCCACAACCTTCAGATTGATAACCCAACACCCTTACCACTGAGCTACCACACTGTCCCACTGATCTGCCACACCTTCGTATCAACAAATAATTGGTGTTTACTAGGGCTGAGCTGCAATATTCGCTGATTCGCCGATTCGATTCGGAGAACCGTAGTCGACTATGAACCTCATAGTCGAATGTACCATTTTGACCACATGGGGGTGCCCATGGCTGCTGCTAAGCATTAGTTTTTACATGAAATGTCTTTGTTTTCGTTCTTTTGTCAAATAAAATCATCCTAATTTCTGTTAATATTTTTTTTAAATGATGTGTGCGCTTTAACCCATTTACGGTGCTCTAGAAAAACAAGTAAAGTATAAAAAAAATATTTTTTAAAAACCACGCTTATAGCGCCATCTTGTGGTGAAATTTTTAACTGATTCGACTGTCAGTCGACAATAGGGAAAATCTGACGAATCAGAGTCGACTATGAAAATACTTAGTTGAAGACAGCCCTAGTGTTTACAGACACTCAAGAAATAAATTAACACATTTTCTCCTGAACATTGCTCAATTCTCTAAGTCACAAGGTTGTTTAATAGTTGAAATACTAATACGTAAGCATGCAAGTGCTACTACATCCTGAACTGACATCATTTGACTGATCGTCTCGTAAACAATTCAGAATGGTTTGCCAGTGTGGTGCTCAATAAGGTTACTTTAGTACACATTATTGTCCGTTAAAATTTATATAAGCTACATGCCCTATTTTAGTGATCTTCAGTGAGCCGTCAACTGCACACTGCTCAGTTTGAGTTAGGGCATGTCAGTGTAGCATGTCAGTCCCATCACGATGACAGGAAAAGTATGCCTTGCGCACCTTTCAGCAAATCAAACTTAAAATAAGAATAAGAACTGATCATAAGGATTTGCTCAAATGTCTTAATATAATATGATTCATGCAGAGCAGGAGTGACTCTGGAAGTGTTTTGGTTGTCCATAGACTTTCAGCCATATAGTCATTGAATGTTTCATTGAATGTTGAGTTAATTAAGGTCTGCTTTACCTGCTTGCTGACATCACAGATCTCAAATGACAAAACACCGTTCTCCAGTACCAGACACTTCCGAACACCCGTGTTAAAAACCTACAGACAGAGATTTACACAATCACTATGAAAATGCATAAAGGAAATGGAGAGAGAAGAGATGGGGTTTTGCTCTTATACAACAAAACAAAGGCTTTACTCAATTACCAATGAGGCTCAGACAAGATCTGGAGTGAGAGTGAGCCTTTGTGAACATTAAACAATAAGCATTCCTAATTATTATTTGGTGCAAACCACAGATAAATATCAACATAAACATGATAACAGATCCGAGATTTTACCAAGATTTGATCAAGTTTTAAGTTACTGACAAGTTTAAATGTAATAAACATTATCATTGAATTAAACAAAGGGAATGTCTTTTCTTTTTAAATTCATTCATTCATTATCTCCCGCTTTATCCTCTACTAGGGTCGCAGTGGGGTTCCCCATGCCCATCCAGGGGAGAACGTCTCGGGCGCTGGGAAGATACACCCAGGACAGGGCGCCAACCTATCGCTGGGCACAGACTCACTCACACTCTACATGGGGCAATTTGGAGAATTCAATTGACTTGATCCATGTTTTTGGACTGTGGGAGGAAACCGGAGAACCCGGAGGAAACCCACGCAGACACGGGGAGAACATGGAAACTCCACCCAGATGGGGATTTGAACCGGAATCCCTAGTGCTGAGAGGCTAACGTACTGACCACTAAGCCACTGTGCCGCTCTTTTTAAATTAATACGTTTATTAATGTTCAACAGTTTCTGACTTTTGCATAAGAGTGACAGTGCTGTACTTACCGGGCCTGTAGCCTTAACCAGTGGAGCCTCCAGCTCAGGGTAGACGGTCTCTAAATACCACTTAAAGCTCTTGCACTGGAGTTTCTTACGTAGTTGGATCTGCTCTGTGAGGTTCCCAATATCCACTGAATTCTTGTCGAGCAGGTGTAAGTAGCCATGGCCATAAAACACCTCCTTATATTCATCTAGCCAAACCTCAGCTACTCGAGCCAGGTTTCGCTCCACAGTCTTTTGGCGGTCTTTTGGGAAGCCATAGGGGTTTTCTCCTCGGAAGATGTGGCCTACGCGTGAGCATGGGATGATCTCTATCTCACCACCACACATCCAGATCTAAAAAAATAAATAAATAAAAATAATATATAATAAAATAAAAACTTCATACACTATTTTCTGTAAAGTAGATTATATTTACTTATATTATAATATAATTATATTTTGATTATATTCATTATAAATATAATTATACCTTAAATGAGATCTCCATATTCTCACCTCCCCACACATCTAAGCCTGGATCATATGCTCCCAGCTCATAAAAATACTTCTTTTCAATAGAAAATAAACCTCCTGCCATCACTGGACATCTGGAAATCAAATATAAATCATTTACACAGCTGCTGAAAAGGCAGTTTGATACAAATGAATAAATGTTTTTCCCTCTTTTAAGCTGAGGAACCAACAAGAACTAAATAGCAAAATATCAGTCAATTAGAACAAAGATGTGCTACTAATTTAAAACATGATGTTGACTACTTTAAAGTAAACAATAAAAAAAAGATAATATAATTATAATTATATTATATAATTATAATAATAACAACAATAATAATAATAAACTTATATTATATACTGATACGGCGGCACGGTGGCTTAGTGGTTAGCATATTCGCCTCTCAGCACTAGGGATTCCCGGTTCGAATCCCCTTCTGGGTGGAGTTTCCATGTTCTCCCCGTGTCCGCGTGGGTTTCCTCCGGGTTCTCTGGTTTCCTCCCACAGTCCAAAAATATGGATCAAGTCAATTGAATTCTCCAAATTGCCCCATATAGAGTGTGTGAGTGAGTGTGTGCCCAGCGATGGATTGGCGTCCTGTCCTGGGTCTATCTGCCCAGCGCCCGAGACGTTCTCCCCTGGATGGGCATGGGGAACCCCACCGCGACCCTAATAGAGGATAAAGCGGGAGATAATGAATGAACATATACTGATTCTTATGAACTTCAATGACCTTCTTTTTTTACTTTAAAATTAAAGTATAAAACAAATGAACATATTTTAGAAAAATCATAGAATAATCTGGACAAACTAGCACCCTCGTGCACATATGGCAGCTAAAAGCATTCTTTCGATTATGAAATTCAGGTATTGTACAAAAAGTTCTTTCCAACAATGCTGCAGACATTCCAAGAAATGAAATGTGCTGCACTTGCAGGTTGCTTTCATTTCCCCTTTATGTCCAGTTCCTTCTGAAAAACTCCTACGGTTTTAATCTGGAGACGGATGCAGGACAAACCATTCTTTAAATCTACCACCCAGTTCTTGTCTTCTAGGGTAGTTCAGACATTAAATCAGAAGTATGTTTCAAGCCAGTGCCTTGCAGTACCTTGAGCCCCTGACCAACTGTAGATCAGAGGTGTCGATCAGAGGTTATTGCATGGAGCTTTAAAATGCTGTGGTTGCCCCTTTTGTCAGCATACCATTTGCCAACTGACTAGATTCAGCCACTGACAATTACACTTCCTCCTCCATTACAAATGGTGTGACACACCAAGAAACCATGTTACCCACTTCATGTACTATAAATGTAAATTCTGATTAATCAGTTCACAAAACATCTTTCTATTTACCATTTCAAGGTATTAACTGGACTTGAGCTGTGTAAATATCAATAATAACAGTAAATATCAATGTGTTCTAATACTTTTTGTCAACACATTTTCATAATTCTAACTAGTTTACAAAGTTTAAACATAATGTGATGAAAAAAAAAATTTACCTGATAGGATCAGAGATCTTTAAGTGGTTCTTTTGGATGTACTCCCGAGTAAGTGTGCTCCAACCAAAAACTAAAGGCCATTTAAAAATGCCTCGCTGAAAATTGTCCACCAGCACATAACTGTAATTATAAAAAACCCTTATTACCATAAAGCCAGCATTGCAGGAGCTAAAAGGTTATATTTATCTATTTAAAACATTACATTGCGATTTATAACTTATAAGGGGAAGACAGCTATTTAAGGTTAAAAAAAAAAAAAAACTATTCTACATAAGGCAAAAGACTCCTGATCAGCTGAAATTACTTCAATTAGGAAAAATACTTAAAATAGAAAAGTTTAAAAGTTGATTACCTCAAGTCCTTGTCATTGATTACCTCTATGACAGGACAGGCTACTTTCCTACGGTCCAGGTAGACTCTTTCAAGCAGCGGTTCTAGCCAGCCAACATTACACTCAATATGGGAGTCTAGGAATGTCAGCACTTCACCTGAGACAGAGTTTGCACAAGGAATAATCAACTCACTGCTATATTTTCAGTACACATGTGAAAATCAATAAAATGTTCTTGTGTTCTTCATATTGCACGCACTTTTCTTATTTGCTTTTAATAGTATAGCTTGCTTGTTAATAAAACACCCAAAATGGTTTTTAAAAGGTTTAACACTGGTACAGCATCACTATCCTGCCACAGGATTGTTATATGTTATAAACTGTTTAAATAAAGATTTTTTTTAGGGTAAATGAAATTTTTAAATGGATATTTATAGGGCTGCAACTAACGATTATTTCGATAGTCGATTAATCGGTCGATTATTTTTTCGATTAATCGATGAATCGGATAAATAAAAAAAAAAAAAATTCCATGTCTTTACATTTACATTTAATCATTTAGCAGACGCTTTTAGCAGATGCTTTTCTGCGTTGGCTGTGTTTCATTTGTGCGATTTATCAACTTGTTTTGCAGACTCGTTCTGTTCAACCCGCTATTATTTTCCAGCGTTATTGAAGGGCTGCAGGTAATGTCAGCGGTTACGACTTCACGAGTAACGTGGAAATCGCGCGACCCAACGAATCAATAATGGAAATTCATTATCGATACTTTGGATAATCGATTTTTATCGATTCGTTGTTGCAGCCCTAGATATTTGTAATACACGTTGCTTATTAGGGCAGTCGTAGGTTCGTGGTTAAGGAACCAGCCTTGCGACCTGAAGGAACTTAAATCGATTCCCGGTCCCAGCAAATACTATGGCTAAAGTGCTTCCAGGGTTCCGGACTTCACTCAGTGTGTGTTTCACTGCACGGATGGGTTAAATGTGGGACAAATTCCTCTGTGTGTGAGTACAGTAGGCAAACCACATCACTTTACTTGCATTACTTTAATTAAAATATAAGTGAATTTTTATATAGTAAAAGAGGATTAATCACAACCACAGAAGCAGATGAGATAATACCTTTTAAATACCTAAATGCAGTGTGTATCTGGCAAATTAATAAAGTACCTGTTCGTTTATTTTCCTCATTTGTTACTTAAAATAAAATCAACATAACCATCCACTTGCTAAAAAAGTTCAAAACAACTTTTTGCTAAATGCAAAAAATGTGCATTTTGTGCATGTGTTCATTTTCACATTCTTTCCTAATTACTCTAGTCCATTATTAGTCATGTTTCCATAATTCAGAATTCTAATTCATAAAACAAATCAATGAAACCTATAAACAGACGCGAGTTCATTTTAATGATTGCTCCTGTGCATGAGTTTACCTTTGGCCTGAGCTGCTCCAGCCAGCCTCGCCCGGATTAGTCCATGTCTCTCTTTGAGGCGGATGATACGGACTTTGGGAAACTGTGACATATAAGCATCCAGTTTGTCCTTCAGATGCTCTAATGAAGCCAGAATCACAAAAAATACCAACCAATTACACAACGTTATAGGCTAGACTTTGGTACCTACATATCTACAGCTCACATATCCAAATATTTTCAACAAAATTTATCAGTCATCAATTTACCACCAAGTTTTTAAAATAGAAGGCACAGTCTACCAACCGTACAATATCTTGGGCTTAATCCAATACAAGGCTTACAGGTGGGGAATACAGGATGGGCATCATCTAGGGGAGAACGTTTCAACCACTGGGCAGATACACCCAGGACAGGGCACCCACTGGGCACACAGACAGCAGCCAATTAGAGCAGCCAATTTACCTCAAATCCTTTTTGTGGGAGGAAGATGAAGAATCCAAAGGAAACCCACGTGGACATAGGGAAAACATGGAAACTCCACCCAGATTGGGATACCAACATGGATCCCCAGCACTGAGATGTGGACGTGCTAACCACTAAGTCTTACAAATATTATATTAGCCTTTTTATATTAGATAGGATTCAGCATGTTAATTGTTTGACTACATATGGCTTGTTTGAAAAAGTTGTATTTTTCTAGCAGAACATGACAGAACAGGCGGAACGGTGGCTTAGTGGTTAGCACGTTCGCCTCTCAGCGCTAGGGATTCCCGGTTCGAATCCCCATCTGGGTGGAGTTTCCATGTTCTCCCCGTGTCTGCGTGGGTTTCCTCCGGGTTCTCCGGTTTCCTCCCACAGTCCAAAAACATGGATCAAGTCAATTGAATTCTCAAAATTGTCCCATATAGAGTGTGTCTGTGTGAGTGAGTGTGTGCCCAGCGATGGATTGGCGCCCTGTCCTGGGTCTATCTGCCCAGCGCCTGAAACGTTCTCCCCTGGATGGGCATGGGGAACCCCACCGTGACCCTAATAGAGGATAAAGCGGGAGATAATGAATGAATGAATGAACATGACAGAACAGCTTTAGTTAGCATTAGGATTAACCACTTTACAGCAAACTGTTCTTTTTTTAAAAACATTTTTATCTACACACCTTTGCTGCTGCAGTCATCCACCAGCAGAATCTCTTTAAGCAAGTGAGGAGGGGATCGGTTGAGCACACTATGGACGGAGCGCAGCAAAGTGGACCAAACCTCGTCCACAAAGCAGAAAATCACACTGGTTGTAGGTAGGGCATCAGGTATGAGCTTCTCTGAACACCTAGATTAAAACATTAAAAAACAAAGGCTAATGAGCAATTTATGAGGACTACTACACCAACAAACAATTCTCAAGACAATAAAAAGCTACAATATACATCATAAACTGAAAAAAGACCAGAAACATCCTAGACTACTGTTTTTTTACATCGTTGAGCAAAAGGAAGGAAAAATACACTCTGTGAATCATCTGTCAATTACAGGGCCAATACACAAACACACATGTTGATGATTGTTTTCTATATATCTATATAATAAGGGTGAGCTGCAATATTCGCTGATTCGACGATTCGATTCGGAGAACAGTAGTCGACTATGAACCTCATAGTCGAATGTACCATTTTGACCACATGGGGGTGCCCATGGCTGCTGCTAAGCATTCGTTTTTACATGAAATGTCTTTGTTTTCGTTATATATATAGCCTTTTGTCAAATAAAATCATCCTAATTTCTGTTAATATTTTTTTTATGATGTGTGCGCTTTAACCCATTTACGGTGCTCTAGAAAAACAAGCAAAATATTTTTAAAAAATAATAAAATTAAAAACCACGCTTATAGGGAAACTATAGGGAAAATCTGACGAATCAGATTCGACTATGAAAATCCTTAGTTGAAGACAGCCCTACTATATAATACACAGTTCTTTCTCATTCACCTATGATTTGATGGTTTTATGAAAAAGCATTGCATATTTTATTATGAAAGAGGAAAAAAGGCTCTATTAAAGATACACTTAACTGATTGTACATTTTAAAACCTTAATTCCAAAAAAAGTTTGGGATTTAGTGTTAAAAGTTAATAAAGATAGTATTCAATGGTTTTAAATCAATGGCTTTGTAAATTTTATAAACAGATGTTTTAATTTTTAATATACACAAACATATGAGATGTTAAAAGACATTTTACCGTTGCATCGAAAATATTAATTTATTTTGAATTTGATGGCATAAAAAAAAAAAAAAATCTCAAAAACATTGGAACAAGGCAACTAAAAGCTGACTTGGCACAAATAAAATAAAAATCTGGAAAAGCCTTTGAAAACTAATTAATTAGTTAACTGACAACAGTACAGTAATATGAATGTGCATAAAAGGCACAGCCTCTTAGACGTGAAGATGGACAGAGGCTCACCAACCAATGAAAAACTGCATATAAACGTGGAACATTCATTCATTCATTATCTCCCGCTTTATCCTCTATTAGGGTCGTGGTGGCGACCAGGACAGGGCGCACACACTCACTCACACAGACACATTCTATATGGGGCAATTTTTGAGAATTCAATTGACTTGATCCATGTTTTTGGACTATGGGAGGAAACCGGAGAACCCGGAGGAAACCCACCCAGACACGGGGAGAACATGGAAACTCCATGGGGATTCGAACCGGGAATACCTAGTGCTGAGAGGCGAACGTGCTAACCACTAAGCCACCGTGCCGCTAAACGTGGAACAATTTCAGAAAAAAGTTCCTGAAAATAAAATATCAAATACTAAAAAGACCTCACCATCCACAATCTATAATCTCATCCAAACATTCTATTATTTAGAGAATCAGGGGAAATCTTTGTAAGCAAGGGAGGCCGAAGATCAAAATTGGTTGCTAATGATTTTCGAGGACCTCAGGCGATACTGTATTAAGAACAGGCATGACTTGCTATTGATAATCACTGCATTGGCTAAGGAACACTTTCTGAAATCACAATCTGTGAGCACAGTTTTGACGTACAAACCATAAATGCAATTTCATGCTGTATATTGCAAATAAAAAGCAGAACCAGAAATGTTTTTGGTCTGAGGCAAAATGAAAAACTGTCCTGCGGTCATATAAAACTGACATTCTTTCAGGACTCCATGTCCGGTGGACTAAAGAGGAAGGCACCATCCAGCTGGTTATCAGTAGACTTGCATAAAAGCATCATGAGCAAAAAAAAAAAAAAAAAAAAAAAAAAAAAAATTATAGTAAAATTTCTCAGTCTGCGGATCTGATATGTCGTTTGTGTTCTACTGGGAATAAAATATACATTTGTAAGATTTGCAAATCATTGCATTTTTTTTTTTCTCTTTCCCCATGCCCATGCAAGGAAGAATGTCTCAGTCGCTGGGTAGATACACCCAGGAAAGTGTGCCAATCCATCGCTGGGCACACACTCACTCACACTAATACACATACACTATATAGCATTCATTCATTATCTCCCGCTTTATCCTATATTAGGGTCGCAGTGGGGATCCCCATGCCCATCCAGGGGAGAACGTCTCGGGCGCTGGGCAGATAGACCCAGGACAGGGTGCCAATCTATCGCAGGGCACACACTCACACACACAGACACACTCTATATGGGGCAATTTTGAGAATTCAATTGACTTGATCCATGTTTTTGGACTGTGGGAGGAAACCGGAGAACCCGGAGGAAACCCACGCAGACACGGGGAGAACATGCAAACTCCATCCAGATGGGCATTCGAACCGGGAATCCCTAGTGCTGAGAGGCGAACGTGCTAACCACTAAGCCACTGTGCCGACTCACTATACAGCAAACCCAGAAAAAAAAAACACATACAGACTCGAGGAGGACGCAAAAACTTCATCATGTTAGAACAGGCCAGTCGGACATGCTACCACACCATCATCCTCCAAAAAACATCATACTCACGTTGGTGGTCTCGTGTCTGGAATGATTCTGTCTACAGGAATCTGCTCGCTAAGCAGCACATTGAAGTAGCCCTCGCTCCACCTGCGTCTGCTCTCAGCCTGCATTTCCTTCGGTACCTCTGCCGCTCGTCCAAACTGTCCAGGAGCATTCGCATTACTTGGCTCAAGGGTCACGTCCAGGTTTCTGACCTTATGGAACTTGTCTGACTTTGTAACAGCAGTCGAGTTTAGTTCAGTAAGTTTAACCTGGCTTTTTAAGTGCGAAGGGTTGGCCACAACTTGCAGCAAGTTGGACTTATTCACAGGCTTATCCTCACCTTTGATGACCTTCGCATCCTTGGTGGGGGGTTTGGGGGGTTGTGTATAATTGAACTTGTCTTGAACAGCTTTCAAAGAACTGTTGTTGGACTTTAAAGACAAAACAACTCCTTGGGCCACAGGAACACCATGCAGGTCCTCGGATGATCTATGCTGGGCTTTGCTAATGTTACTATTGGGTATAAAGACTTTGCTTTCTTCCTGACCAACAAGTGGCGCCCTGGTTTCATTCATTGCTTCCTTCTTTACGAAGACTTTCGTTGGACCTTTGAGATGTTTGCCGTCCTCTTGCGTTTCCAAAGTGTCCACTTCTTTTTCAGGAGGCTTAGACGTTTTCTGCTCTCGTTTGGGGACTTTGGGTGAACTTTTGATGTTCGCCTGAGCTTTCACTTCCCCTATAATTCGGTCCTGCCGTCCCCTCCTGTACACTTCCAACACTTTCTTTTCCAAAGAGACTAAACTCGTAGACTTAGACTCGGGGTTCTTTTGGAGGGGGTGATGTTTGGCGTTCGCGCCCGGTATTTCTCGTCGCTTTGCCAGTTCTCTCTCTTTAATCACCAGCTCTTTCAGAAGCTGGTTGTTCGAATCCGAAAAGGAGAGGCGAAGCGCTGCCATGTCGAACAGCAACCAAATGACCGAGGCGATAAAAACGAAGGCCAAGACTCTCCCGCTTCCTCTTAGATACTTTCTGATTTTCATCCTGAAGTGTTTTCAGTCCTAACTACTACTCAGCAGACGTGGAGGTCAGGACGCGGAACTCGGCGAGTCCTTCCAAAGCAAAGCGTTGTCTGCGTGGCAACATCTCCGCGTCAGCTTCTAACTTCTTTCTCTTTGTTGTTTGAGTCGCCACTATCCATTCTTTGCCTCTTACCAACAATTCTGTTCGAGATAAACCATCGCCGAAGCTGAAATCCAGACGATAAAACTATTAAAACTATTAAAAAGTCAAACCGCGAGGCTGATACACGTCGGCAGGCACACGTCGACCAGGTGCGAGACTTAAAGCTCACTTTCACATGCTACAGATTCAACGAGGGTTGCCAGATAGGAGTAATACGAGCGTTCTAAAGAACATTTTTCCATACTCCGATTACACAGGCATGCGAGACTTTTAAAAGCCTTTAAGAAAATGTAGACACCTTTATTTTAAGTAACTAATTGCTAAAATGCATTTAAAGGCAAAATCTCAACCATGTGTTATTATAAACATGGAACGAATCCGTATTAAGGCTGTGGGGTTTTAACAATGCGACTTCTCAATCTGGCAACCTGCAGTCAGCTAGGTCTACTCAGGTCAACCTCACTGTAAAGCTCATGTTTCAGCAGGATGGTGATAATGAAAATACAATATTCATTCATTCATTCATTCATTATCTCCCGCTGTATCCTCTATTAGGGTCGCGGTGGGGTTCCCCATGCCCATCCAGGGGAGAACATCTCGGACGCTGGGCAGTTACACCCAGGACAGGGCGCCAATCCATCGCTGGGTACACACTCACTCACACAGACACACACTATATGGGGCAATTTTGAGAATTCATTTGACTTGATCCATGTTTTTGGACTGTGGGAGGAAACCGGAGAACCCGGAGAAAACCCACGCAGACACGGGGAGAACATGGAAACTCCACCCAGATGGGGAATCGAACCGGGAATCCCTAGTGCTGAGAGGCGAACGTGCTAACCACTAAGCCACCATGCCGCCAGAATACAATATATCATCTTAAAAATATCAGCTTATTGTCCTTGTGCATAATTAACACCCCTCAAAAACTGAAACCTAATATTAGTAAATACATATTTGAAACTATGTATTTGTTTTTTAAGCCATAATCATTAAAAAAAATACCTAAATTCACAAAAGTATAACTCATGTTTTACTTTATCCATCCATTATTTTCCACTTTATCCTCTACTAGGGTCGTGGAGGGGGGGGGGTCCCCATGCCCATCCAGGGGAGAACGTCTCAGGCGCTGGGCGGATACGCCCAGGACTGGGTGCCAATCCATCGCTGGGTGCAGACTCACACTCTATATGGGGCAATTTGGAGAAATCAATTGACTTCATCCATGTTTTTGGAATGTGAAAGGAAACTGGAGGAAACCCACACGGACACAGGGAGAACATGGAAACTCCACCCAGATTGGGATTCGAACCGGGAATTCCTAGCGCTGAGAGGCGAACGTGCTAACCACTATGCCACCGTGCCGCCCATGTTTTACTCTAGTTTCCGTTTAATCTTAAAGATTACTATTGTGATCACTACTATGACTTCATTTTTTTATTTTTTTTGTAGTTTTATTCAACTGAAAATTCATTCATTCATTATCTCCCGCTTTATCCTCTATTAGAGTTGCGGTGGGGTTCCCAATGCCCATCCAGGGGAGAACATCTCGGGCGCTGGGCAGATACACCCAGGACAGGGCGCCAATCTATCGCTGGGCACACACTCACCCACACATACACACTCTATATGGGGCAATTTTGAGATTTCAATTGACTTGATCCATGTTTTTGGACTGTGGGAGGAAACCGGAGAACCCGGAGGAAACCCACGCAGACACGGGGAGAACATGGAAACTCCACCCAGATGGGGATTCGAACCGGGAATCCCTAGCACTGAGAGGTGAACGTGCTAACCACCGTGCCGCCACTTAACTGAAAATGAATTCTAAAATAATTGATTGATTTTGCATAAAATGAAATTGTGCCATGTCTGTGAAAATGAAATTGTTTAGCAGCATGCTTACAGCATGCATTCCTCCTGTGGATATTGAGAAATATTGATTAAAAATACAAATACACCTGTTAAGATTAAAGTTTTAAGATTTGGCCTCTTGGGGGGCATGGTGATGTAGTGGTTAGCACATTCAAATCCTGATCTGAGTGGAGTTTCCATGTTCTCCAGTGTCCGAGTGGATTTTCTCTGTGTTCTCCAGGTTTCCTCCCACAGTCCAAAAACATGGATTGAATATTTGATGAATATTTGAGACCAAATATTTAAACCTAGACCTAATATATGACATGAAAAGACTTCACATAGAAAGGTGCCAATCAGTATAATAATGGTTATTAGCTTGTCCCTATAAAAGCTTTTATGACTTTCATTAAACATATGCTTAGATTTTAAATGTGAAAATAAGGAGAATTCACTGGTGATGTCCTAATATTGTGGATTGATTTATTCTGTATAGAGTTTTTTGTGGATTTCTCACTTAATTTTCTTGATTCTCAAACATTTTAAAGATAAAAATCAATGTAATGCAATATGACAGAGTATAATGTCTGGTTGTGTGATTATCAGGTTTTATTAAAATTAATGTTTTTCACTTTAAAGGTCAAAATTACCAACAAATTGCTAGAAATTCTGCAGTTGGCTAAAAAGTTATAGCTATTAATGATTTAATCACTGTCACAGAACCGGATTTATTTGTCAAGGAACTTTTCCTGGCACTGTGTGTGTGTGTGTGGGGGGGGGTGTGCTCCGCAACACACTTCAGCACAGAAGGGAAATGAGAACACATTCATTCATTCATTCATTCATTAACTCCCGCTTTTATCCTGAAATGAGAACATTGTACTAAAAAAACAATATAGAATAGATATCAGCAACAGTGCTTAATGGGCCTTATTTCTATAGTGCTTTTAATACCGGATATGTGTTATGAAGAGCAAAGCTGAAACACTCCAAACATGATCAAGCTAAACAGGAGTAACTGGTTACCAAACAAACTTTTAAAATAAACAACAGTAAGTATAACAGGCGACACAGTCCAAATCAAATAGCTAGTAATTATGTAAAAAAAAATATAAGTGCCCACAATATATAAAAATAGCCAAATAGCATTCACACAATATATGTAATAAGCAGTCACCAGTTGTTACAGGTTACATGAAACTATTGCCAACAGCATGTTTTTAAGTTTAATTCGTCATTGTAATTATTTTACAGTGCTCAGTGATAGATCGGTGCCCTGTCCTGGGTATCCCTCTGCGATCGTAGTAGAAGATTAGGTGGAAGATAATGAATGAAGATAACCCAGGGCCCCAATCTATCGCTGGACACACTCACACAGACACAAACACACTCGATATGGGCCAATTTAAACATTAAAACGTTGGATGTTCATATATATATATATATATATATATATATATATATATATATATATATATATATATATATATATATATATATATAACATGGATTCAAGGTAAATTTAATGTTTAAATTGGCCCATAAATTGGCCCACAAACTCACACAGATACAAACACACTCGATATGGGACATATATATATATATATATATATATATATATATATATATATATATATATATATATATATATATATATATATATATATATATATGACATGGATTCAAGGTAAATTTAATGTTTAAATTGGCCCATATCGAGTGTGTTTGTGTCTGTGTGAGTGTGTCCAGCGATAGATTGGGGCCCTGGGTGTATCTTCATTCATTATCTTCCACCTAATCTTCTACTACGATCGCAGAGGGATACCCAGGACAGGGCACCGATCTATCACTGAGCACTGTAAAACTAATTACCATGACAAAATAAACTTAACAACATGCTGTTGAAAATAGCTTCATGTAACCTGTAACAACTGGTGACTGCTTATTACATATATTGTGTGAATGCTATTTGGCTATTTTTATATATTGTGGGCACTTATATTTTTTTTTACATAATCATTACTAGCTATTTGATTTGGACTGTGTCACCTGTTATAATTACTGTTGTTTATTTTAAAAGTTTGTTTGATAACCAGTTACTCCTGTTTAGCTTGATCATGTTTGGAGTGTTTCAGCTTTGCTCTTCATAACACATATCCGGTATTAAAAGCACTATATAAATAAGGCCCATTAAGCACTGTTGCTGATATCTATTCTATATATATATATATTTTTAGTACATTAATGTTCTCATTTCCCTTCTGTGCTGAAGTGTATTGCGGAGCCCCCCCCCCCCCCCCCCCCCCCACACACACACACACACACACAGTGCCAGGAAAAGATCCTTGAATCCGGAAATAAATCCGGGTCTGTGACAGTAATTAAATCATTAATAGCAATAACTTTTTCTATTTCTATATAGTGTATGTGTATTAGTGTGAGTGAGTGTGTGCACAGTGATAGATTGGTGCCCTGTCCTGGGTATCCCCCTGCGATCATAGTAGAAGATTAGGCGGAAGATAATGAATGAAGATAATCCCAGGGCCCCAATCTATCGCTGGACACACTCACACAGACACAAACACACTTCATATGGGCAAATTTAAACATTAAATTCACCTTGAATCCATATATATATATATATATATATATATATATATATATATATATATATATATATATATATATATATATGTATAGGATGTTTATATATACCATATATAGAGACCACATAATTAAACCTAGACCAAATACAAATATTTTTCACGTACAAAGGTTATATGTGACCACCAGGATACCCAGGATATACCCATCAGCTTGCCCACATATAAGCTTGTAAGGCATAATATTATATATACTGTGTATATATACTGTGTGTGTATATATATATATATATATATATATATATATATATATATATATATATATATATATATATATATATATATTAATGTGGTATATGTGGAGGTTAAAAAGGAAGAGAGAGAAACAAACAAAAAAAAGCCTGAGAGGATGATCTGGTAAGCAGGCAGGTGTGCTGTGCAGCTGTGTGTGTGTGTGTGTGTGTGTGTGTGTGTGTGTGTGTGTGTGTGTGTGGTCAGATGGGAGTCTGGATCCCAAAGTGTCTGGCCTTCTCTTCCTGGCGGAGATACTTTCATAGGACTTCTTTAGGCTGATTAGCCTGGGGCCAGCCCGTAGGCCTCTGCTCAATCCCCATGGCATTCATTAACTCACAGACTTGGTCATTAAGCAATTATAGGTAGGTGACAACGTACATGGTAGGTCTCATTCCCAGCCAATTATCTATAATGTACTGTATATCTTACAATACCCTGTGTAAAGTTAGTTGCATGGCAGTAAGTGTGGAAAGAACAAAGGATTCGTTTTAATTCTCTCTTTAGGATTAAACTAATTAAAATGCAGAATGTAAGTGATTACCATTAATACAGCACTACATTGAGTTACAGTTAGAAATAGATTGGCAGCAGACAGAGCTCTAATTGAGCTGTTTTCAGCCACTGTTAAACAGGCGCTGGCACGGCACGAGTGGAGGTGAATGATCTGCAGTTGTGTCTTTATAACATGCTAATTAGGCCTTGGAATTGAAATTACAACAGTTGGGCTCTCATTTGCATAGGGGTCATGTTTAGCTAATGCGTCTCTTGTTGGAACAGACAGGCAGCAGGACTGTGGTTAAACCTGACCCACTGACATTTCCCGTGCCAAATTATGCACAATGTGTGAATTAAATTAATTAGACAATTCATTAAGAAATATTGCTTGCGGAAATTACTGTAATATTTAGTTATGTGAAGTAATTTTCTTTCATTGTTGGAGCTAATTTGTTTCATAACATTTCCTGCGGTAGTTTCATTTCTGTGTTAACTATGATGTATGCAATTTGTTAGTGCTTTAATTAATTCAGATTAGGGTTTTTTTTTGTTTTACTGAATGTGCAGCTTGTTTGGACAGATGGTACCCATCACGGAGACCTTTTACACAATTAATTTGAAATCAATTACTTTTCCCCTCATTTTCTGTAACTTATACATAACGCTTGTATGGGAAATGGAAATGCTGTTACCAAGGATGGTGGCTGGCTGCACGCCGGTCTAATGGCTGATCATCATCCCCTCTGGTGAAGCAGCAGTCATTGGAGCGACTTCATTCATTTACAGCCGCTGGCTCCATAATACACCGCTGTTTAGATAGCTTTCTCAATTAGCCCTGGATTGCTGCTCATGTAGAGAGATTAGGGATCTGTTATAAGAGCCTGGGTTACTTTTACACAGAGCTTTGTGCTCAGCTATGTGAATCTAATGAAAGATAGACATTTGATAACCTCTGAGGATTTTTGGTCAGTGAAAGCAAAACTTGTAATAAAGTATATTGTGTTCTCTGTAAACCAGTTTAAGAAAAGCTTTATTTTAATATAATTTTATTTAAAAATAGTTTTTTTCTATTAAAGTCAATATTTAATAACAAGTGACAATTGGACATTTTTTAACATTTCAGATTAAGCTCATAAACATGTCATTCTGTCTTAAAATGTGAAAATGTGCTCACATACCTAATTGAATCACTACCCAAAGTCTTTGTATAGAAGTCTTTGTTATATCACATGTGGAATGTTAGTAGTGGTGGTTCAAAAGAGGGATGATAAATATTCACTTTCGCGCGCGACCCTAGTAGAGGATAAAGCAGAAGATAACGGATGGATGGCTGGATGGATAGATAAATACTGACCAAAAAGGTCTTACACCAAGAAGGTCCTTGGTCCAATTTCTTGGCAAGAGGAATGAAGTACTGAACTGGGCAACTAACACCATGCACACAAACATGCCTTTTCTCTGAGACTGATATAAATATACAGATATGATATTTAATAATTACTAAATGGTAAATTTATGTTGACAGTCAGCAGTCTATAATTAAAAATGATGCTTTGGACATTTTTGTCATTGTAACTACATAATAAATGTGAATTAAAGATTTAAAAAATGTATACCACATTTTAAAAAAATGAATTAAGCTTTAATGAAGTTTTCTCATGGTTCTGAAGTACTATGAAAGTGAATACAGGGCCACTTTGTACAATTTCTGACGGATCCTGTTAAAACCACAAGATGGAGCCTTTGTTCTGCTTATTGTGCAGCATCACATACAGTACACAAGAAAACAACAAATTAGTATAAAACAAATACTGATGAAGACTTATGTGGCCAAAGTCAGTGTTCTTTTTTAAATCGTAATATTTTGTTTGCTTCACATATATTGCTATGCATTAACACTATTATTTTATTTGTAGCGGTTTAATGAGATTTAAGAGAAATTACAAAATCTTTAATAATATAACACAGTGCTCCTACATCTAATATTATATAGTATATACGTTTATATAACATTTTTATTGCTAGAAAATTTTACTTTCTGATATTTGAATGATTCTACGTGTATAAACCATGGTGGTCACATGCGACTGAAAGACCTCTCAGTAGCACTCGGTATGAGATGGATACAAGATCTTTTTCTGGTCCTGAAAATCAGAGTAGGTTGTTTGTCTGAAGACCGTGGCAGAGTTTGGCATCGCTGCCTAGTTAAATGTCACTAATTAATGAAAGCTGGCTGGAGTGTGGGCAGTACTGGCTCTGGCCTCTCTCATGCCCCCCAGCCTGCCTGAAGCTTCACAGTCATTCTGCTTCCTAATGTCCAAGCTAACCTGAATCTCAATGCTTAAGCCAAATCGACTCTCATTTACAATCAATCCTAACCGTTGGTTTCCAAGCCTGAATCCAAATGCAACAAACTAACTGCTATTTCCTGACTGTTAAAACCCAGGCAAATATAAAGAACGTACATCAAAGTCATTCTGACTCATAAGGTCTGAGCTAATGTGATGCTCATTTTTGATGATTTATTTATGCCTCAGCTAAGCTGAATATGAACATCTGCCTTACCCTGAAACTCAGTGACTAAGCTAAACTTTATACCAGGCAGTAATTATGCACCCACACTTCTTAAGTTAAACATTTTAATACTTAAAATTGAATGGCATTTACATTTAGCTTGTAATTTAATTTACCAACCGCAAAGCGACCTGTCTAACAATGACAGGGCAATTGAATTGCTGACCATCCTGCCTCCTAGCATTATGTGATAGATTTGTTTAGTCATTTTTACATCGACTTGATTTCCAGTTCCCAAACTATAAAGAGTTGAAGGTTCAGTAAAGCTTGCTTTCAATATCCAAGTAAAGTATTTAAACCAACTTACAGTATCTTTACTGCCCAAGACAAACTGCCACCTGCTCATGCTAACCTGAATCCCAACAACAAACCAACATCAAGTAAATCCATTTTAATGTGACATTATATGAAATGAATCTTCCTCATCAAGATTGTAGTGCTTAAACTGTGATTTAAATACCCATGTCAAATGTTTACATTTGGTCATTTAGCAGACGCTTTTATCACAGTGACTTATAAATATCCTGACTTTTTTTGTGGTCAGAAGGTCAGGGTTGGTAAGGGCCTTGCTTAAAAAAAAACACATGTTATTTCAGTGGCCCTGGGATTTGAACCCACAAACTTCTGATTCATAGCCTAACACCCTACCCACTGAGCTGCCATGCACTCATTTCAAATGATTCATAATTTATTGTCATACAATATTTGCTTGAAATTGGCGCATGGTTGTAAGATGAACCAATAAATAACTTTAGTTTCTGATAAGGCTAGGTTTCAAAAACAATTGCGATGCTCAGACCAAGTCAAATATAATGGCACACTTACATAAAATTAGACATTAGTCGACCCCAAATTCCAAATGTGCTCATTAACCTGAATTGGTTAAGCTTGGTTACAAACCAAAGTTCTGTAGATACTGTTAGTCTATACCAGGTATAGATCATAATTAAATAGCCATGTCCAGTTAATTTAAGAGTTAGAATGATTCCTTACTCACTTTTTCCAATGGCATGCCGGGCCAGATTACACATGGCAGTTTTGAGGAACTTGACTCCCTTTGTTAAATTTGTATGAGACCTATTGGCAAACACATTTTTTTATTATCATACAGCCAAGGAGATGAGCCCACATTGTGTCTAAATTAACTTTCTCTATTTGCCAGTAAATGAAATCAATTCCATCCTTTATGCTACTTTTTCATGTGCCTTTTGTCTTGTTGCTGAATCTTTTCTCCCTCTCTCTCTCATTCATCTGTTTTGCCCTTTCCTTGATCTGATAGCATTAAACATATAATTAAGTCATAAAGGAAGGTGCTGATGAGCGTCGCAGATGGTAATTGCGTCCTACATTTGAATGAAATGATATGCATTGCCACAATTTACAGCCTGCTGCTCATATTTTATTCAGCAACCTTTTATCTCTCTTCCCTCCAAATTATTCTGCAATAAATTTAGACATCTTATCAATAGAGGGAGTGATAGTGGCAGGAACCAGGAGAAGGGTGGCTTGTGAAAGAGGAATGCGTAAGAGAGAGATAGAAATAAAAAAAAAAAGTGCAACCTGTGAATGTACTGGATGCACAGTTTCAGATTATTTTCCATAATAAAAGCTTTATCGAGTTGGGAGTAAAACAGCTGAGGTGGACGATACAAAGAGCCATTTGTTTTGATGACAAATCAGGTTGCAAAAACATGAGAGGTTTTTTTTTAGGTATAATAATTATTTTGTCATGAAAACACTGTAATATTTAAAGGCGGACAGTTTGCTATCAGAGAAGCCCTGTTTAAATTAAGTTATGACCACAAACAGTCTTTATGCACCCCATAAAAATTCTTCCCTTGCAATGGAAATAGAGTGTCAAGTAAAGTTATAAAACATATAATCAAATTAACTACTGATTGTTATGCTATGTTAATATTACCTTAATTAATAAAGCATATTAATAAAGCCTCTGTATCATATGTGCAAAATTTGTTTCATTTTTTTCCTCTTATATGTCTGGTACATAACAGAAAATTAGAATTCATCTTGTGTATATAGATTTCTATTTCAAAAATATTTGTGTTTTAAACTTTTTTTAATTGCTAAATGTCTTTTTCACCTTTTGCTAATGTAACTTGCTGCTGAGAATGAATTGGAAATTCTACGTGTAGAAAATAAAGGTGGGACAAATAAAGGTTTATATTATCTTATCTCATCTTATCTTATCTTAACTTATCTTGTCTATTGGTCAATTACTTTTTGTTCAGATTGAATTTGCATCTTCACATTAAAAATTGCAAGTGACTCATACTTGTCTTTTTAAAATTGGAATTGGACTTTGCAAAGAATTGTTGTTCATGTGCAAAGTATCACATGCAGTTATTAATATAAATATATTATTGAATAATACATCATAATTATGCCATGTTTAGACCTAACTATGGTCTAGAAACTATATATATATATATATATATATATATATATATTACTTTTGTTCTATTTAAAATACTAAAATTTAAATTTTATTTTTCTGTCTCACAGTCTGCTCTGCATTCTACTTTGACTCAAACCTTTAAAAAAAAAAAGATGTAGAATATGAGAAGACAAATGCATTGCAATGTGCATTGGTGTATCATACAATGCTATTGTAGTTAAAACAAAATTCTGTGTTACAATTCAATAATTTACCATTAAGATGGGTCAGTTGATGTCATCATAAAATTTTCAAGAATTCGCATGTTTTCGGGTTTCCTTATGATTATTCACTATTTAATTTTGATGTCTAATATTAATATACTATTACTAATACACAACATAAATAAATTATTGTTATGAGCCAGAGACAGAAGCATTAAGATTAACCCATATTTGAGAACTTGTAAGATATTAAGACATAGAGAGAGAGAGGGGGAGAGAGAGATAGATAGATAGAGAGAGTGAGAGAGAGATTCATTCATTATCTCCCGCTTTATCCTCTATTAGGGTCGTGGTGGGGTTCCCCATGCCCATCCAGGGGAGAACGTCTTGGGCGCTGGGCAGATAGACCCAGGACAGGGCGCCAATCCATCGCTGGGCACACACTCACTCACACACAACACACTCTATATGGGGCAATTTTGAGAATTCAATTGACTTGATCCATGTTTTTGGACTGTGGGAGGAAACCAGAGAACCCGGAGGAAACCCAAGCAGACACGGGGAGAACATGGAAACTCCACCAAGATGGGGATTCGAACCGGGAATCCCTAGCGCTGAGAGGCGAACGTGCTAACCACTAAGCCATCGTGCCGCCTGAGAGAGAGATTAAAATACATATTAAAGTTAAATTAGTATAGACCATAAAATCTGAAATCTGAATAATTAAACAATCACTGTGTAATATAATACTACAGCATCTAGAATGTCACTGATTGTCACACAATTTATACTAACTAGATTTGAATTCAGACTTTTTTCTTATTACCTATGCAACTATTCTGTTATTCAGCATGTTTTAGAAGGTTAAGGCACTGTACCCAACAGGACACTAAAACATTTTTTTTTCTGAGGAGGCACAGTCCTGTTATTTCACAGAGCTTTGAAGGAAGACATAGAGGAATAAAAGCACAGACAAAATTCTGACTGATAGAATTAGGAGCAGTGGGAAGCTGAGATTTACACTAAAATTCAAGTATACAACAAAATATGGCAGAGAAATAAAATGCCACTGCAATATGTTAGTTTGGCTTTTGGCAGCCTCATCAAGGTTAAATTATGAACAGATCAAAGTACTGGCAATGTTTTGGCAAGGTGACACGTTAAACATGCCGAAGTTAACCATTCAGTCATGCTTTTGAGTTGGTACACATCTTCCCACCTTTTAATACATTCCAAGGCATGTATCTGGTTCTGCTTTTTGTACACATTAACCACAGGGCCTTTTTGTTGTTGGGTAGTGGATTATCTATGCTGCTTCCCTGGAGGAACCTGTTTAAGCACGATGGCCCTCTCTGCTCTGCTATGTCAAAATCCCAAAAGGTCTCTTAGCCTTATCCTATGCCACATTCTGTTATATTTATGCTTTTTTAAACAAGACATTGATTACATCTCTTCCCATATTAGATCTCATGACTTGTGATTGTCCTTCGTCCATAGCAGACATTTTTTCTAAACTTTTCTGCCTACTTCCCATTGACCAAGTCTGTAGGTCTGTAGCCAGTTGAGACTTGAGAACGCTATTCTCCTTCCCCAGATCCCCCGTGCCTGGCTGGAGTTGTCTGATACTTGAGAAGGAGTAACAAGGCCAATATAGGTTTAAATCTCATGTTGTTGTGACCTGCCAAGCACTTGCACGGTGCCAGCTGGAAGGCTTTTCTCTACAAGAGGAGGATAGGGAGGAAGCATAGGGATCAGAAATGGAGAAAGGGAGGGAAAAGAGGGGAGCGCACTAGGTCTTGTGGAATTGTGCTTTGGCACCTCGGGTTCCGAGCCGTTAGTCGGGAGTCTGCTCCATTACCTTTAAGTGTGCGTGCTTGTGTTTTAATCGCCCTGCAGCCTTTTTTCCCCCAGAAAGAAATACGATTTGGCCCGTGTGGTTATCGATAGCGCTACTGCAGTCACTTTTGTAGCTGTTAATAGAGTGGAGGAGAGAGAGTGTGAGAGGAAAAAAAGATAATGTGTTTGATCGATCAGCTTGAACAAATTTCATTTGTTAAATCAATAATAGTTTACAGTTGACAGAGCTAGATAACTACATTTATTTCCTTTTACTGATTGAAGCTTTCTCAAAGAGAGAGACAGAGATAGGTGAGCTGAGTTTACCTGTATACGGCAGCATGCACCGAGACCCTTCTGGTTGGTTATTGCCAGCAATCTTTATATAAAACTAATATCAGCATGTACTGAATTGCTGTGGGCTACATGTACACAAAAGCAATCTGATATAGGATGCAGGGCTTTCGGTTTCTGCTGTATTAGAATGTGAAAAATAACAATTCGGCACATTGCTCAAGGAGTATCCATTTCTCTAGTTTTTGTATTTGTAGGGAGAATGATTGGATTGTGTTCAGGCCAAATATGTTATGCTTCTCTGTATGATGTAGTGAAGGAATATTACAAAAGTGGGAGGCAAAATGACAAAGAGCTGGGAAATGGACTTGTGTGGATGTGGATAAGCGTGTTTAGGAGAAACAGAGGGTTATACTCTCAACCTTTGTACTGTGCTAGCTGGCTTTCATGGGCTTGTGCAGATTGCCCGCAGTCACAAGAGCCCTTATGTCCTAATGCTTGCTGATCGGAGACCTGTGCACCTCCACAGACAGGAAAAGAAAGCTAGTCCATACAGATAAACATTTAAGGAAGGAGCATAAGCCTCAGGCAGGCTCGTTCCTTTAGTAGAAGATAGAATGGAAATCCACTGCGACCTCCACAAGCAGTCCATCTCAAAAACACTATAGTAATGTTTTATTAATTCATTAATTAATTATTTTCCACTTAATCCTCTACTAGGGTCAGGAGGGGTCGGGGGGGTTCCCAATACCGATCCATGGGAGAATGGTTCAGGCGCTGGACAGGTACACACAGGACAGGGTGCCAATATATCGCTGGGCACACTTATTCACACACACACACACACACACACACGGACACACAGACACACACACACAAACACAAATTTGGATCATTCAATTTGTTTTAATCCATGTTTTTGGACTGTGGGAGGAAACTGGAGAACCCTGAGGAAACCCACGTGGACACGGGGACATGGAAACATGGAAACCTCACCCATATTAGGATTTGAACTGGGAATCCCTAGCACTGAGAGGCAAACGTGCAAACCACTAAGCCACCATGTCACTCATAATGTTTAATTTATTTTCTTAATTAAAAAAAATGCATATAAGTAGCAACACATTATTCCTTATAATTTTTCCAGAAAATGTCAACTTTAGCAAAATATGCTGTATTTTTTCATTTTAATTATCTATTTGAACTTCGTTTCACATTAATTAACATTCATATTTGTCTTTCCATGTCCCCTTACACATCAACAAACTATAGTCTTAGTAAATTACTTATGATTAATACATTGGAAATTCCTCATGTACAAGTTCATTTTTCAAATGTTTATAAAGTGGAGTAATCTACATCATTTGGGTAAATTGGAAGTGTATCTGTGGCAGCATGTCGCATATTGGTTACCACATCTTAGTGCTGGGCAGCCAGGTTTGAATCCCGATCTTGGTAGAGTTTTCATGTTTGCCCTCTGTCCGCATATGTTTTCTCTGGGTTCTCTGATTTTTAAAAAAACATGGATTCCAGGAATCCATGAATTGGCTGCTCTACCCTAACTTAATTGCCCCTATGTAGTGTGTGTTTCTGTGTGAGTAAGTGTGGCGTATTTGCCCAGTGCCCATTGTCAATGGGCATGAGGAACTCATAATAACCCAAGATAATGAGAGGAGATTAAGTTTATCTGTGTCAATATTTTAATCCATTCCTCTTATCCAGAGGCCTTCTTGCCTCCTTGTTTAAAATTCTGCCAAAATCTAAATGAATCAGCAAGACAACTCAAAATTAGTCTTGTATATTATTGAGAGTAATTTATAAATTTCTGAATGCCATGTATATTTAAATAATAATATTCAATAATAACCACAATTGGACCACTCATACCTTTCAGGAAAGATAAGTATCTTGTATTTTGTTGCATGAGAGAGTGATGCACTTTGGTGCTCAAGATGAAGAGGAAAATTTACATGAAGATATTGTAGACTACAGGTTGGAAATGAAAGCTTGGGAGCAAACTGGTCTACCAAATAAACAATGACCCAAGACTTTAAAACAACACAGAAATGGAAATGAAGTATTCCTCACAATGCCAGATAATTTATGTGCAAATCTAAAAAATAGTGTGTCTTGACAAAGAAACATTGGAAATATGTTGTGCTTGTGTTTTGTCAAAAACAGACATTGAAGTCCATCTTCCAGCAATGAAGAAGAAAATCTAGACTGTTACCAATAAAAAGTGGGTCATGGGTCATATGCATCTACACTATGGACAAAAGGTACTGAGACACTTAAATCAGTGACTGAATTCATTCAATCACACTGACACAATTGTAATAAGCATTTTGAACTCCAATAATGTCCATTCCATTTGTAAAACTGTGCCAATTAGTACTTATTGTTCAAAAAACATTACAAAGTGTAATATAAAGAATAGTTGATGTGGATCTTTTCATGTATTTTTTTAAAGGAATACAATTTTTTTTGTTTTACAATTTCTAAGATCTTTAGAAATTTGTAAGTGTAAAATACATATTGCAGAATGGTATATTGGCCCACTAGAAAGCACGGTGGTGGATCTGTAAATTTTTGCTGCCTATATTTATTTACTTTTGGCTTGGACAAAACATTTTCACATATACTATATGTATTCATGAGCTCCACCAGAAGTTAAATGTTAAATTAAATCCTAACTGACTCAGCTATAAAGGTTAAAATAAGCCTAAATTTAAATCCCTCAGTGGAATCATGATTTAAAGCACGTCATAGAATTGAAGAGCTTTAGATTAGTAGTTATACCTAGATTAGACAAAGGAGACAAACATTTTATTGCTTTACCCTTTCTGTCTACATTCTGTTACACAAATCTGCCTGATTTTACAAAGTGCTAAGTATCTTAGGGGCAAGAGATGACCGAATGCCCCTCCCTTTGTCCCTGTGCATTTAGCCTTGGCCCAGGGTGAATGCTGGCTTGAGCTGCATATTGTTTTTGTTCATTTGAATGAGGGCAAATGTCAGATTTCCATGGCTTAGGGCTGCTTGCATGTTGGATGATCCAGTGACTGGTGCCTGAGGTAGTGTGGTCGCTCTTGGTCCTTCCAGGTCAGTGTGAGTCGTGTGGCACACTTGGGCCATTATTGACCTTTTGACAGAGCAGAAGGAGACTGCATTGTTCCCAGGGCTAGAATAATCACAGAATTATCTCATGGTGCGGAAATCTCAAGTAATTAAAATTCTAATATTTACACGTAAATTATCCTTTAACTATAGAAGTATTTTGTTGGTACCTTAGGTATAATTGAAATATCTATTCAATGGAACTAAATAGTTTTATTTAATTAAATTATACTGAATTTCTTATTGAAAAATGTTTATTTTATTATTAAAAATAATAATGAATAAATATGACAATTTAAATGGAACCACTTTTGGTAATGATAAATATTTTAATCCATATGTGCCTATTATTCTATCATACATGTACTTAATGAGCAGTGAGATTTAGGCAATTGTATTATTTACCTTCAGGAGTTCCATGTGGATGATATACAGTATGTTTAATTATGTGTCAGTAATGGCACTTCAACATGAACTGTTTTTTTTTATCTAGTATGATTCAAGACGGGTGGCACGGTGGCTTAGTGATTAGCATGTTCGAATCCCAATCTGGGTGGAGTTTCCATGTTCTCCCCGTGTCCGCGTGGGTTTCCTCTGGGTTCTCCAGTTTCCTCCCACAGTCCAAAAATATGGATCAAGGTCAATTGAGTTCTCCAGAAATGACCCATATAGTGTGTGTTTGTGTGAGTGAGTGTGTGCCCAGCAATAGATTGGCGCCCTGTCCTGGGTGTATCTGCCCAGCGCCCAAAACGTTCTCCCCCCCACCCGTGACCCTAATAGAGGATAAAGCGAAAGATAATGAATGGATGGATGATTCAAGACTCTTCAATATCGTGTGGAGAAATGTTGTGCTCAGTGACATCCTAGCAGTAAAATCCATGGCAACATTTTATACAACTGCAATACTCTAAGTCTGTTCTTTGTTATTTTGAAGTATATATTTAGTTGATTAACAAACCAGAGTAAAATGGTGCAGAATTTGCAGCACTGCAGCTTAATAGCAACATTGTATGAAGTTGGAAAGCTGGGGTGGAGGGGTGGTATCCAAATGTAATCTAATGTTATCCCTATGTAGCATTGGTTACTTTTAGGAACATACTTTTTTATGTCCGTTTCTACTTTGTGCTTGCCCTTCACTGTTGAGCTCATGCCATCCTATTCACCTTGTCTACAGTACCAGTTAAAAATTTGAACATACCTCATTTTTGCTTCTCGTATTGTCCATTGTATCATTTTCACTTACTGTAAAGATGGATTTTGTAGTTCCACAATTCCAGACACAGAGCAGTTATTATTTGGTTGGTGCATAATTTCCAACCCAGCTGTGTCACTGAGGTGTTTAAATAAAACTACAGCAGCACTGCTGCACTAAAACTGCTCTGTAGGCAGAAATAATTTATACTAATGCAGGTTTATTAAAATTCTTTTTTAGAAAGCAGTGGAAAAGTTTCTCAAAAGAAGTTGCAAGTGTAAATTGCTGACACCAAACTGGTTTATAAAATGTTAAAAGATTTGTTATCTGTACTACTAAACTAGCACATTATATATATTTATATTATATATATATATATATATATATATATATATATATATATATATATATATATATATATATATATATATATATATATAATTTTCTTTAATTTATTTTTATTTTATTCTCCACGATGCTCACGATGATGTTAAATATAAAGCTATAAAGCAATGTTTAAATTAAAACTACAAAAATGAATAAATTAATAAAAGTTGATAATTTTCCATGTTGCTGTTATTTTTGTTGTAATGTTGCTTAAATACACCTGTTTTGAGGCACATGATCTTCCTCTTTTCTAGTCACAGCACGGCACAAAACAGATCAAATGCAATTGTATACTTTCGGAATGAGTGAGCAGAGAAAAGGAAAAAAAGAGGGGCTCTGAGCATCAGTGCCGCTGTCTCAAAAGTGTTTACAAGAAACACAAAAAAGAACGAGGCAACTCAGAAAGTGCCAAAGGCCTAGCTTTTGAGTACAGCGTATTACGTTATTAATTAAAGCGCAAGTCGGCTTTCCCCCGTCACTGCTTGTAGCCTGTGGGTACACAGTGCAGCACAGTTGATTGAATCAGGTACCAGCAGGCTAGCATTTTGTATATTGTGCTTAAAGGGCTGAAGGGGATTTTTGCGTTGCGCTATTACTGCATGAAGGCGAAGTCTTTTTCAAAAGCTGCTGAAAGCTGTCAACATCAACTACCGCTATCCAGAACTTGCTTTAGATCGGATTTACACCACGGCTGAGAGATCTGTTCTTGCTGTGTTCCAGGTTTAAACACAGACTTCTCACTGCAGTTCCTAAAGACATGCACTTCGGGATTTTATCTTAACCCTGAGTGCCAACTGTGCATCACACAATTACTAATATTAAAATGTATCATTCATTTGCTAATTAGGTGGATTGTGGATCGAAAAAATATATAAATAAATACAAATCAAGCAAGTAATGATTACATGCATCTCTCAACAATGGGCATCCAGGTTCGAATCCATATTTGGGTGGAGTTACTTCTGGGTTACTTCTGTGTTTCAGTCAAAAAACATGGTTTCAAGGTGAATTGGCTGCTCTAAATTTTCCCTATTTAGTGTGTGTGGGCGGCACGGTGGCTTAGTGGTTAGCACGTTCGCCTTTCAGCGCTAGGGATTCCCGGTTCGAATCCCCATCTGGGTGGAGTTTCCATGTTCTCCCCGTGTCTGCGTGGGTTTCCTCCGGGCTCTCCGGTTTCCTCCCACAGTCCAAAAACATGGATCAAGTCAATTGAATTCTCCAAATTGCCCCATATAGAGTGTGTCTGTGTGAGTGAGTGTGTGCCCAGCGATGGATTGGCGCCCTGTCCTGGGTCTATCTGCCCAGCGCCCGAGATGTTCTCCCCTGGATGGGCATGGGGAACCCCACCGCGACCCTAATAGAGGATAAAGCGGGAGATAATGAATGAATGAATAGTGTGTGTGAGTGAGCGCACCCAGCGATAAATTGGCGCCCTGACCTGGGTGTATCTGCCTAGCTACTTTCTCCCCTAAATGGGCATCGGGAACTCCCATGTGACCTTAGTAGAGGATTAAGTGGAAAGTAATGAGATGAGATATTATCTGTGGCATTGCATGCATGTAAAAATGAAACAGTTTAGTTGCTTGGCAGGCATTCAAATTCTGATCTGGGTGAAGTTTCATAGTTCTCTATGTGGTCGCGTGGGTTTCCTCTGGGTTCCTTCCACAGTCCAAAAACATGGTTTCAGTATGAATTTGCTTTCTAATTTCTCCTATATATTGTCTGGATTTGTGCGCCCAGCGATAGATTGGCGCCCTGTCCTGGGTGTATCTGCCCAGTGCCCGAAACACCCCCCCCCCACCACCACAATCCTAATATAGGATTAAGCGGAAGATAATGAATGAATCAATGAATGCATAGCATATGTAAACCCCTCGTGGGCGGCACGGTGGCTTAGTGGTTAGCACGTTCACCTCTCAGCGCTAGGGATTCCCGGTTCGAATCCCCATCTGGGTGGAGTTTCCATGTTCTCCCCGTGTCTGAGTGGGTTTTCTCCCACAGTCCAAAAACATGGATCAAGTCAACTGAATTCTCAAAATTGCCCCATATAGAGTGTGTTTGTGTGAGTGAGTGTGTGCCCAGCGATGGATTGGCACCCTGTCCTGGGTGTATCTGCCCAGCGCCCGAAACGTTCTCCCCTGGATGGGCATGGGGAACCCCACCGCGACCCTAATAGAGGATAAAGCGGGAGATAATGAATGAAAGGATAAACCCCTCGTCCCACAGAATGGCCTAAACACCCTGGATTGGTCATTATTCCTTAGAAGACACACAGTATATATATATATATATATATATATTAGCACTTAATTTATTACCAATACATTTATTTGTGGTAAAACATACAAATAACTGCTTATTTAGACTTATTTATGTGACGGTACACACTCCTTTCCCCCTGTCTCTCCAGGAAAATATATATTTTAAATTCTTGCCAAAAATAGCTTTTTAGAGGCTCTTTTAAAGTTTTCTGACTTGGTCCACCATGTCCACTTACATTTTCTTACATATTTTAACAGATCCATCTTTATATAATTTCATTTTTGTTCTGAATGTTTAGTGCCCACTGGCCGACGCATGTTTTGTTGGCTGGTAGACCAGGTGTGCTGTACAATCAATGGACAAATGACATTATTTTCACTGAAATGCTTTTAAAGAGTCTTATAAGCATAACCACCATCTTATGTGGAATCATTTCCTTTTCTTTCTTTATTCTCCTTTGACTCATTAATGCCTGGAGTTTATGTCATGGAAACGGACAGAAAAATCCCTCCATTAGTCTCTCCTCTGCTGCTCATTATGGCACTGTCCTGGCGAGCTGTGAATATGTACTGTTCTAATAAGCAGTGTGACAGAATGAAGGCACTGCTAATTGGTTTTAATGCCGGCCGTGGCTGAGGTAGCAGTGTGGCCACGCAGGACAATGGTGGTCATAATGAGAAAGGGATGCACGGCATGCTCGAGACTCTCCCAAGTCCATAAGAGTACTGTTAGAACAGTTCGTCATTGCAGGCAGGGGCGGGAATATATTTATGGGGTCCATTTCTATGTGTCTCCATCCCTCTGCATTTTTATAGCACTTTCTTTCACGTTTCCCTCTTTTCTTTTTTCTTTAAAATCTGATTGACCTCACTGTGTCTCTCTTCAATATAATGTTGCTCAAAGTGAAAAGACAGCTGAAATATCACCGTCTGCCCTAGGCTCATATGTTTCTCTTTCTGCTGGAGGTTCATCAAGCGGCTGCCTCCTCCTCTACGCTCCTCATGTCTCTCTGTGGCTCTGCGGCTAGCCACAGTGCCGCAATTTCTGCTGGCACATGCAGATTGCCGGGTTAATTAGGTCCTAATCCCAGCGAGCTCCCCATATATTAAACGGCACACTCTCTAATGGGATGTAATGAATTAAAATACAGCCCAGACAGGTGATATATGAGCTCAGACAAGGCTGAGGAATATGGACAGTGAACGAATGAATGAAAATTAATGAATGTTAGTAGAACAGTGAGTGAGAGGGGAAGCAAAGGTGTGAGTGTCATTGTAAGATTGCACATGAACGTTTGCTCAGATGGTTGAAAAAAGATCAGGATGTGGTGATATGGATGGCAATGCCCAGGTCAGAGTTGGCAGGGAGGTGTGTTGGGTGGAGCAGCAGCCTGTGTGGGGGACAGATAACCAGACTGCTGATTTTAAACCCACAGCAAACAATAGGACCATTCCCTGCCATGCCCCACTGCACAACAATGCCCACGCTCAGATGAAGGCTGAACGCACACATCACAAACAAACAGGCCGATCCAAAAAAGCCTATTGTCTATGAGCTGGCAGCGCCGCTCATATGCACCTTTTACCAAAACCTTGCATTCCCTTAAGTTACACACAAAGTGTGGAGAGGTGTTCTGGAATGTACAGTGGTGGTGAAAAGTTTGTGAACTCTTAGAATTCTCGATATTTGTGTATTTTCTAGCTTTCATACAAGTTCTAAAAGTCAGATAAATAGCACCAAGTAAAGAATATGACTTAGGCATTTATTTACTAAGGTAAATGACATGACATGCCGATGGCAAATAGTACATGTCTGTGAGGTATACATCTTTGTGAAGCACTAAGATTATCAGATTATTTAAAGATAATATTAGAGTCAATTGTAGTCTATTCAGTTCTGATTTTCACAACATATGTCTTTGGAAGTGTATCATGGTACAAGTGTATCATTGTACAAGTAAATACATTACTTAGATGCTACCAATCCACAGCTGGAAATATTTATTTAAATGTACCCAATGTCCTGACATGGAATATGCTGGTATTTAGTTATAGATAAAAAGATAGATAAAGTATTTAGCAGTCGCAGGTACATAAAATATAATACAGCACAGTAATAATACAATAATAAAATAGGACAAAATTAGTACATGTAATTAGGGGGTGGCACGATGGCTTAGTGTTTAGCATGTCCACCTCTCATCTCTCCCAATATTGTTGGAGTTTCCATGTTCTCCCCGTGTCCATGTGGTTTTTCACTGGGTTCTCCGGTTTCCTCCCACAGCCCAAAAAAATGGATTCATTGATGCTCTGTCCTGAGTGTATATGTTCTACCTTGGTGGGCATGGGGAATCCCCCCACCCCGGCCCTGTCAGAGGATCAAGTGGAAGATAATAAGGGGGTGAGTGAGAGTAAGAATGCAATTATGCCTATCAGATATTAAAAAGTGTAGTAACAAACAATGAGAATTATGAATTATGAATATGTATATATTAAATTATGCACATTTATATATTGGTATATCCATCCATCCATTATCTGCATGCACTCACTCACACAAACACACTCTATATGGGGAAATTTCGAGAACTCAATTGACCTTGAGCCATGTTTTTGGACTGTGGGAGGAAACTGGAGAACCCAGAGGAAACCCAGGCGGACACGGGGAGAACATGGAAACTCCACCCAGATGGGGAATCCCTAATGCTGAGAGGCAAACGTGCTAACCATAAGCCACCGGCCGCCCCTATATTGATATATTTATATGTAATTTTTTTGTAATTTAAAAGTGTCAAAAACGAAGTATGGAGTAGAGCACACTTAAATTGTTTAAAGTGCAAAAAGTCTTGCCTTCCCCGTCCTCTAGACAGCACCGAAAGGATTCAATAGCCTAAGAGCCCTTGAAACAAAAAATATTGTTCACTTTTTGTGAAGTAGTATTTAAACAAAGTACTCCAGAGTCCATGTAGCTAATGTAGCTAATGTAGCTAATGTAGCTAATGTAGTTAATGTAGCTCAAACAATGCCACTTTTGATGGATTGATGGATTCACACCTTCAGAAATGATCTCCACAATATGTCTTTACTCAGCTTGACTCCCTAAATTGTTTCCTGATATTATATACTATAGTTGGTAAAGGACCTGCAATCATATTGAGAAACAATGTATTTAAACCGGCATTTTTTTTTTTGCTAAGTTCAGTATGAAGTGGATAACAAGTGGGACGTCTTCACACTCCAATACTAGCTTTTTCCCCTTTTGTACGAAAATACTTTATGGCATGAAGGATGCTAATGCATGGACCACATTGATACATTGCCCTCCAGTTATTCAAATTTTCGGTGGTCTACAGGATGGGAGTGTAGATGGTGGAGGCTGATGACCACTCCTGCCTGAGTGTGGAGTCTCCTGCCTGCCTGATGGTGCACAGTCAGAAGCAAAGGTACGGTGTACGGTTGGAGTGCTCTTGCACTGTCTTTATACTTCATCTTCTTTTCTTTTTATTTTTGTTATTTATAATAATAATAATTTATTATACATATAAACAGGTATAAAAATCTGGAAACCCTGGATTATTTTTTTCTATCATAATATCTACTACACACTTGTGTTGATGTAAATGCTCTTTGGTTTGAGTTCACGGCCAAGTAACAAATATTTATTGCAGGAGCCTGTCTTTCCTTTTCATCCACTGACTGTCACTAGAGGTCTGAGGCACTTTACCCAACACATGTCCTCATTTCTTTGGGTAGGTCAGGATCTGGGCTAAATGGCTTCATTACAGGGCACCTTCCCAGAGTGTTGACAGGTCCGTATACTACTGTTAATGAACACAGCAAGCAGAGTGTTTCATCCAGCCTTGCCAACGTCTTGCTGAGACATTGACCCTTTTGTTATAACTGCTAATATAGGCTCAAGAAATCAAATTTTCCAGGTGGACTGAATGTGATGTTTTCATTTCATTAAGATGAGTTATTTTTCCTTGAGGACACAATTAGGTTCTCTAATTTGTGCTTAGCAATAAAATAGTCTAGTAGCATCAGTTGAGATATACTAATTTATCAGTAATATTTAGATGTCACCATTAAAAGGAAGGGTAGGGCTTTATATATATTTATTCCTTTAGTGTTAAATAAGTCTAGAAATTCAAATTTATCCACCAAATAATTGTTTCTAGTGGAATTGATGCTATATATCTAGAATAAGTTTAGCTTTCTTGTAATATTCTTGTCCTAATAAAAAGTAAGAATATGATGGCAATAATGCATTCTTTCACTGTAATGACCTTTTGCTTATTACATATTATAACAGTGTATGTTTAAGACTTTTCAAACATTTGTGCAAACAGTTGCATATTTGAGTTTTTGTGTAAAATACTGGGTAAATTTAAGCGATATTAAAAATGTGATCTCTGGTTAAACGTTATCAATTAAAAGATGTTAATTTATTCATTCATTCATTCATTATCTTCCGCTTTATCCTATATTAGAGTCGCGGGGGGGGGGGGTTCCCCATGCCCATCCAGGAGAGAATGTTTTGGCGCTGGGCAGATACACCCAGGACAGGGCGCCAATCTATCGCTGGGCACACACTCACTCACACAGACACGCACGCATACACACTCTATATGGGGCAATTTGGAGAACTCAATTGACTTGATCCATGTTTTTGTACTGTGGGAGGAAATCGGAGAACTCGGAGGAAACCCACGCGGACACGGGGAGAACATGGAAACTCCCCCCAGATGGGGATTCGAACCGGAAATCCCAAGTGCTGAGAGGTGAACGTGCTAACCACTAAGCCACCGTGCCGCCCCGTTAATTTATTGATGACTCAAATACTACTACTATTCAAGTTATTATAATAATAATAATAAATAATATCTAATGTTAAAAAGTAAACAAATTTTGTTTTTGTTTTTAGGTTTTTACATTTTTTTTCCACCTAACCAACTGAATGAATGTTTAAATGATTGAGTGTGTCACAAGTAAAAATTTTCCACTTTTAGTCATTCTCATAATTCCCCAGTTTAAAGTGGTGTCATCATTAACATGTTGCTTACAACATTATACAGCAGTATCTAGAATACAGTGGTGTTATAAAACACATATTACAAATGTTGAATAATTCAGGCAAATACTTTTTTATTTATGTTTTGTATTGAATGCTTATGTAATTTCACTTTAAATATTTGGTGGAATAACATTTATACTCATCGGGCATTTTATTAGGTACATCTCCTCAGTTCTACACTCGTCTCATCATCCATCCACCATCCATCCAACAGAGTAACGAGGACTAACAAAATATGAATAAATATAGATGGACTATAAAATGTAATTGTAGGACTATAAAAATCAAGCTATGTGGTAAGTGGGGAAACAATAAATAAAATGACCGGTAAATGTGTGTGGAATAGCCTAGCAACTGCAATAGACTAGCAACCTGTCCAGACTGTCCTTTCATGTTATATACATTGGAAGTTAAATGAATAAATTAATGTTTTCCAATTAGATAAGTTTGCAGGTTATGCCCTTATCCTGTGTGTAATGTTAATTGACCTGACAAAGATCAGGCGTGTCATAAATTGTCTTAAAGCCGTGTGCCTTAATTCCACTGACATTTTATATAATTTTGCAGGGAAGGCTTCAAAGGCTCAGATTAGGAAGTATTAAATCAAATGTACCGGTTTAACATCAAAAAGACAAAATAATGCATCTCTATGTCGGAAGTATTAGAATTGATTTATTTAAATATTATATTTAATATTTAGTATCTTTTATATATTCAGGTATATTATGTATTATAATTTTTTTAACTAAGCACATACTTATGCACAAGTCTGCCTTTAGCACACAATTTAACGTCATCACAACCTTGTTCCAGTTACCAGCTCTCTCTCTGATGCATCTTGGATTCTTTTTAACTCAGCCTATGGTCACATCGCTTGGGCTACTGGGACTGGGCCCACACACATCGTATGTTTAGTGTGTGCTGCATGTCCCAAACAGGCCAACTGCAGTGGACTGTAAATGCCATGCTATGCTGGTGGCAGAAGTTTAGGTTAGCCATGCCTGATGAATTCACACAAGGACACCAAACAGATCAAACAGGGAAAGCAAAAAATAGCATTTCCTGTATTTCCTGACTCTAAATTAAAATATTTTCTTATAATGTGATAAATTAATGTAAAATTATAATCAAAACCAATTCCTTAGCTGAGGTATAAATATGTGATTGGTTTATATCTGTGGATGTAAATCTATAATTTGTTAATTCACTTAAACGTTAAAAAAGGTATATGTTCTGTGTTTTCAAATACAAACCTTATTCTGTTTATAAAATATTAATTGATGCATGTGACAGATTCAAAACAGTTAGTTTTGCTAGTTGAAATTTTACAATTTTTTGCTGTATACAACAATTAAACTTCTTAACAGTCTGTGCTTGATGTTGTCTGTTTCTACTCATCATGATGTACTTATCATTTTAAATAAGAAAGATCTGGACTGGACTGCAGGAAGATCAGTCAAAAATAAGCACACTAACACTTAGACCTAAGTCTTAATATTTAGTGTTTGTGTGTATTTAAACATTAACTTGTCTGAATTTTCAATGTTTTGTCCTGAGGACTTTGTTTCGACAGAATTGCATCACTGGATACAACAATGTTTAACAAAGTTCTCCCGAGCCCATGTGGCTATGTTCATTATGGTAGTATGATGATTTCGTAAACAATCCCACTGAGGGCTAAATGGTCATGCACATTCAGGAGCAGTGTCCACCCTTGGTTTTTACCCACAGACATTTATTCTGTGATTTTTTTATTTAAAATATCAACATGTTAATTGTTTAAGATTTCTAAGATATTTTAATGTTGCATTAAATAAGTAATTAAACTGACTAACTATTCTTTCATGAAGTGTGACAGTTTTTTTGATACTTAAACTTCGGTCACCAATTTAGGTCATCGGTCACCAATTTAGTTTGTCTATTAAGGAGTTTAAATGCATCAGTGGTTATTTTCTGACAGTAGTAGTTACCAGTGATACAGTCTCAGGGGGCCAAGCACTTTAGTATTACCAATTATACCTATTTGCATGTCTTCAAAAGGTGGTAGAAAACAAGAGTCATTAGAGCTTACCCATGCAGGCATGAAAAGAATGGGCAGATTCGACAAAGAATGGATGCCACATCTCATCCTTTTCTTTTTTTTTTTTTGTGGTCTGGAGTTGCAATAATTGTTGGCCAATATATTTTATTGATGGCTAAAGAATGGAATCAATGTTTAAAGTTTTCTGCAACATATACAAAAAAATTTCAAAGGTCAGAACTCTGTAGCAGCCAATTCATCAATTCAATCTTATTCATCAAGCTGCCAGCACCTTTAACAATTTAAGCCTGTGAAATCCAGGCATTGTCAGCCTGAGATATGCCCGTCCTATCAGGTAGGGAGTAAGATCTATTGGATTTGATTTGATAGAGTTCCACAAAACATTATTAAACCTCTTCACACTCATGTAATTTAGTTAAAAACACCGATCAAAGTTTTACTGTGGTTCACACACTCCTTAGTCATCTCAAGTATTCAAGTATTATTATCAAGTATTCTAAGTCATTTTTTTTTTGTCATTACAACAATATTAAGTGGTGTACTAAAATATATTATGGAACAAAACAATGTTCTCCAGGAACAAGGAACTACCCAACAAGGAACTACCCAACAACCCAACATAAAGTGCACATGTGCAATAACTTGTGCAAAACAAGAATTACGATAAATACAAGACAATATACAGTACAATAAACATTCAAGAAATGGGAGGGAACAGTACAGAAGGCCCACTAGTGGTGTGAGCCACAAAGTGCAAAAACATGTCCAATGTTATAAATGTAAACTGTGTGTTTTCAGCAGCAATTGTCTATAAATGTAAAAAAAAATGTATTAGAAGCATATTTGTCCATCTTTGATATCAGAAGTATGTGTGCATGTGTACCAGTCCTACATGAGTGCAACAATCTCTCTCCATTAGCTCCTTGTAGCTGCTCACATTTAGTACAAGACACTGAATCTGACCTAAAGGACAATCTCTGGATCTGTCCTCTCTTACCTTCACTTTATATTTCCGAAATACACACCAACTCGTTCACTGTGCTCTAGTTATGAATGTTGCCTGGTGCTTCAACCTCAATGTGGTGCCAACTCTCACTCCGTATTGTTCAGCACTGCTAAACGGTGGAACGATCTTCCCAACTATGGCTGTAATGCATCTTCAAGAAACAACTCAAAACACATATCTTCCATAAACACTTCATAAAAAGAGGAAAGACAGATAGGATAATGAGCACGTGTGATCATACTACAGTGTAGCCGGTTTCTCCCTAACTACTAGCTTGTGTTGTTCTCTTATTTGTAAGTTGTTTTAGATAAAAGCGTCAGCTAAAGGACTAAATGTAATGTAATGTAAATGTATTTACATTAAATTACATTTAGTCCTTTAGCTGACGCTTTGAATAATATAATTTTTTTTTTATAATTGCATATTCACAGCATGTTCTGTTCTCAAAAATTATAAAGACAGGATTTAGATGTTAGATGACTTTCTAACACAAACCCACTCACTTTAGAATTTAAGTGAGTCATTGGCACTTTGGGAAAAGCATACAAATTATAATTGTTACCTTTGAGCTGCCACTGACAACTCATACCTTCCAGTATCACACGTAATGGCATTCAGACCTCTCTGATCACATTTACGATAGCATATTCCATGCATTTGTAAAGCAGGTAAAGAATAAACCCACCTAGGAGAATATGTCCCTTTTTCCCCCTCGCATATTTCATTTTCTCTGTAAATCACATGTCTGTCCAAGGCAAACGTACCTGCTGTATTCTGAAAAAGGGGCGGAAAAGAGTGTGTGTGCACGTGAAAGGCGAAGAATAAAACGGATAAAGTAAAGATTATCTTTGGCACTCTCTGGCCATCTCCTGTGTGGTATGTGGAGTGACAGCTCTTTTAACTGACTGACAGGTGTCCTTTGAAATGCCGGTGAGGCGGTGTCTGTTCGGACTGTTGAAATGCATATTTCCCTGGCCTTATCGGAACGGAGCGGATGGCTCCGATAGGTGCTGTTAACATTGCAAATGGCTCTGGAATTATTCATCATCAGCCCAGGTTGGGGAGAGAAAGAGAAAGGGTGAAGTTTGATTATTCTTCTCACACAATAGATGGAGGTGCTTAATGATTTCGCTCTGGTTTGGCAGCGGTGGCGTGCTGACTTCAAGCGCCGAGTATGCAAGCGAGGGTGACACGGGTCTGGCCAAGTGTTAGTGCAAGATCATAATGTCCGGGTGCGCATTTTAATTTCTAATACATTAATCTTCTCTCAACAGATCTGCCCATGAATATTCCACGGGCTTCTTGTTTGTCACAGGGGCTGTCTTTCTTTCATCCATGGAGGTGCTTTCATTTTTAGTGAAAGCCAACTAAATGGACCTGATCAGTCAACGACAACTGCAACACAATGGTGCTGGCTAACGTTCTCCTTTTCTCCTTTTCAGGCCTCTGATAGACAATTCTGACACCTAGCCTCGGGGGACGCTTTCGGCTCCGTGGCTGCTTGAGAGACTTCCGTCGCTATATCGGTACCATAAAGGATTGTCATAGGTGAATGTATCAGTGGTTTGGAAAGAGCTAGCCTTTCTGACCTGCCCTGTCACCACAACCCAAGTGCTCACTGCATCTCTGCTGCATGACTAACAACTTGCCGGAGCTGAGATCCTATTGTACATGCATGTCCTTAAGGCCAGAATTAAAAAAAAAAATCATGCATCTATTGTTCTCTGCCATTAATTAGCATTGTTTTAGGTTCATTAGTGTGAAGTGGAGTGGTGTTTCTAATGAGCTGGGGTAGACCTCTTACAACATCCCCACCTTTGTGCAGCTGACCTAACACTAGTTTCCTGCTTTACAGGCCAAGGTTTAATGTCATACAAAGAATAAAGTAAAAAATGCAGTCACTCAAATTAGTGCTACTATGTTTTTCATTTATTTTACAAGGTAAATATGAGCATAGACTTTTGAGCCAAATAACGATGCATTTGTGTCTTACATAAGAAATGTGCTTGTCCAAGTATTAACCATTTTAAATAACAAAAAAATAGTTAGCAGGCCAGCACGCATTATATTGCTGGAGTTGGTGTTCCAATCCCAAGCAAGCAGCTTCCTGTGTTTAATCCCAAATAGAGTGGACAAGCACCATTCTGTGTAGAATTAGAATGTTTTCAGTGGTAAACTGTGATTTCCTTCCACAATCTTAAAACATGAAAAAAAAAGTGAGGTCAAGATATGTGATTAGCTACATGTCCATGCTACTTTTTTGTTTCGTGTCTTCTAAGTGCTGGAAAGACTCCAGCACCACCATTACCTTAATCAGTATAAGTGAGTTAATAATGAAGAACCAGTGATGAGTCCCCCATTGCGCTGTGGTTCTTCCTTAAAGATCAACTATAATGAAGTTTAGGGTGTTTTGTTCTTGGTACGGTTGCTTTTGCTTGCTCTTTGGGGGTTCAGGCTCAGAACAGTGCACATCTGCTTTGAGACAATGCAGTAAACTGTAAACTGTGCTATACAAGTAATGGCTTTAGAAACATCTTCTTATGCAGAAATGCAGTATAAAGAGTCATTGCATCGCAGATAATGATTTGACTTGTTATGGCCAGAGCACGGCAGCACTGGGGGAGAAAGTGGAGGCATCAGCAATGGACTTTGGATTGGAGGTAATGCTGCTGTGAACATGTGTGCCCTTTATAAGCTGCAACATCACATGCCGGGGGAAGGGCGGATTGACCATGAGCCGCGGAAACAGGAGGGTATTGCAGAGCCATCTGCCAACAAATGTGTTTTAATTAATTTGAAATAAAACATGAATAAAGCGTAACATAAACAATTACCAACACTAACCTAAAAAATGTACAATATAATTTAGAAAAATAACATTCAACAAAATATGTGATAAAATCTTAAAAAATAGTTTAGTTAGTTCCATTAAAAAAACATTTTCTATTGCCATCAATGCTAATACTGAAAGTCAGGATTTCTTGACAGTTCAGTCTGTAAGCTTTAATTGTTAGTCTCCAATCAGAGGGCATGAATACGCTGACATAATCTGATATAAAATTTATATATAAAATTTATTCTGAAATCGTTTCTGAAATCCACAAAATTTAAAACATGGCAACCAACAATGCTTAAGTGTCATTAGTTAAATGCTTTAATAAGAAAGTTTATATGTTATAATTTATATATGTTAATAATTTGAATATTTCATGTATATGTGACAAATCACATATACTATGAGTAATGCCATTATTAGTTTGATTAAAGTTAAAACACTCTGGCATTTCAAAGCATACCATTGCAATGTTAAGGCCTTCAAACAGTGACCATGGAACCATAAAACAAAACCAAAAAAAAGATGATGCAGACCATGCACCTCTTGTGCTTCTGATTAGGTCATATCAGACATGATGTGTCTCTGTTTATTTTCATTGTATTTTCTGTAAGCACCAAAATCCAGTATAAACTGCTTCCTTTTTAGCTAGCATGGACAAATCGAGTGCATGTGATATGTGTTTTCAGGGGATTTCCTCTAAAAGGCTCATCCGGATAGTAAAGGTTTTTATTTTAAGCTATTGCTTTTAGTTTTAAGAATATCTCAGTAGTCCTGGTAACGTCATTTATATTATTTAGGTGCAGGTGTAGGTACAAAGTTTCATCAGAGTCGTAATAAAGGGGTAATAAAGTTCACTGTTTCTCTTTCATGGTCATTTCAACTCATTTGCATTCATTTTTACTTTTGCTCAGTTTTTTTCTGTTCCTAAATGAAGCCTCCATTACCTACAATTTCTCCCTCATTTTCATAGGGGAATATATTTTAAGTGTAGAGAAGATGCCTTTATAGTTGATTTAAACATGCTATTACTTATAAGGTTATTACACATTTCAAAAATGCAGCCATATGTGGATTTGAATAACATTCATAAATGATACCAGATTCGAGTTGGATCGAGCTTATGCTGGGCTGTAGTGAGAGGAGAGAAGCAATATTTTAATGCTGCGGAGAGACTTCTCCCTGAAGGTACATCTGATGTGACACCAGCTGCCGTCTGATTGGGATTTATTTTTCCTGTTTTCGATTAATATGGAGATGAATACAGGTGTTCTGTGTCGTAAAATTAGTTTAGCGCACACAAATTGCAATTAGGGACTTGGTAAGAGGGGGAGGGAGACTAAAGCATGAAGTTCTTAGATGAAAAAAGAGGAAATGAAAGAAATAGAGAGCAGGGAAAACTAGCAGGATTTGAGAAAAGAGAAGGAGGGACAGTGTGCTGTCGAGCTTGTCAGGTCCCTCAGAGACACTTGGCATGGGTACCTGTTTGTTATGGTGAAGAGTCAGTCTGGCAGGGGTGATGCCACGCTAGTCGGGCACAGAGAAAAAGCACAACAAATGAGCTTTGAAAGCAGCCGGCTCTTCAATAGGGGAGAGTTCAAGGGCTGCAAGTATCAGGAAGTCATCCAAAGGACCCTTTTCTCTTTGGGGAGAGTAAGAGAGAGAGTAAGAGAGAGAGTGAGTGAGTGAGAGAGTGAGAGAGAGAGAGAGAGAGAGAGAGAGAGAGAGAGAGAGAGAGAGAGAGGAGTTCCTTAATATGTAAGTAAGGGCAATAATAATTTATGTGTAAAAATTTGCGGTTGGGAGAACACTTTCTAACCTTTTGCATACAAACACAATAAATAGACACATTTTTAATTAAAACTTATTTTATGTGTCAAAATCTTATCAGAGATTCAACTCAGTATTTATAGTTAATTTGATTGTTTATTATTATTATTATTATTATTATTATTATTATTATTATTATTATTATTATTATTATTATTCATTCATTCATTCATTCATTCATTCATTATCTCCGCTTTACGCTTTATCCTCTATTAGGGTCACGGTGGGGTTCCCCATGCCCATCCAGGGGAGAACGTTTCAGACACTGGGCAGATGCAGGGCACCAATCCATCGCTGTATTATTATTATTATTATTATTATTATTATTATTATTATTATTATTATCATCATTATTTCTTATAATATTATTATTGTGTGGCATGGTGGCTTAGTGGTTAACACGTTTGCCTCTCAGCACTGGGGTGTCCATGTTTTCCCTGTGTCCGTGTGGGTTTCTCTGGGTTCTCCAGTTTCCTTCCACAGTACAAAAACATGGAATCAAGGTCAACTGAATGCTCTAAATTTCCCCAAATAGTTTGTGTTTGTGTCTTTGTGAGTGAGTGTGTGCCCAGCCATGGATTGGCGCCCTGTTCTGGGTGTATATACGCAAATGCCAGAAACGTTCTCCCCTCGCTGGGCATGGGGAACCCCCATACGACCCTAACAAGTGAATGGAAATTATTATTATTATTATTATTATTATTATTATTATCCATCCATTATCTTCCGCTTTATCCTCTATTAGGGTCGCGGGGGGTTCCCCATGCCCATCCAGGGGAGAACGTTTCGGGCACTGGGCAGATACACCCAGGACAGGACAGGGTGCCAATCTATCGCTGGGCAATTATTATTATTATTATTATTATTATTATTATTATTATTATTATTTGTAGTATTAGTAGTATCTAATCTTGTACTTGTAGTAACAACAATTTATTGGAAGAAAATTAAGGAAGAAAATGCACTTAAAATCAAGGCTAGAGATGTCATGTAGGTTAAGAAACACAATTCTAACAATATTGTTGATGTTCTTGGAATAAAAGAGATACAAATTGTGACACCTAAATTATTTATGTTTATCAACAAAACTGAGCACGTTTTTAGAGACTTTATTTCTTTTGTCCTTGGATACGATTATAAAACACACACACACACACACACACACACACACACACACACACACACACACACACACACACTGAGCATTGTAAAGCGCTCTCTTGTTTTTCATCTTGTCATCATACATTTTATTTTCAAAATTCATATTACAGCCTACTAAATGTTTTGTCATAGTAATTATCTTCAGCTTTGCCTATCATTAAAAAAAAGAAGTTTATCATTTGACATTACAAAGACAGAAGGATGCCACCAGCATTGCTAAATATGAATCTGATTAATGTCAAAGGCTATGTTGTAACAAAGGCTCTTAAATGTTAAGGTACTTAGCTCACAGGTAAAACGATTAGGCCAAATGGAAAATCAGATAAATAGATTTAAGAGCACATACCTACAGTTCAGTGTAATTATAATAATCATTATTTGCAATAAGTGAAGGGTTAATGAGCTACTTTCCATTGTTGATCAGTGAAAAAAATGCTACTTTTTTAGTAGTTAGTAAAACTTAAAAGACATGTTGCATCGCTAGCTTGACTCTTACACCAAAATTTACCTCGTAAGATTTATGGGAGCTGTCGGCTTGAACACTAAACTAATGTGAACTCCATTCATAAGAAACACATCTACCTCTACTTACTCAGAGTTGGGGCAGGTGCTGCTATAGGCAGTAATGGAGACACTGTGGTATTAAAGCCAGACATTAATTCACTGTGTCAAGCTGTCCCGGTGGAATATTTATGATGCTAAATACATTTAATTAGCCGCCCTCACTGGTGCAGGGAAAGTGCATTGTCAGTGAAAGTGGTCGTTTTGCTTACTTTTGTAGTCTGCCTATATCATTTGGCCTGGGCCTCAGAGGCGGCCTTTTTGATGAGAGATTCAGCTTCGCTGCTGATTATGAATTGGACATGAGTTTAGGATTTCACATGACAACACAACAAATGACAGACAAGGTGTTGGGAAATGTAGTAATACACAGTGTTACACTACACTATGTTTAAAATGTAGTTACTATTGAAAAGACAAGAAGTAGGAAGAATAATAAAAATGCAAACAACATGTGAGGCCTGACTCTGAGTCCTCTCATGTCTGTGTGCCTTTGAGGAAATGTAAAAATAACTATGGATGCTAATGCAGTGGTTTTCTTATTTCACTTCTTTCAATAAGGTTCCTCAACCTTACCTGTAGTTTTCATCTAAGGGGTACAAAAACTTTGTGCTTTCAAGTATTGTAATTAGCAAGAAAGTTAGAAAAGAAAAACAGGTGACTGAACAAACACCACAGACTCAGTGGTACTTTTTAATTAACTGCCAAGTGCCTTCTGCTCAGTAAAATGAATTCACCTTAATTATGTAAAGTTGGAGAAGACAGTACCTGTAGGTAATAAAAAAAAATCAAAACAAATGGTTTTAGTTTGTACCTGTTTAGGAGATTTTTTTTTATTATTTCCTTGTGCACTTTAATGCATTTTGGGATTTTAAAATAATTTTTATTGTATTGTATATTGTATATTATTAAAGAGTAAATGGAAGTGACAGTGGAAAGAAAAATCTCTCTGTTATGTTGTGTTATGTTTGTTTTATGTTATGACTCGAAACAGGCAACTGTGTTTTTTATCATTAATTATTTGTCAAGTAAATGTGATTTCTTCGCATATAGAACAGTAACCAGCTTGTCTTATTACAAATCATTTTAGGTTTCTAAAACAAAACAAAACAAAGCAAAAGTGTTTGTGATTATAACACATACTGTACATTTTCTGATTTAAGATATTATTGTTCTTATGATTTGGGTGCTTGGCAGATACACCTAGGACAGGGTTCCAATACATCACACTATATAGGGGCAATTTTGAGCATCCAATTTATCTTAAATCCATGTTATTGGAATAACAGTGGGGAGGAAACCGGAGAACCCGGAGGAGACCCACACAGGCACAGGGAGAACTTGGAAAGTCCACCCAGATCAGGACTTAATTGCTGGGTTCATCGTCCATCATGCTACCGTTTAGTTTATTGTTTTTCGCCATTAGTGACAGCTCTAATGACTAGTAAGGTTGCAATAAGATGAATTAAAAGCAAGAATCTGCTTGTTTTACAAGTACATTCATATGGTTAGAGTTTTCTCACGTTAATGTTTTCTGCTTTGACATTAACTGAGCATGACAACATCAGAATCAATAAAACAGGTAACTGTATAAAGATGAATTGAAGTGCTGTCTTTGAAAGACTCCAATGCCCAATGCTTAATGCTTTGTGGAACATTTCTATATTTTATATATTGTATGGTAATTTTCTATTCAAAAGGAAACGGAATAGGTAATCTTCTTTTCAGCACATCACAAGATAAAGTGTCTTTCACATAAAGGACTCCCTGATAGCTGCCCAAATGTCTGTCACAAAGGCTTGATTGAAGTTTGATTCTGATGCTGTACTCCCTCTGGCAGAGAGAGACATTGTGCGCGTCGCAGATAAACAAAACATGGGGAAAAAAACAGAAATAAAGACATGCTTTTTTCAACCCACTAGTACTCTGACAGCTGACGGAAGAGCAGAAATGGTTGGGGGAAATGGCCTGAGCGTCTATCTGTCCACCGAGCAAGCAGAGGCACGCTATTCCTTCTCCGTAAATGATGCAAAATAGCTGATAAGATCAGGGTCAGTATGACTGACATTACACCAAATCCTAATGTAGTTAAGGTGTGTGTGGGAAAGAGGGTGAGAGTGCTTGCGTGTGTGTGGACAGCAGCCGACGCTGACTGACACACAGATTAAGCACTCTGACAGGCCACACAATAAAGCCGTCAGAAGCAGTGACACACTGGACAGAAGCAGAGAGGGATGAATTGTCACTCTGTCACAGGCGATGCGTCTTCTTATCCCTGATGGCCTTCACTACACCGTGGGAAAAAAGCACAGACATGGTGATTTTTGGGGATGTGCTCGCTTGGGTTTGGATGGCTTGTGCTGTTGGGAGATTTTTTTACACCTGTTAAATGCTATGAGATGATGTGAGGGCCTGAAATTCAATCTGGCTCTGGTAACAGATTTGTGTCTGTATACAGTTTGAAGTGTTTGAAGTAAATGTGTCTGGTCTGCACTTGTTTTCTGTTGTAATATGCAACATTTAGAGTTGCATGATTTCATGTAAAATGTTTGTATAGCCTGTACATACAGATAGAATGACTCACAAATGAGAGAAAAACAAGTCAGTACTTAAAAAAAAAAAAAAAACACCTATGAGAATGATAGAATTATCATATCCGATCATTATCCAATCTGTCTTTCAAATCTAGAGTAACTCTATGCCATTTTTTTAAGGTGAAAATATGTGCCATTCGATAGCCATAACACTGGTTTACAATATATTTTATTTTATAGCTTTACCACAAAAATACTATGAATTCATGTCATAAAATACACAATTAAAATGATGTTATTTCATTTCATATTTCAATGAATCATTTATTTAAAAAAAAAGAAAAAACACATGCATAAAATTAACATTACATTAACCTAAAGTTCACCATTCCACCAGCTACACTTTAGCAAAACAACAGCGTAAACAAAGGGCTTTTTTTAATAAAGACTCAAAAAAAAAAAAGCTCAAATCCCATGTACTGTCTGTGTAGAGCCTCCTTAACTGTGTGCTCCGCAGTGTCTGCCTATTTAAGTTATACTTTGTAGTCAGTGGCATTAGAGTGGTGTCATGCTGTACTGTGGCAATTTCATCTGCAACCCTGCCAACACACTACAATGAACACCTATGAGCACATTTATAATAATTAAGCATGTGAGAGAACATTTAGAAGACTTTAATAACTGCATTTAATCAGTTTAAACATGATGTATATGGTTGAACTGAACTCCCATACACACATGCACACACACACACACACGCACGCACGCACACACACACACACACACACACACACACACGCGCATGCACACCTAATATGTATACATTACTATTTCATTATTGTTTAACTCCTTCACCATGCTGGTAAAACTAAAATAGTCTATACATTATTAATATAATAATAATACTTGCTCATTGGATATTTAGGCTTAAGAAATAGTAAAAGTGCTTTGAGATAAGGTAGTATTAAAAAAAAAAAAAAAAAAAAAAAAAAAAAAAAAAAATATATATATGTTTTGAATTTGCATATTTTTCCAAATTTTGTGTAGGTTTTGTCTCATAATTAATAGCACTCTGATGAGATAGAACTAAATTGCCAATTGGTGTAAATGTGTGTTTGAGTGAAGTGTGTTTGCCCTGTAGTGAACTGGAGGACCTTTCAGAGAATTTTCCCATTATTTACCCAATGACGACTGTATTTCAGCATCCTCTTTAACCTCAGTTAGGCAAAGCCAACATTTTTTATTTAAATGAATAATACTATATGTATACACAAGCTACAATTGAAATACTTACATATATCTTTAAAATGGACTTTTGATTTATATAAATATTCACATTGTTCTATAATTTTCTTTATTCCTCCTACAGTGTTGTGAACTGGCAGGGTAATTAAACATGTAGTGAAATAAAATGAAAACGCAAAACTTCCTTACATTAATCTATTTTTAAAGGTTTACTTTTTAATTTCTTCAATTCTCATACTTCAATTATTGCACAGACCACTAATAAATACCATTATGTTCACATTTACAGCAGCTGTTTGGGAAAAATGTTTTAACTCTAATTTAAAGTGTGATTCACACGGTAAATTTTATTGAATTCATAACTCTTTTTTACAAATTTGAATTTATAAACCTCTGGTTTCAAAGAAAGCAAAGGAAGGCGACTTAAAATAAATAAAAATAAAACCCTCAGGAACACCAAGGGTTTCTAAAATTTACCTTAATAAAAACATGATATAAAAGATAAGTATCAAAAGCTTTCATGCTTGAGTTTGATAAATTTGAATAATTTCAAATAATTTCCAATTTTTAAAACTGAAATTAATAAATTAATATGAAATTATATTCTGTAAATCTGTCACAAGCTATCAAAACTAAAATCAATTTAAAGTTATAACACAATTGTGATATTTTATATTATTATTTTTTTGTTTTAAAAAATAATAGAATTAGCTATTTTCAAAGGACCGGTTAAAGGAACTTTGATCATTAATATGATTATTCATGGAAAATATATTATTTTATTAATTTGCTTTTTCAAATTATAGCAATAATTTTCTATGTAATAGAAAGTATTTAATATAAAGTTTTATCAACACTGATATGTTAATACAACAAATGCTTTTATTGTTTTTATATATTTTGATATTACTTTGCACATTCTGCTTTAATTCCCCCCTGCCTCCCACCCCTCACCCCCGTTTCCACTCCTTGCCAAACATGTGTCCATTTTGAGTTCATTTGTGGTAAGGATACAACAGACGACCAAAAGATGGCAATGTTGGAGTGCTGAATCACAGACCAGCCTCTCTGTCTTTCTTTAATTCCCCATTTCTCTCTCATCCTCAGGTTAACCATGCCTCCAACCTGTCCTCATGTCGTCTGTACTCTGTGCTTCTACACTGATCTACTTGGTTATTTAACCTCAACAAAACGTTGTAAATAGGATACAGAAAAAAAGTCAAATTAGTACATAACTATCTTGAACTGCATTAAAGAAATCTCCCAGACCTTTTTTTTTTATTTTTAAAATTATATAAATTTACTAAGGTTTTGGATCATATATAATATGAAAATGAAACACACAGACCTAATAAATGTGCAATAAAACATTATAAATAATAAAGAAATATTTCTAAACAGATGTTGAAAGTACACAGACAGTCCAAAATCAAGTTAAAAGTATCAGTGACTTGACATAAATTAAAAGTGATCGAAATTCCAGAAACATGTCAATTGATAATTCCAGGAGGTACTGTATGCGATATTTCTTTGGGGCGGTTGAAAGGATACAGATTGTTAGTTTATTTGATTCGCTCTTGTTTTAAAGTATATATTTGTGCTTTGAGACACTGCTTGGCGTATAAGAATACCTGTAAAATGTCTGCCTTATGTTCTTCCTCTTGTCTCCTCTTATTTGTGACAGGTAATTACGGCTGATAGGAATGCATTACCATGCATTTTTACAGCAGCCAAATGGACACACAGCAGGATGGCAATTCAGCAGCTATTACCAGACTGAACTCCTCCAAAATAAGGCCCTCTTAATGGGTTATGGAGCTGCATCCTGCAGGGAAAGGGTTAAACCGAGCATAGTCCGTCTGCGATAAATTGCCACTCTCGACTAAATTACATCCTTCTGAGCATCTTGTAGAAGTGATCAGAAGGTAAAAAAAGAACTCCTAAAAGTGGGAAGATGTCACGTTTTTATTAATTGTCGTATAGAGTGTGCAGTTTAAAAAAAAGCTAAAGCTTCACTGAAGAGCTTTAACTTAAGGTACCAGTATTACTTGGTGTGAGGTGACTGTGTATTTATGTGCGTGTGTGTGTGTGTGTGTGTGTGTGTGTGTGTGTGTGTGTGTGTGTGTGTGTGTGTGTTCACATATGGCTTACTGCCTGCCTGTGGACTCATAGTTCAGGATGTTCCCCTTTCACTCCAACATCACCAATGTGTTACGCAGCTCTATTTTGACTTACACGAGACTTTTTTAGTACATCATGTTTCCTAAAATCTGCTCAAATATGAAATTATAAAAAAAATATAAATCAGATACAAGTCAGTCACAGTCTGCTTAGTGTACAAGAACAATGGTAACGGTTTTGGAACACTGAGTGATGAAGTTCTTTCTGAGTGACTTTGTAGGGCAATAGGTACTGATGGCTAAGTGGTTAAAATAGTGAAATGTAGACATTAAGGTTGATAGTGTAAGCTTCGACTCTGTCAATAGTCCATAGTGGGTCATTTATTATTATTATTATTATTATTATTATTATTATTATTATTATTAGGGCGGCACGGTGGCTTAGTGGTTAGCACGTTCGCCTCTCAGTGCTAGGGATTCCCGGTTCGAATCCCCATCTGGGTGGAGTTTCCATGTTCTCCCCGTGTCCGCGTGGGTTTCCTCCGGGTTCTCCGGTTTCCTCCCACAGTCCAAAAACATGGATCAAGTTAATTAAGTTCTCTAAATTGCCCCATATAGAGTGTGTTTGAGTGTGTGAGTGTGTATCCAGCGATGGATTGACGCCCTGTCCTGGGTCTATCTGCCCAGTGCCCGAGACGTTCTCCCCTGGATGGGCATGGGGAACCCCACCGCGACCCTAATAGAGGATAAAGCGGGAGATAATGAATGAATGATTATTATTATTATTATATGTAGCAGTAATAAAACTAAATACATACTAAATACAAAAAATAAAATATATATTAATGACAGCAAGAACGAACAATGGGGCTGCATGGTGGCTTAGTGGTTAGCACGTTCACCTCTCAATGCTGAGTATTCCGATCTGGGGGGAGTTTCCATACTCTTCCCATGTTCGCATGGGTTTCCTTTGGGTTTCCCCCCAGAGTCCAACAACATGGACTTAAGGGGCATTAGTAGGTAGTAGTAGTATCAGTTTTATTAAAAAGTAACGGTTGAAAAATGATTGCGACTAATGGCATATACAAATATTTAACACCAAACTGAACAGTGAAGTTTACACTACATTACCTACAAACTGCGTAGGTTTGTGGTTAAGGAGCCAGCAATACAACCTGAAGGTCCCCAGTTCGATTACCCCACCAGTTACTATGGCTGAAGTACCCTTAAGCAAGGCATCTAACCCCAGTTGCTTTTCAGGTGCTGTATACACTGCTCTGGGCACTTGTGCTCACTTCACTCAGTGTGTATTATGTTGTAATTTATAAAGTGATAACGTGATCTGTTTTGCCGTGCAGTGAATATGTGCAGTGAAACAAACACAAATACACGCACTGGTGAAGTGAGCATATGTGCCGGAGTGGTGGGCGGCATTGTATGTACCTGAGGAGCAATTGGGGTTAGGTGCCTTGCCCAAGGACACTTCAGCCATAGTCCTGGGTAGGACAGAGAATCAAACCGGGGACCTTGAGCCTGCAAACCTACACAGTAGGTAGGTAATGTAGTGTAAATTTCACTGTTCAGGTTGGAGTTGAATATTTATATTTGCCATTAATCACAATCTCTTTCCAACCAAATTTTTTACTGAAACATGCTACATTTCTGCAGAACTTCGAGAAGTCGACCCAAAGAACTAAAAAGAACTTTTTAAAAAGTAGAGCAGCTATTGTTATAAATAAATGCTATGTAACAATGCTGCAGCAAACTACATGCCAAAATTTTACTGACAACCACAAGAGTCAAGCCATGTGATTTAAACCAATGGGGCATAACCCTCTGTATGCTGTGTGCTTGGATAGTCAGTTTGTCTGTTTCAGGTGCTTATCTTGTGACTTACTTCAGTGCTAAATTAATTTCTCACCCTGTTTCTGCAAGCTGTTGTGAGCTGGCTTACTCCTCATTCTTAATTTACTATAAATGATATCTTTAATGATCGTTGCTAGATGTATTTTTACTGTGCTATTGTGATTTTTTTTCTTTATTGTGTTTAATGTTTTAAAAGCAATATGGGATGTTGGCACAGTTTAATGGGCAATGACGGATTAGATACCAGACTAGTAAATATATATTTATATCTCTGCTAAAGCACTTCTGGATAGATGCAAAATGCATTTCGTTGTTTATAATGAGCTATGACAATAAAGTTGAATTCTATTCTATTCTATTCTAAGAAGTTTATGTTCCAGTACTAAGAAAATTCTACTGTTGAGCTCCTGAGCTAACTTATAATTTGTTGTGTTTATTATAATTATGTCATTAAGTCAAACAAGGTAAATTCTTTACATTTAGTTTACTGTTCCGTTGTGTAGGTAATGATGACGAGACCTGTGCTATTGGAGTATTGGAGTTGGTGACGTTTATAATTTTTAATAAATTTAAGTTTAAAATTTTTCAAAATCCCCATAGGAATTAATAAGGCCAATTTTCAAATTGCCGTAAGAGAAGCTTGGACCTAGGATAAATGTCTACAAAAATCCAAATTTTTAGACAGATTGCAATTTTCATTCACATTTTATCACACTTTGACCCTTCATGGGCTCAACATTTCAGTCCCTTTCTGTAGATCCTTCAGGAAATACAAATCTAGTTATAACATGTAATTAAATTTTATATTTTAAAATGCATGAAAAGTTATAAAAATAGCACAAGACAATGGGCGACACGTTGGCATTGTGGTTTGCATGTCTGCCTCTCAGCACGAAGGATCCAGGTTTGAATCTGGGAAACTTGTCCGTGTCTGTGTAAATTTGCTCACCCAGGACAGGGCGCCAATCCAGCACTGGGCTCTGGTTTCCTCCAAAATAGTCCAAAATAATGGATTTAAGGTGAATTGGCTGCTTTAAATTGCCCTTATATAGTGTGAATGTGTCTGTATGTGAGTAAATGTGCCCAGTGTTGGATTGGTGCTCTGTCCTGCATGTATCTGCCCAGCGCTCAAAATGTTCTCCCTTGGGAGGGCATGGGAACCCCCCATGAAAACCTATTAGAGGATTAAGCAGAAGATAACGAGATGCGATAAATGGATGGATATAGGACATATGAATGGATAGTAGATGAGTATGCTGTGAGGCTCAATTCAACCAATCATAATTTAACTAGTCCAAAAAACAACAACCAACTTAAAAAAACATCAAAATTAAAATCACATTGTCAGTGGTTTATACAATCTGGTCAGGATGTGGAATCAAAGACGTTAGTTAAACAGGCATATATATAGCATGGTGTTATAAACAGGGGACACATTATTTATGATATACTTGAAAATGATGAATTCTATGAAAATGTTGTTTAAAACCGAATCCCAATATGGGTGAAGTTTCCATGTTCTCTGCGTGTTCACCAGTTTCCTCCCACAGTCTAAAAATATGGCTTCAAGGTAAATTCAGTGCTTTAAATTCAGTGCTTTAAATCCTTTTTGGAGTGTATTTGTGTGTGTGTGTGTGTGTGAGTGAGTGGGCCCAGCGACAGATTGGTGCCTTGTCCTGGGTGTATCTGCCCAAAACCCGAAGAGTTATCCCCTGGATGGGCATGGGGGTCCTCCCTCCTGCGACCCTAGTAGAGAATTAAGTGGCAGATAATGATTGAATGAACAGTTCATTCATTCATTCATTATCTTCCGCTTTATCGTATATTAGGGTCGCGGTGGGGTTCCCCATGCCCATCCAGGGGAGAACGTTTCGGGCGCTGGGCAGATACACCCAGGACAGGGCGCCAATCTGTCGCTGGGCACACACTCACACAAACACACTCTACATGGGGCAATTTGGAGAACTCAATTGACTTGATCCATGTTTTTGGACTGTGGGAGGAAACCGGAGAACCCGGAGGAAACCCAAGCGGACACGGGGAGAACATGGAAACTCCACCCAGATGGGGATTCGAACCGGGAATCAATAGTGCTGAGAGGAGAACGTGCTAACCACTAAGCCACCGTGCCGCCCCGAATGAACAGTTGTATTGGTTAAAACAACGCTAGGACACATCTTCAACAGCTGAGGCTAATTGCTGCCAATCTTTTTTTAATGCATGTTTTTTTGTTGTCTAATGCGTACAATGTCTGCGAAAATGTACTTACATTTTTGTTTAATAATGACATTAAAACTGAATTAATTAATTGAATTAAATAACATTAGTTTTAAGGGGAATTAATTATGACAAAACACTGAAAGCTTCTCAACATCCCCCGCTCACATTAAAACAATTTGATTCCATTGTAAATGAAGCCCTGTGCCAGGTGGGAGGGAGCTGGCAAATTGATGGGCTGTTTATAGTAGACTAGAACAAGACAGGCATGTTTCATTGGGGCAGGACATCATTTCTGAAAAAAAGAGAGAGGGAGTAAAACAGAGAACGATAGCACGAGCGAGTCAGGAGTCAGCTGGCCTTCAGCCCCAGGCAGACATTGTTTATTGCTTATTGTATTGCTCAGCCCAGCACACTCAAATAAAACAACACGTCTGGGGACAGTTCACTCTAAATATTTTTTCTACCAGAAAAAAAAAGATGCTTGAATTTCCAGATATCGACATGGGTTTTTCTTTGCCCTGCCTCTGCTCTGACATTGTATAGATATTATTTCTATGAATTATTAGTGCATTAATCTAGTTGTTTCTGTTTGAACATCTGATTTTGATTGTAATAGATCAATCATAAAGTTGCATTCGGGTCCTCTCAGTTTGCAGATTACAGATTTACACTGTCTGTCTCTACAATTTTGACAATCGGGATCCTTGACCCCCCACCCCCATCTTACTCTCCCTCTTTCTCTCTCTCTTTCATGCTAATCCCACAGTTCCAACTCTACCTTTCTCTTATGCCAGTCACATTTTCTAATTAGCTCTCCCCATGGAGGAAGAAGATGGATTATATTTTAATATCTTGGGCCTAAAATTAGTTTATACTTTAGCAAGTTAGCACTTTGCTGGAGCTGATTTACTCCTGAAGCTGAAAAATCTGTAAGCTCGCAATTAATCATGTTAGGTGGTTCCTTTTAAAGCAGGAGAAAAGAGGAAAGAAATGAAAATGAGAGACGGGGAGAAAAATTTGAGAGCTTATAGAGTCAGACGTGATGATTACTGTAATGTAAACACACAACGTAGTTCATAAAACCCATCTGGAATCTAGCACTTTAGCGAGTGTGACAGCCTGCACGGGTGATTACCTGAATTTGAATTATTTACATCTACATCTTTACCAAAGTGGGACTGTCTTACACAATTTAAATACTTTTTTTTCTGTGCACATGCATGGGTGCTTGGAATTTTGCACATTTGTTTTTTTTATTATTATTTGCAATCTAAACACTTAGTGTGCATTTATTTTCCTCTGGTGACATATGTCTCAAAAGCTGTTACCCTGCATCCAGAGAGCCCTGCACACAGTCATTCATCACTCTAAAGGACTGCTGGAATATGCTCGGCATAGTGGGCACACTGATGCAGGATGCATGGGGTTACATTAAACGCCACATGCTGCTTAAACACTGTTAGTGAGTTTATGAAATGTGCTATATGAAGCTAATAACCTGCTGACAGGCCCACTGCTGCTAATTATATAATACACTTTCGCGTAAATATATTACACATTTTTTCATACTGATGACATCAGGGAAAATACATTACATTATTAAGGTACAGGAGGGTAAAGTAGAATTTGTTATTTCACTTTTTATTGATAAAAAATCTAGTATAAGTTATTTGATTATTATTATTACTAATAATGTAATTTTATTTCCCCCTTAATCATTAATAATGATTAATAATGGCATAGGTACACATACATGCTGCACTGAGTGTACCACCACTGAGAGAGGTGCCATTATATGAATTATACATAAAAAAAGATCTAAAAATATTCTTTGGTGAAAGTGAAAACTGGTAATTAAATGATTCCTTCTTTGTTAAGGTGATCAACTAACCAGGATCTGGTGTGAAAATGTGGCTTTAAGTGAGAGCAGAGCGTTGGTTTGTCTGCACAGCACTGACAGAGATTGGGCTGTGATTTCAGTGGAAAAGATCAGCATATAAAATTAATAAAAACAAAAGGTTTAGACATTTAATCCATCTGTAATTTTTTTTATATCACTCAGGGTGTAGTGTACGGAAATGAGAAAGTAACAGTGCAAGTGGTTAACTAACACTACTCTTAAAAAATAATGATTGAATAGCAGAAAACAAGGCAGCATCCAAAACAATTTCATCTTTATCTATTTCAATAGACAGTATCAGCATCAAAAAGTGAAATTCACTAAGCACAATGATATGTTTTTTGGAGTGGGCATGTCCTGTGGCTTGTGGGTCTTTTCTGTGACTCGTTCACTTCATTGTGAACCTCACCGTGGTGCAAATTTTCACTCCGTATTGTTCACCACTGCTAAATGGTGGAACGATTTTCCTATGTGTAAGGCAGAGTCGCTTATCATCTTTAAGAAGCAACTCAAAAGATATCTCTTGCATTTGATATACAAAAAACATAAAAAATTATATTAAAATCCAGATCGGATATTGATCAGGATTGATAATTCTACAGTGTAGCTGGTTCCTCCTTAACTACTGACTTGTCTTGTTCTCTCAATTGTAAGTCTGCTTAATGACTAAATGTAAATATAATGTAGACCAAAGTTCTGGGCAGTTTTCCTCTTTCCAAAAGAGGACATTATATCATTATAGATAGAATGCTTACCTGTAAATTATATCATCAACAATAAAACAATCATAACCACACAACACCTGGCAAAATAGTCAAATAATAGACAAGTCCTGACCTTAAACAAATATTATGGTAAGAAAACCCAACAACCTAAAGCTTATATGTTCTGTGTGGAGGAATTGGGTAAAAATTTCTCCAAGACTAAGCAACAGCTGCTAACGATGTTGTACTTGCAATTACTGCTTTAAAAAGTAATCATATTAGACACTTAATGCACTTCCACTTAATCCTCTACTAGGGTCGGGGGGGGGGGGGGGTTCCCATCCCCATCCAGAGAGAATGTTTCGGGCGCTGGGCAGATACACCCAGGACAAGGCGCTAATCTATCGCTGGACACACTCACTCACACAGACACACATACACCTACACCTACACACACACACACACACACACACACACATAAATATTTCAATATTTTCAAATATTTCAATTGACATTGAATCCATAGTTTCGGACTGGGGGGTGGGGGGACAGCAGAACCCGGAGACATGGGGGACAACATGGAAACTCCACCCAGATTGGGATTCGAACCTGGATTCTCAGAACATTGTAACCACTAAGACACCTTGCTGCCCCACTACTGAATAAAGTGCTTTAATTTTGAGCTTCAATTTGATATTAACATATTTTATTGTATCGGTAACATGATTTGCCTGGTACATGATTTCTTTAATTACAACCAAATCTCTGGTTTGAACTACAAACCTCACTCTGCACATCCTATGTTAGTAGATCAGGCAAAACATATGTGAAGGGCATGTTTTTGTAGTGCATGGCACCTATATGGCACTTGGGGAAAGTTTTCTACTTTAGCAGATGCTCTGTATAATTTTCTAAGCCTGTCCTGCTATAGTTCTTCACTGAGCTGACAGATAATACTGAGACTATGGCACTCTTGCCCATTCATCCTCCTCAACCATACGCTGGGGATCAAGAGGATTTCCGTTTTTGTGTCTTTGTCTTTCTTCTTTTCTCTCTCTCTCTCTCTCCCTCTCTCTCTCTGAGCAGTGAGGCCAGTCTCATATGTGCATGTCTGTGTGTGTTGGCCCCTGGGTGAGGGTGGAGGTGTGTCGGGTCTCTGTGCCGCTCTGGCTTCATTAATCATCAGCGGCAGGCTTAGTGGTGACCCCCCTCCCTTCCCTTTTCTCCACGTCCTCCTTCTCCTTCTCCTCCTCCTTCTCAGCCCCCCGGATTACCCCGGTCTGCTGCTGAAATGTCAGCCCAAATCTGAGTCTTGATGCAGATAATCATTTCAATAATATTTCTCCATTTGTGGCCCTAGTGCCGGGGGAATAACGTTTGCTCCTCTGTCAGGTAGTGGCAGACTGCAGTTGGTGGGGGGGGGAACTTGACTTGGAGCCAGATGGCTTAGTCCTGCTCTCAGCATATGTTCAACAAGCTCACATGCTAACACAGTTTTTATTAATTTGAGCACCAGAGAGATGCATATATATTTACCTGAACCTCAACACCACTTCCTCTTTTCATAATCCCCTACTGGAGCCTGTAGGTAGGGAGCTTGCCAGCAAGGAGGAGAGCCGGTGGGAATCGACGCGGCCGGTGTGGGCTTAAGTCGCTTTATAGGATGCTTATTACAAATGTCAAGTCATCCAGTGGAGTTCGATTTAAAATAAACACACCTGGTTTATATTGATGATTATTAAACATGAACTAATGACTCCCAGTAGGGTTTTACATTCGTATTCGATTATTAAATGTTGTTGACTATGTGATCATAACTCGCTGAGTAAAACTGGCCATCATTAAGTTGGAAATGAGGTACAGCCTTCCAGATCTGGAGTATCTACGTTACTTTGTTTACAGCTTTAAATAAACATAAAGCATACTTTAGTTGAAGTATCATAAATATAGATTTTCTTTTATTAACTTTTTCTTTTTTATCACTTTCTTCCACATGATCCAAGGGAAGCTGCTCTTCTTCATTTGACTTATGTTCCTCAGATGAGGGAATGTGGGGGGCGGTAAAATGTCACTAGAGGTAGTGAAAGAGAGAGGCAAGGCTTGGCTAATTAGCACCCATTTAGATTTTATGATAGCTGGGAGATGGGCTGCACTGACAGAGAGCAGTCTAGTTACATATTGTTGCAGCCTGAGGGAACTGTATGAAAATGCAGATTTATTGGACCTATCATACCAGCATATTTCATTTGCCATTATGAGGTGCTATGCCCGATGATGCCCAGTTATTTATTGCAGATGGAAATTGGTAGCGCTGTGTGGATCACGGGGAGAATCTGATCTCTGTGGATTTGGTTAAATAGTCTTGTCCTTCTGAAAACAGGGTTGTGATAATCTCTTCTATATATTGACGTGTTATTGACGTTAATGCTTGAGACATTTTCCATGTATATGTCTCTCAAATTGCAGTTAGTGTATTTCATATTTAGCTTATAGAATTAGACACCTTTATTCAACATAATCTACAGGTCAGAGTGCAGAATCAGCTATAATACAGCAACTCTGGAGTAATGCAGCTGAAGGGTCTTACATAAGAGCCCACATTGGCAATTCTGGTTGGCTCACGGATTAAACCCCCAACCTTCAGACTGAACTCTGAAACTTCAGATTGATGGACCACTAACCTGTCTTAAATGCAGAACATACCGAGACTGAAACTGTATGCTGCCTTATTTTGTTATATTCCAGGTTGACAGCAAATAAATATGTAAAATAATCATACCAGTTTTGCAGCTACTATATTGAGAAAATTAATATATTATTAAATTAATTATTAAAAACAAAATCCTATTATAATCACACAAAAGATACTGACATTTTTTATTTAATTGTGTTCTGAAAGCAAAACAAGCAAACTATATATATATTTTAAAAAAAAAACACTCCTATATCGTATTGAATTACTTTATCCTAAATTTGTCGATTTGGCGACGAACAATTGTGCAAAGTTTCAACTTAATCGGATACCATGAAGTGGGTGAACATCCTCAATCCAGAGAATTTAAGGACAGAGCTCAGAATATCATACAGTCCCCATGTCCATCCAGGGGAGAACGTTTCGGGCGGTGGGCTGATCCACCCAGAACATGGTGCTAATCCATCGCTGGGCACACTCACTCACACAGACACACAGACACAAACACACAATACACTAATAATAATTAATTAGTAATTCATTCATTCATTCATTATCTCCCGCTTAATCCTCTATTAGGGTCACGGTGGGGTTCCCCATGCCCATCCAGGGGAGAACGTTTCAGGCGCTGGGCAGATAAACCCAGGACAGGGCGCCAATCCATCGCTGGGGACACACTCACTCACACAGAAACACTCTATATGGGGCAATTTGGAGAATTCAATTGACTTGATCCATGTTTTTGGACTGTGGGAGGAAACCCCAACGTGCTAACCACTAAGCCACCGTGCCGCCTAATTAGTAATTAATACACTAAAATGCAACACACTATATGGGGCAATTTAGAGCATTCAATTTACCTTTAATCCATGTTTTTAGACTTTGGGACGAAACCGAAGGATCTGGAGGAAACCCACGCAGACACATTTGAACCTGGAATTCCCATCGCTGAGGGGCGAACGTGCTAACTACTAAGCCACCGTGCCGCCGTCCTTAAATATTCAATTACGTAATTACTTTAATATTAAAAACATCAGACACATGTACCTAATGATCAGATTTACTATCCAAATGTATATAATATATGAAAATTATACATGGCACAGGGCGGCTTTTTAAAATATCTATACATTTTATCAGTAGCCCTTCATTGTGTAAAACTATGGCCCATTTGGTATACAGCGATTTTAGCACTGTATGCTGTATATTAATAATGATACTAAAGTTGTATTGAAGAGGTATTGAATTGATCCACATCCCTAAAGTTTATTGAAGTAATAGGTGTTATTGAACTAAACAGAACTTTGTGTCATTCTTTTTATCTCTAGCTTGTCTTCCTACTCAGCACCTACATACACTTCAACGTTTGGCACGATGTCTGCAGCCATGTGTTAGGTAATGTTTGTTTACTACATCCCTTAAACCCTTGGATGTTGGTATTTATCCTATTTACACATCAATATTACTCGGCCATAAGGACCAAAGGAGTGGCATTTAGGTGTGTGTACGTGCTGGTATTAAAAATGTACTCGGAGTGTGTGGGGAGTGTGTTAGGGGAATAGCCTGAGCCCTGGACTCCTATTACCCAGAATAAAAGTGTCAGCCACCTTAATTACATTCATGCCCAACCTGCCTCACTTTTACTGCCTGTTCTATTGCAGTGGCAGCACTGGGAAACTTTCCATCACACTGAGTAAAAAAGTATGTGTCAAACCTGCAGTGTGAAATCTGCACAAGGCATGAACACCTGCTTCTCCTGGTTTTATTATTCAAATTCTGATTGGACTTTCTTGCTAGATTTTCAGTATAACACATTATAAATGTAAAACAGTGCTTCTGTGGATTTACGATGTTTCATGCATTTATTTACGTAAGAATGCACAGTTAAGTTTATCCATGAAACTTTTTGCCCTAATTTCCAGGTATTTTAACATTTCACATTCTCAATCCTGTAAGTCATCTGTACTTGTAAACTACACAATAACAACAATGTTTATTCATTCATTATCTCCCGCTTCATCCTCAAGTAGGGTCGCAGTGGGGTTCCCATGCCCATCCAGGGGAGAACGTCTCGGGCGCTGGGCAGATAGACCCAGGACAGGGCGCCAATCCATCGCTGGGCCAACAATGTTTAATCTAATTTAATTCAAAATATTGTAACACTTATTTCCCAAAATATTATATCATTATTCACTTATGTTCTATCAAGGGTCAGGCAGTGGTTTAGTGGTTGGCATGTTCACCTCTCAGCGCTAGGGATTCCCGGTTCGAATCCCAATCTAAATGGAATTTCCATGTTCTCCCCGTGTCCGCATGGGTTTCCTCCGGGTTTTCCGGTTTCCTCCCACAGTCCAAAAACATGGATTCAAGGTCAAATTGAATGCACTAAATTGGCCCATATAGTGTGTGTTTGTGTGTGATGAGAGCAGCTTTCTCTGTCCGCCTCTCCTCCAGCAGCGGGACCGAACGATGGAGTCACCATCAGCTGTTTGTGCTTCTAAGCTCTGTGTAGGTATGAGGGAGACCGATTTTTTTCGCCAGTATCGGGAGTAAAGTTAACGTAATACCTGTAAAGAGCAGCTTCTCAGCTCAAAGATAAGATATTTCAAAGCAAAACTTTGTCTCATCTGCGACTGACTCGTAAAACAGATTCATGCTTTTTTGCTGATGCTCAGGTTCGTTTATTCAAACATTTTCAGCCAAAACCATCATTTATTAGAACTGAATGTGCTCTCCACTGCTGACAGACATATTTCATATGTAATTTAATTTTATCCAATATAACTAATGAATGATCAAACAAAATGAATGTAACAACAGGTAGAAAAATGGATAAATACACTCATGAAAGGGCACTTTTTAAAGAGGACAGAAAGGGAATAAGAGATCTGGGCTAAAGCCCCTGACGTTTCTATACACTAAAAAAGCCCCTGGTGTGCCCAACGATAGATTGGCGTCCTGTCCTGGATGTATGTGACCAGCACCTGAAACTTTCTCTCCTGGGTGGGCATAGGGAACCCCCCCCCAGGATTAAGCAGAAGATGAGAGAATGAATGAATCACAATCAAAATCACTGAATGGCTACATATTAGAGACTGTCATTTTACAGTCAATACCTCTGTAAAAAACTGAACACATGATTATTGGGTGCAGCATAAAATGAAGTAAGCATATTTTTTGTGGATTACAGTAAGAAATTTAATTTTAAATGGACAAATCTTTAATGAAAGTAGTCACTGGTGCTAAACTGGCCAGGGTCAGTAATTTAAAAACTGCTGACCTTTTCTGGATTTTCTCATGCAGCATCGTCAAAAGTATAGAGATAGTGTTGTGATCAAGGAAAAACATTCAGTGAAAAGAGAATTGTGAATAAAAAGAGAATTGTGAATAAAAAGGTCCTGTTGAAGACCCGATTTATTTTGAGGAACAGGCAGCACACCTTATTTTGCTTAACACTAATAGGCTATAAAAGTAAATGACTGGTTCAAGTGCTATTACAAGACTCCAATGTTAATAATCTAAATGACTGAGCATTTAAAAATTTAACGTTTAAACTCGATTTCTGTTGCATCTTGATTAGTCCGAATTTGGTGCAAGCAGTATAATTTAATAAATGCTTCTTGCTGGTGTCAACAGCTACAACTGATTATATGATGATGAAATAATAATGTTCTCTGATACCTGTGGATGTATGTTTTGACAGCAGGGGTCACCTACATAATGTGGTCGATTAAATTCCTAATTATCCAGAAAGTACTTTGAACAGAGTAGTTCACTTTATCACATTTATTTATGTTGTTTCAGTTAAATATAACTCATATGTTCTGATTGGTCTCTTAGTATTATTTAAGCCTTCTTTCTGCACCCTTACATCGAGGTACAATGAGTTTATGTTTTAAAGGTCAATTTATATTCCAGTTAAGCCTCTGAGTTTACATTCCTATTTAGTCTGTAAGCTTACATGTGCATTACATTTGTTCATTTAGCTAAAGTGACTTACAAGTACTTGCTGGTTAGGGTCAGAACACAGGGTTGGCATCCTTGGAGCAAAGAAGGACTCTTAAGGACCCAGATTAGTAACTTCAGTGGACCTGTGATTTGAACCCGATTTGAACATGTATGTATATATTTATGTCTATATTCCTGTTTGGTCTGTGAGTTATTTATAACACACTAGTGTGATACACCAATAATTAACACAGATAATCCACAAGTGAAATCCATTACCTCACCTATTTTCCCGACTCAAGCTGTCATTCACAAATTAGCATTTGATCACAGCTCTACGGCCACATTTCTCCCCTGCCAGCATAAGGTCAACATTCTGGCCACATAACCTCCAAAGAAAAGGAAGTGACAAAGTGCAATGTTGGACCAGGCTGGTCGTTTAACTGAAACTGCAAAACTACATCTACAATCTACAAAATAATCAACAAAAGACCAGAGAAAACAGGATCAAAACACTGTACACACAACCCTAAGCTTCCTCTTTGGTTAGCACGGATTTGTCACCAACAGTCTAAAATGTTGTTTATGAGCTAGGTACTCATCAGGTCATCAGTGCACGAAAACTAACATGACACTCTGCCCAGAAGCTACCCAGAAGCTAGTATCTACTCCGATATTTCCATTCTTCCTGGTCCATCTAGTACCTTATGACATGATGGATTTGAGTCAATGTCAACCATACAAAACCCTTTGTAATGGGTAATATCAGTGACTGGTGGCAAATTACAAATCACCTTAAATTGCTGGGCAAAAGTTAGGTACATGACATGAGCTTTCTCACTCTGGCTCAGAACTGTTAACTTTACACTGACTTCCATTCTGTTTTCATTTTCGAGTTGTGTTCACTCACTTTGTCATCCCTTTTAGCTGTGGTATATTAGTTAATTGGCACTTTTGTTCTTTGATTAGTTATGTTAAACATCCTGTTTGCTTTTTCATTATGGATCAATATGGCAGATGATGCAGTATCAATATGTACATAATTTTTGTTTAGGAAACTTTTGTGAAGATGGCGCCATAAGTAAGCAAGTTCAAGATACCGGACGTGGTCAACCATTATGACTGTTACGAGTTGAAATTCAAAATGAAACTATGCTTAACTAAATGCTTAACTTTTGGATGTACTCTGCAAGGAATAAACCTGCCACATTTCAGCCTTCTACCTATACAGGAAGTATAGGTAGAAAAATAAATCATGAGTCAATCTGTGAGTCAGTGAGTGAGGGCTTTGCCCTTTACTAGTATAGATAGGCTTAGTACCCATATATTTGTCACATGTGGTTTGGTTCGAAAACAGGAACATAAAGTAAGCTGACCTTGCTTTCCACGTCTTTAAATATTAATCCTATGGAGCATCGTTGACACAAAATAAAATAAGCTGTTCAAAGTACATACATTGGATTTACAGGATCTGTGTGAAGCCGTGGAACAACAAAACAAATTTAATCTATATCACAAATAATTGTTCCAGTTTTATCCAACATGCTATATATTAATATATTTATCTATAAATCCGAGTAATTTATTTATTTGAAATGCCTCTATGTTGTTTTGTTTAGATTTGTTTAGTTGTCAAAAATCATAAAAAAATAAATAAAATGTATGTAAATATAGTACATTGCATTCATCTCAATCCTGCCAGGACAAACTTCACTTGTCCTGTGGAATTATTTTTTTTTTTACTGAACCAATTGCTAAGTCTACAATCAATAAATCTTTTAATAATTTGATTCAAATTATAGGTGAAGTTCGAGTCTGCTCAATGTTATCTATAATGTCTCATCCATAATGTGATTATGATGTACTCAGACACTGTCACTAAATAACAATGATGGAAGAGAGTAGTCAGAGCATGGGTGTTCAGCAGGGGAACATCTTGACCTTCGGTACAGCCACAGTGCTGGAGATGTGCCTCTGTTTATTCCTGGATATGGATCAACACCCTGAATATGTCTACATCCTCTCAAGCAATTTCACACAGTGGAGGAGCGCGTGGGTGGCCCACCAAGAGTCATCCCTCACCCAGCTCGTGCTCATCTGCCATACTATGATGTACACAGATATACGCCCATGCATGGAGACTGAAATCAGTGGTCTAGCAACAATAGTGAAAGAACAGAAACAGTTAAAGAAATGGAACTAGAACTGGTCAGTCAGAAAATTATTTATTCTTTTATTGAAGGACAGTCTGTACCAAGAAGGAATCCATTTTTTGACCCCGTGTTTTTTTTTTCCCTTTCAAAGCATGTGACATTAAGACCATGATTACCTAATATAATAATCAATTCTAAATAAATATTGATGTATATGTTTTGTGGCATAACTGTATTGGCTTCTTTAACTCCATACTGAATTACCTGTTCTTAAAAGAATATGTTCTTTTTGGATATATGTAATAGACCATAAGATTTATAGTTGTACAAAAAACAGAAAAGATGATGAGTAATGGTACATTAACGTAAGAAAAATTAACGAATCACTTACTACAATATTTAAAAATAAACAATTTGTTAATAAACGTCACTTCAATAAAGTAGAGAAATGACTCAAACCAGGCGCGTCGTTAGACCTGGGCTTTCGGGGCTATAGCCCTGGATGTTTTGTCAGTAGCCCCGAATCAAATGAGAGCAGCTTTCTCTGGCGGCCTCTACTCAAGGAGCGGGAAAGTACGGAGTCACCGTCAGCTGTTTGTGCTTCGAGGGAGACAGATTTTTTCACCAGTATCGGGAGTAAAGCTACCGTAATAACTGTATGTTGCCTGTAAAGAGCAGTTTCTCAGCTTTCAAAAAAACGTCTGAATTTTTCTTATGGCGCAAACTGTCGCAAAGTTACCGTAATTCGAAGCAAAACCTTGTTAAAACTCTCATCTGCGACTGACTCGTAAAACGGATTCGTTCTTTTTTGCCAAAGCTCAGGTTCGTTTACTCAAAAATTTTCATCCAAAACCATCATTTATTAGAAATAAATGTGCTCTCCACTGCTGACAGACATATTTCATATGTAATTTAATTTTATCCAACATAACTAATAAATAATCAAACAAAATGAATGTAACAACAGTGGATAATGTAACAACAAAAATGGATAAATACCCTTATAAAAGGGCACTTTTTAAAGAGGAATAAGGGATCTGGGCTCAAGCCCCTGACTCAAACAATGTGGGAGTTCTGGACTGCAGCGGAATAAACAACACTTGGGAGAAGGAACACAGAACCGAGAACATTCATTCATTTATTCATTATCTCCCGCTTTATCCTCTATTAGGGTCGTGGTGGGGTTCCCCATGCCTATCCAGGGGAGAACGTCTCGGGCGCTGGGCAGACAGACCCAGGACAGGGCATCAATCTATCACTGGGCACACACTCACGCACACAGACACACTCTATATGGGGCAATTTTGAGAATTCAATTGACTTCATTCATGTTTTTGGACTGTGGGAGAAAACCGGAGAACCCGGAGGAAACCCACGCAGACACGGGGAGAACATGGAAACTCCACCCAGATGGGGATTCGAACGGGGAATCCCTAGTGCTGAGAGGAGAACGTGCTAACCACTAAGCTACCGTGCCGCCGAACCGAGAACAATAAGCATAAATAAAGGTTGTTAATGCACCTGCCTGAATTTCTATGATGGAGAAAATGTTTGGTGACCGACCTTATAATAGGACCATGACATCCTATAGATCAGAATCATTGTAAACTGGCACATAGAGTATCTAAATGTCGACTGACTGGCATAGCTGCCGTCATGTCACGTTTCTGTATAAATGAACTATAATTGCGAGGTGGAAGGCAGAAACAATAACAATAGGCATAATGAAAGTTAGTTAACGCATCTGCCAGAGGTTTTGCTTATAGTTGATGTGCAGCCTATAGCCGGGGCAAGACATACATGGTTGAGGAAGTTCATAGTGGTGACAGAAATGTGGCGTGACACAGTTACTTTAGTCTGTCGACATTTGGATACTCTATAAGCCAGTTTACAATGATTCCAATTCATAGAATTTCATGGTCCCATTATGGGGACAGCCAACAAACATTTTCTCCATCATAGATATTCAGAGAAGGCAAGTAGTATCTCCAATTCAATCAGTATGTTTTTGGAATGTGGGAGAAAACCGGGGTACCCAGAGAAATCCCACTCAGGCACAGAGCCTCTATATAGAAAGAACCATTTGTCACCTTAACCAGGAATCGAACCACAGATTTTCTTGCTGTGAGGCAGTAGTGCTAACCTCTGCACCACTTTGCCACCAATAATTTTTAGAGCAACAACGCGCTAAATTTAATTAACCTCAGTACTAAGTAATAAAACAAATAGTAATTTTCCAATTTTTAAATCACCTTCAGAGTTCATTAATTGCTTGCTACATACAGCTTCACCATGAAACTTTGCCTTGGTGAAACCTCTATGTCTGATTATGTCTGATTCTAAAACCTGCTTAAAATAAAAGATTCTTACTGAGTGAAGTTAAATGCACTCAGGTGAATTATCCACACAGTAATTAATTTTTTTAATGACTTTGATCATGACAACCACGTTTCCCATAAACGCTATTTATGACAGGCATTATGTGTCTTTCTGTGCATACCGCTGATATTCCAGCAACCACCCGTATCCTGTAGATAAATGGTACATGACTGCGCTGCTCTAATTAGAATGTGAAGAGCTGAGAAAAGCCACGCAGTCATACTGCCGCTGCTGGCTTCCCATTCAAACGTTGCAATCAAACTTCACTTACTGATCTGCACTTCAGCTTGACTTCAGCTACTCCCAACGGAAAAGCGATCTTCAACTTCATGCCCAATTGATCAAATTACCTATTGTCCCCTCTCCCTCTCTTGCTCTCTTTCTTCTCCCTTTCTTTCATCTTATTTCTTTGTGTAGTAGTCAGAGGATGCCTTGCAGTTAATTAACACTCATGCTTTTAATTAAAGTTATAGACCATAGAACCCTAAAACCACTTGGTCTTCCAAGACACACTCCCTTCACAGTGATGACTCCATTCATACTCACCTAACAAGATGCAGAATTCACAAGCCCAAGCATGTTTTAAAGCCCATATAGGTGGTGGGCTTAGCCAATTACAGGATGTTAATATAGGCATTCCCATGACCTTCTTCTGGTGTTCCTAGGTATGACCCACCTATATAGACCTGGCATATTCTGGGCCTCGGAAAGCACATCGGCTCCCTTTTTTAGTCAATGGAACTTTATGAAGAGTGATATGAAAGGGGACAGGGCCGGGGGGATGCTGTCGATGAGCGTCTTGTACTCTTCAGAGAAAAGGAAAGCTCTGTTTGCTTTGATTCTGTTCAGGCCACTGCAGAAGCACAAGGGTCGGAGATTGCACACCATCACCCCTTTGTTAGTAATCACTCCCCAGATCTCTCTTTACTTCACACACACACACACACACACACACACACACACACACACACACACACACACATTCTGATGATATAACTGCTTGATTCCAGTGGCAATAAATAAGTTCATGATCCAATCTATGTGAAGCTGGGTGTCATGGACTGGCCTTTAAAAATCAAGTCCTGCCAGCCGAACAGTTTTTTTTTTTTTTTTTTTTTTTTTTTTTTTGAAGTTTCTTTTATTTAATGTTTATTCAATTATGTATTGCAGTTCTAAGTTGGACGACTAACCAAATCTAAGCACTGTATGATATGCAGCTTTATCAGCAGTACACTTGATGAACAATTCATACATTAATGACAATAAAAAAAAATCATAAATAAAACCAAACTAATGCTATTAAAATTAAGCTCAACACTCACAAAATCACAACAAAGCAGAGTGGAGTGATTTGATTTTTGTATATATTGCAGATGTTTTTGCAAAGATGCTTTGATTTACCTTCATGTATGGAATGTCATAGAGATTACAGCACTTTCAAATTCCACAATTACTCACCTGTAAGACTCCTACAACTGTTTTACCGGCTGCTCTACCCTCATTACCTGTATTACTGAAGAGTAAAATTCCTATTATCAGATTTCTTTAATTTAAAACCATGATCAATCAAAAGCAATATGCTGATTAAGATCCAGGACACAACATCTTATTAAATTAGAGCTAAATAAAGCATACCAATGCACCTTTGTCAGTGTTTCTTAGTTGATGGATGCAACGCAAGTTCCTGGAACTTCCCAAATACAAAGCCTAGGAATCCTATGCAGTCCTAAGACAAGTCTGAAGCCATTTCTATTGCTATGTCAGAATTTCCATCCATGGAAATATCAGAATGTCTATGTTTATACCTTGGTTCTTAACTACATCCATGTTCTCATTCCCAGCTTTGTCCATGGTATCCCCAACTATATCCATCCCAATCATGACCATGTTTATGCCAGAGTCTCTAGTTATATTTATGCCCACATCTTCAGTTGTGTTCAAACCAGCATCTCCAGCTATGTTTATGCTCATGCAAGATTCCTTAGCTATGGTTATTAATGTTCAAGCCAGCATCCCCATGTATACTAAATTTGTCCAATCTTACTGGATTGAGTGAAGCTGTAACAAACCCTTTCTCAGACCAGATTGCTGTGTGTAGTATCACTATTTAAAACCTTTGTTTGTATGTATCTGTGGGACATCAGTGTAGTTCTCTCAGCTTATTTGCAGTATAAATATAATTTCTAACCTAGTGTAGGTTATGTTATAAGCGTGTTTTTATCAATTGTAAATAGAGAACATTTACCACTGATTATGCATGTGTCCTGTCTTTTCTGCATTAGTTCATTTCCATTACCAGCATGATATATCATAACTTATTTGTAACGCTTTAAGGCATGGTGTACTGCATTTAGTTTAAAATGTTACAATATATAAAATGTATTATGACACACGTCATAATTGCAGAAAGCCATGACTTTTGGACAATGGTATGTTTTAAATTTTGTAGGAACATCCTATCAGCATGACTGTGCCCCAGTGCACAAGCAAGTTCCAGGCATAAGTAGGTGAGTCCCAGGCCATTGCAACAGGGACAACAAACCAACCAACTGCCTAGGGCCCCGAGATGGCCTGAGGCCCCCAGACAACAATCGACTATGAATTGACTGCAGTGAAAAACAGTGTGAGCACCTCTTCAAATCCTGTGCTAGTCAATGCAATAAAGTACAACTACACTGTCATCAGAATCCCCCTCAAGTGTCCCCCTTCCACAAACTGCTTAAAATTATTACAAAACTAATACATATTATAATATTACTTTTGTTAAATTAAGTAAGCAATTTAATTGGTGGGGTATTTTGCTTGGGGCCTCCAAATGCTATGAAACGATGCTGACTGGCCCACACAAACAACCCCACTAAACACCTTTGGGATAAAGTAAAATGGATGAGGAGAACATTCTGGGCACTGGGCATAAAAGCCCAAGATAGGGTATCAATTTATTGCTGGAAATACTCTCACTCACAAAAACACACAGTATATGGACAAATTTAGATTCAATTTAACTTGAATCCATTCTGGACTGAAGGATGAAACTAGAGAACCTGGAGGAAACCCGCGAGCCATGGGGAGAACATGATTGGGATTCGTACCTGCTAACCACTAAACCACCATGCCGCCCTGGACTACATTTTCTTTACCATCTTTTTGGTTTTGTTTTTATAGCAAGTGATTCCGGAAGAGATACTATGTCTTGAGTTGTCTTAAGAAGGTTATGAATGTCTCAGCTTTACAGACAGTTAGAAAGATCAATCCACTATTTACAGGGGTGAAAGATATGGAGTACAAATTGGCACCACAGCAAGTTCCAGAAAATGTAAGAGCTATAATAGCTGGATAAGGACAAATGTATAATGTCATTATATCAGAAAGTCTCCTGTAGACGTAATTTGTGGGTGTCCCAATACCTTTGTCCATATAGCCATAAGAGCATATAGCTTTTATTTTTGACTCATTTAAAATATGACATTGTGCACTACGTTTAAAATATTACATTGTATGAAAAAGTTTTACAAACTGTGTATATATACAGTATACATTGCACAGCTTACCAGCTTATTAAATATATTAAATTATTTAAACTCTTTACATATTTGATTTTAGTTCATTTGCTTCTAATTCCACTCTTTAAAAATGAAACGATGATACTTCGTCTTGTACTGTCATTGCTTCTATCTAAGAATTAGAGCACTGGAATTTTAACACCACATGATAAGTTCAACTGCAGTTTTCTGCTGTGTGACCTGAAGTAATCCATCTTTAATGTACAGCTTTATGTAGATTGAATGAATCTCAATGTTGAAGTCAATCTTACCCTACAGTTACATTCATTTTCCTCTGCATGACTTTATATGGTTATTAATATTAAATATTAATTACTTTTCTGCTGCCCCCTACTATACAGTCACAGTGAGTATGTGTAATACGATTAGAAAGGCTTTAAATGTAGGACATTTTAGACCAGTATCACAAAAGTTACATTTTATTTTATTTAATGATTTTTTTTATGAATGTAAAGTTTTTGGTTTGGAGATAATACATTCAGATTTTCCGATTAAATCTATGACCGGAGATTTAAAATTTAGCATGTTTAGTCCTTTAATCAGAGTGCCTAACACATATTTAAATTTTAGGCATGTAAGCATTTGTTGATAAAAGCATCTGCTAAATACTAAATATTTGTGTACACTATGTGTTTGCAACTCTACAAATTTCTTATTTTAAAATTTTAGAATAACTCATATAACATATAAGATAAGATAAGTTAAGATAAGATAAGCAGAAAGAGTGACAGTAATTGGGAAACTTACAAAGAAAATCTAATATATCTGTTAAGAGAAGTACTTAAAAATTGAAATAGAAATCAGTATATACAAAATAAAATAAATAAACTGTTCAATTATGTACTTGACATATAATACAGAGGGTAGACAATAAAGAAACTCTATAAAAGATAACTCTAAATAAAGATAATAGATAATAAGATAAAGATAATAAAATTGTCCAGCAAAAAATGTATTGCACATAAAATTATTTTCAGTTTGGTAGTAAGTGGTCACTGAGAGCAGTGCTGATTGTACAATCTTACTGCAGCAAGAATGAAGGACCTGTGGTAACGCTCCTTAACACACTTCGGATGACGCAGCCTCTTACTGAAGGTGCTGCCCAGTGCAGTTAGAGTCTCATATATGGGGTTTTATTTAAGCTGAAAATATAATTTTCAATATTTATACAGTAAATAAAGGTACTTTAAAGTAGATAAATTGTACTTTTTTTAACATTTTATTTTTTGACCATTGAGCTATAAGGAAAAATTAATATTGTCCTGTACTGAAATATGAATTGCAATTCACAATGAATATTTGATAGACTGTGGGCAGAAAAGTCAGATATTTGTGACCTGGGATTTCTGAAAAAACAAATCTGTAAACTCCTAAACACACACACACACACACACACACACACACACACACACACACACACACACACACACACACGTAAGCACACACACTATAAGGCGCATGCAAACACTCTCTGCGGCAAATAAAACCAAGAAGGAATGCACACCTTCTGTCACCGCCTCCAGCCTCGCTGCCCCCGGCAACCTGCTGCTGAGCAACACAGTGCCAGTTGCCGTCTTTTAATTGGCCATCTGGGGAAAGCTGGATCCAGAGGCGGGACATTCATCAGGAAATGAACTCCGCCATAATCCGGCCCTCCCACAGGACACTCAGCAGCTGCAGGCAGAATCAGAGAAGACTATGGGGTGCTGAAGAAGCCGTCAAGGGAGCAGGCAGCAGGGTAGGCTGCTGATTGAACATGCCCTTAGTGTCTGGTGGTACACACAAAATGCCTGGGCCACTCTGACCTCTTAAAACAGACATCACATGGTGGTTAAAAACCTGGCAACCCAGATGTCAGTATGGGACAATAATAAGGACAAAGTTTTCAAGTCGATCCTTGCTTTAGGTGAGCCAATAGCCTTTATGAACATGCGCAACATGTTTTTTCATGGGTTTTGTTTTAAACCTAAATTGTTTCTTAGGTTTTTTTTTTGACACATTTGAAACCCCAAGGTAAACTTTTTTAAAGGTTTTGGTTGATAGAACTTCGTCAGATTGTTCCAGTCTCTGTGTATGATGAACAAGGCTATACATCAACATGTGCTTAGAAAATACATTTATAAAGGATATTCAAATAAAATTTATCCTTTGCATGTTGGCTATGCATACAATGGATTTATGTTTATCTTTACAAATACTGAAAACTGAAACCTGAAAACTCATTCCCATTATTTTACTTCGCAATCATTTACCTTATTATTAAATTAACTTATCATTTATAAAAAAAAAATAAAAAAAAGTGAAGTTTAATGTAAAGCTAAACAAATTTTTACTCGTCTGAAGAGCATGAAACTTTCTTTTTGTAAACACCTCCAGTGAAGGTGCTGAAAATATATTTCTAAATAAAGATATCATAGTTAACATAGTCTTTAAGATACATTAATAATACATTACAGTAGAAGCACATTAAACTATATTACATATGACATACATCAAGCTTTTCAATATCCACTAATTTTCTCATATTTAACAAATATGCAAACAAATACAAAACTTTAACTAGCCACCTCAGATTGTAACTATTGAAGAAATTACTTGAATGCATATATATTCTTGTGCAAAGGTTTGCATACCCTAGTTGAATATCTTTTAAGTATTACACATTTAACACATTGTCGATGTTAGTATAATGCAATATATTTTCTTGGTAAACAATTTATAAATAGCTTCTCATTTGAATAGACAGAATATTTGTGACTAGTGGAAAATGCAGTAAATTATTTTCCCTTGTATTAGCAGCAAGATGGAGTGTGACCAAAGCGCCTCAAACTTTTTGAGAAAGAACATAACTAATTTGACTTATTGTAACTCATACCTATTTATATTATTATTTTTTTAATAAGTGGACAGAAAAAATACTGAGAAATTTTATTTAAACCAAGCTGAAAGGGCTCGGAGTGATGTCATAAATGAGCAGTCACACAGCTGCGTGTCCCCTCAATAAATCTGGGGTGCCTTTCAACCATGCGTCGCTCTTTATTCCCTTCCCCTTGCACTTTAGATAGACAGGAAATAATTGCAATGCAAGGAGTTTTACGTTTCCCTTTCTAATTTTAAGGGTCAACAGCATTTTAATACCATTTTAAACACACAAGGCAATGTTTTTATGGCACATATACAAGTGGCTTTTGATAGCCAAACCAGTCAAGCATGGTTAAAGAGAGCAGCTCAGGCAGCTGCTGCCGACCGCCATTTAATTTAGTCGCCTGACCCATGCTCACCTGGTCCTGCATGGAATTCATAATGCAATTCAAGTGTGAAGAAAATGATATACAGTATGTTTATCCTAAATATTTATGCAGGACCTGACTAAAAGAAAGGTTTGCGTGTAATAAAATGATAACATTTCCTTGTAACTTGGAGGCTCAAGGCCATGAGGCCCAGGGGCCGTCGTTTTCAGTTACATTATCATTTTCATATTTTCATCACTAGCATTGTGGTATTACCATGCGAGTTTGGTTTTATCCTTTGCATTTTTATGGGAAGCATTCATTTTCAGCTTCATGGAGCTGAGCTTTCGACCGCAGGTGTAAATAGTAGCTCTTGATTTGATTGATGTAATATTTTGTCAATGTCTATTTTGTGGCTAGTAATGTACCACAGTTGTGTTAAATGCCCACAGCTAAATCATTTAATCATTGTACCTTTAACACAATAACATTCAAAATAACATTATAAATATGTGTCCAAGAGCAATTTCTAAGCATTGTGTGTGAATTAATAAGCCACTGTACATATTTAAAACTATTTTTATAACTCATGTTGAAAATAAATATGCACGCTCAAGAGAACATGCTATAGAGGAGCAAAGAGTACTTGATTTTTTTTTTTTTTTTTATAAAATTATAAAATTATAGTAGCCTATATTAGAGGATTAAGCAGAAGATAATGAATGGATAAATGTATGGATAGAAGAATATTTATTTATTATCAAATTATTATTTCACAAAAAGAAATAAAGTCATAATCAGCAGATAGAAACAAAGAAATAAAGTTTTTATTCTCTTTACATGCCTTATTAAAAAAGCTAAGAGCCAAAACACACATCTGTTATGAACAGAGTTATATTGCATTGTGTTTTTATTTTAGATAGAATTAGATAGAATTCAAAAGCTAACTCTTATTTACATGAGTTCAAGGAAAGAGTTCCACTGCAGGCCATGTAATCTTATAATTTCTTTTACTAGAATGCACAGAGAAGATCAGATTATACACTAG